>JAVJGJ010000057.1:69436774-69463641 GCA_035590215.1 Microhierax caerulescens | reverse complement strand
CGGCGCTGCCCGGCATCGCCTCCGCGGGGCTCCCCCCGCCGCACCCCGCTTTCCCTCAAAGTTTGAGGCGGGCGGTGAGGGGGGGAGGCCGGAGGCAACTTGTCCCGGATCCCTTTATTCGCCGCCGGAGCCGCCGTCTCCCAGCCCCCGCGTGTTTTGCTGGTTCAACGAGGCGCACCTCGGTCCTACCGCCGCCCGGCCCCGCGCCTCCCTGCCCGCACCATGGAGTTCACCCAGAGGAAGAGGAGCAGGAAATCCCAAAGCTTTAAACTGATCAACGAAGGTAAGGCGGGGGCGGGGGGGCGGCCCGGGCTTTGTTCCCTGCCCGGGGGCAGCCCCGACTTTTGCACCGGGGGGAGCGGGGCGTTACGAAACGCGGTGGCCGCCGCTGCCCCCGGCGCTTCTCTCTCCCCGGAGCGGTTATTTAACTCCGCAATCCTCTGCTGGAACTCCCCGAAACCATCGCACGCTTTTTATTTTTTTTTTCCTTTACGCTCCCCCCCCACTTGTGTTTTTGGGGTTTGTTTTTTTTAATTTATTTTCTTGCATGTGTGTTACGTGCTGTTGCAAAACCAAGGCGCCCCGCCGCCCCCCGAACCACCCCAGGAAGGTGGACGTGGGTTTGGGCTTGTTGTTCCCCCCCCCCTCCCCCCCCGCCCCCGGCAGATCTTGCAGAAAATAAAGTTGGATCGTGTTTCGTGGTAAATCCTGTTTGGGGGGGGCTGGGGGAGATAAGGTAAAATCGGGAAGCGAGCAAAAAATAATGACACTTGGGCAGCAACGGACCTTCTTAGTATTCAACTCCTGTGGATTTATTATGGTTTGGGTGGTGGTTTTTTTTTTTCCTTTCCCCTCCCCTTGACTGTGTACATCCGCGTATTTCAAAGGCTAACCGAATAGAGGTTGCTTTATTAAAAATCCACGCAGCTAATTAATTGTTCGTGGGCAGGGGAGAGCGTCTGGCATGTAACTTGTTTGCTCGGGGTGTGTTTGCTGTTGGAAAAGAGGGTATTTTAAAAACGATCGTGGGGGAAAATACTTGGATTCATGTCAGGGAAGAAGCAGCACAGCTCTGTGTTTCAGTCTTGGTGGTTGGGTTTTTAAAATTAAAAAACGAAAAAAAAAATGCCACTGGTAGGCATTTTAACAGGTGGACTTCCCAGCCAGCCCTAGGGATTTATTTTGTTGGGGATTTAACCCTTCTCCGGCCAAAGAGATCTTTTTGCCCTAACAGATTTGACTTGAGATCTTTTCTCCTTTTGTGTTTCCAAGTATTAGACAGAAATATCTCCATGAAACGCTGTGTGTGTCCTGCATACCAAGTTCAAGGCAGGTGACTGCTTGGGTGTCATGTCACACTCAGTGAAGGGGACACATACGCGAGTGTCAAGACTTGCTGTCTGAAGAGCCATGTCTTCGCAGGCACTCAGCAAAATCGCATTTGGTGCAAAGAAATTTAAAGATGGAAATAAACTCACTTGATAGGAATAGTAAATAATGCCTGCTGTACTGTCGTAGGGAGGTCTGGAGCATCACACATACTCCCTGTTAAAAACTAGAGGGGCAGCGACCCATCAGGCTTGTCTGAAACACATTGGAGGTCTGTATGCATTAGCAAACCTATCAAGGATTTAACTTATATGGACAGCAGGTTTGTTTTGTGGGGGTTTGATATCAAACGTGCTCCTGACTCAGGCAGAGTTAGTGCAGGTCTGGGCTGGAGCCTGGGGTGTGTGTGTGAAAGTGAAACATGTGGAAAAGCAAAACTGAAATTGAAGGCATGGGTTTATTTCTGTCCTAATGGAACTGTAAAAAGAATATGTGCACTATCAGAAATAGATGACAATTTTGTCAGTTCTCAGTTGCTGGTTGTTAGAGGTTTGGGTATGCCTCAGTGTATTAGGCAATCTATGTAACCTTGGCTTAATAGGTAAATTCAGTTATGGTACATTATTAGTAATTCTTATTTTACCTGGGGTCTCTTTTTGGATGTAGAAGTCAAACAGAAAACTACACATTCTGTCTTTGTACTTTTGAGAATGGAGGAGATAAAAATCACATTTTGCATGTGAGTCTGCACTTGTGTTCTCTTTTTTTTCTATCAGACTTGATTAGAAAGATAATTATGTATAAATAGTTGTCTCTTGTAATTGGCCTTTGCCTCTTGCAGGAGTCATTCTGTAATGTCACAGTTTAGTGTTTACTGTTGTGAAATTGATACGGATTTTGCAGCGCCTGGACTGTGACATCTGAGGCAGAGGAAGGAAACCGAAGAGAAAAGGGTATGCTGTGTCAATTCGTTGGTAACGCACCATCTGTTAACAATGTGCACCCATACAGTGCTTAATCTGTCCAAAAAAACCCTTCAGAGCACCTTATCAAGATGATCAATCATGACCAGATCGAGAGGAAATCCATTCCTGCACTAAAATGCAGAGTGAAATGTGGTGACTTTAAGGCAGCAGCTGTAGAGCAGAAGAATATTGTGACCAGCTGGATGTACGGAGGGGAGTGCTAGAGAAGAAAGCATGTGTAATCTATATATCTAAGGACCAGGAGTCTGTAAGTCATTTAATTCCTACTTCACACATACTTACTCCCAGCAGATCTTGAACGCCCTTGAGAAGATGAAAATGCAGAGTGTGGTGGGTTGACGCTGGCTGGGCACCGGCTGCCCACCGAGCCACTCCATCACTCTCCCTCCTCAGCAGGACAGCCGATGACCATGGAAGGCAGTCAGCATAAATCCCGTAGGTTTAGTCTTACGAAAGGAGCATTTACTTCCTTGATGTTGTATCTCAGACTTCACCTTTACCCGTTTCACTTGCTGGGCGTGCTGGGTAGGCAGAGGAACCCTTTGCGTGGCACTTTGTCACTGACCCCTCCAACTCCCTGTTGTGTCTTTCTCGTTTTCTTTCTGGGCCCTTCTCTTTCTTTTGTGTCGCTGTGTTAGGCTCGATTCTAGTTTACTTATTGGGTTGTTCCCCCACTTGTGCCCTCGAGACAGTCGTACTGTACAAATAAACATCACATAACAAAAAGTTTCACTTCCAGGAGACCTTTCCGATCCTGTAGCCGTTCTGTCAGAGGTGCAGGTGTGCTGCTGGCAGGAGGAGGGGCTGCTTATGCTGCCCTCTTGTTTCCTTTGTGCCTTTTAAGTGAACCCCGCCAAAGTGCTCTTCCATGTTTTAATCTCTACCTTGCTTTTTGCAAAGCAGGTAAACATAACCAGTTTACGGATGGAGTGGCTGAGAGTGTTGGGAACTAGGAGGGCGTTAAAGGCGTTGGGTGGGAAGGCAGCTCTTTCAAGACACTGAATATATTGTTCAGTCTTGAGCGATTTGCTGATGGACAAATTGTGTGCCAGTAGCAGAGTTAGAAATAGCATCCAGGAGAGCTGCCTTTAGACATGTTTTTTCTCAGACTTACTATTCCCTCTGTACACACATGTAAACAAAGCTCTGGTTTTACTGAACACCTGCCTGGGATTACAGCAGAGACCTTCACTGCAAAATATTCTGTTATTTGAAATAGAAATTCGGCAGTAAAGCTGTTTTTTGTTGCGTTGTTTGGTTTGGTTTGTGGTTGACTTTTTTAATGCTGTAACATTTCTAAATAACAGGTACTAATGCTTATTCTTAGGGTCATCAGAGACGTTAATTTCTGTAAGTGAATATCCTAAGGTGTCCCTGATCCTCCTTTCTTCAGAATTCAGAGGCCAGTGGCATCAACATGAATCAGTATAGGTGAACAGTGCAGCCCTAGTGTATGTTGCTGATTTTCTTGATTGAGGTGAAGTTTGAAAGTTTCCCTTGCTCTGGGAAGGTAAATTTTTCATTATAAATCTGCTTTCCATCTGTAAAGCAAGAAGCCAGATAATTGGCATCTGGTGGGATAATTTGCTGTGAAAATGAACACAGTAATTTAGGGCAGGCATAGCTATTCCCTAAAATCTGTGAAATATTTGAGCTGAGTCTCTCCAGTGTGAGCAAAGTTTTTTTAGGAGGTGCTGATACAGAGCACATTTTCTGTGGTTAATTTGATGTACATGAAATAAACGGCAGATATATTGATAAATTATGTAGTAAAACTGTAGCAATGTGTTCAGTGTTCATTTTTTCCAGATCACTTGAGTTCTAATTTTTTTTATCGTTTTTCATTCCAGATTACCATCATGAGATATATAAGATCTCTGACTACAGCAATGATGTTAATGGGGAGACCAAAGAAACACAACCAGTTTTTTTAGGTATGTGCTTGTGTTGATTAATTTCCGAGCAACATAGCGTGGCCATTTGCAATTAGGGAGGAAAAAAACCTCTGTGCAAGCACAGGAAGCGCCTGCCATTGTTTAATATGACGTTCTTTTCAAGACCCTTTTATTCTACGAATTGCCAATATATCCTTTATTAACACTGCTAAAAGTTGTAATTTCAGACATAAATGTTTATTAGTGTCTACACACAGTGCTAATTATCACTCACTCAGAGAGCCAGATGCTGACTCTGCAGTTTTGCAGCTCTGTGCTCACCCCATTTACATTGCATATTCGCTGGCATGCTTCACTGGCAATAGTTTGTGTAATTGGGGTATTACATCTTTGACATCTGGATAACAGAAATTCAATTTCCAGGAAGCTGCTATTTGTTTGGTTTTGCTTCTGCCTTGGGTGGGATAGAGGATTAATGTGCTGTCTTAATGTAATGTCCTTTCACCTCTGTAGCTTGCCTGCTAATCCTGCCATGGCAAAATTAAATTAAATCAACAGTTAAAAATGTGTAAAGAAAACAGAGAAGTAATATAGAGTGTGCAGCATGATAGGACTGGTTATCAGCGAACTTTAGCTTTCTGGTCTGTGTGCCTTTTGACCCATGTAACTCCCCAGCTGCAGGGTGCTGCTTCCTTTCCTGCTTCCAGCCCTTTCCCATAGCATCTAGGACCTCATCTGGATAAAGAACCTCTTGGCCAAAATTTGGCAGGCCAAGTTCAGAGGATTGAGGGCCAGAGGTTTGAGCTACCACAATGACTCTTGCTGCGTAAAGCAAGCTCTTGGACACCTTGATCAGGCTTTGGAGAAAGCAGGTGCCTTAGCAGCAAGAAATCTGGAGGCATCTGCCTCTCCTTAACTGCACCAGGAGCCTAAACACCTTTGTAGGGTGCTTGAAAGTCTCTGCAGTCTGTGCCTGTTGCCCTCTGGAGCCAGAAAGCAGCATCAGTCCCGAGTGTGAATCAGCACCTGAAGTCAACCTGCATGCAAAATGCCTTTGTTTCCTTATTTCGTAGTGCCACAGGCTTCTTCTAGAGGTCAGCAGCAAATGGGAGGGAACAGGAGGATGTCTGGGGCGGTGTGGAATCTTTTGATGGTTGGAATATTTACGCAGGGGTGAGAGCTGCATTCAGTTCCCTTCTCAGCTTCTTGCCGCTAGGCTTTTGAGCAAATATTTCTTCCCTGAACCCATTTCTGGGGAGAACCAAAGGTGGCTGCTGTCCTTTGTGTTTCGTGTTCTGGAAGCACTTGTGGTGAAGTCTGATAAACCTGAAGGAGTGAGCTCCACCAGAGGTTTACTTAGAATGCTTTCTCTTCCAACCCTAAATCATGATAAAGTTTTGGCAGGAGTTAGGCATCTAGCTGCTTTTAGCCAGGATGCTTCTAAGCATGTGCAGGAGTCTGTACTTTGACATCTCTGCCATGAGTCAGGCCAATTGATTTTGATTTCAGTTTGGCTGCATTGTCTTCAGATTTGTTTTGGGTTGTTTTTTTGTTTTTTCTTTTGTGAGTACACCCAGCTTTTCATTGTGACTGAATGTGCTCTGGCATTTAAGTGCCTAGAGTTCACCTATTTCAAGAGCTGGTCAGAATTTAACCTTTAAGAGTGTGAGTCCTATCAAGGATGTTCCTTACCAGGTACTGAAGCATAGAGCTGCAGTCCTGGGAACCCACCTTCTGTTGCTATGAAAAGAAAAAGATGCCATTTCCTTGCTGACTGTCCAGCTTCCAGATTTTCTCAAAGAGTGCTGGTTTTGACAACGCTGAATGATGTATGACTGTGCAAGATGTGTGGATGACTTTTTTTTTTTTTTTCTTTGGGGTTTGGGTTCAATTCAGTAAGTTACTCAGAGCTCACATAACCTTCTCTACTTTATCTTCAGTAGGTTATTTTGGTGACTTTTATCCAGATTCCTAGTGACAAAGGCACTGATCTGAAATGTAGAGAAAGCAGTAGCAGGGACTGAACTCAACTGAAAGCACTTGAAATCTGGGCTCCCATCTTTTGGCAGGGATCTGGGATGAGTGGTGTTTGGCATTCCAGGTTTCCTTTAAACAAAAATTTACATTGCATAGAGGAATATTCCTTTGTGCTTCAGGGCTGGTGGGATCACAACACTTTCCCCAGCTCTGAGTCCTGTCCACTGTGAAGGAGTGTCAGTGTATAATTGCCATTTCGCTTGATTTCACTGTTTTATGCCAGAATTCATCCAAGAAGGATGTTCACTCCAACTTGTTGGTTTAGACTTAAGTTTGTTCTCCCATTTAGGTTTGTTCTCCAATTCAACTGACCCGTGGGGTCAGCTGTTGAAACCTCAGTGTGATGCAGCCTTTAGCATGTGAATAGCTGCTAAGGTGCATCATTAAACTATTTCCTTTAGAAAAAAGTGAAATGTTAATGCCAGTATATAAACGAAATGAGCAAAGTTGTGAACGGGATGTACATATGTTTTGGTTGCACAGTGCAGAACGATGAAGTCAAATTGAAGAGATGCACTGTCAAGAAGAGGGGAGCTTCTAGGGTAAATGAGTAAATCGGAAGAACCCAGTTTGTTTAACATGCAGATAAATTAAGGGCCAAACATCAGGAAAGAGCTGCTGAACACAGATGGCCTTTTTTGCACTGGCCCACATGGGAAAAATATGGCTTTGTGTAAATGTAGACTGAAAATTGGAGGAAGCTTCAGTGCAGTTAGAGGAACATGGTACTGGATGTGAGCTCTGATGGTTGTGATGGTGTAAAGTCCAACTGCTTTTGGAATGGAGCTTGATAAGCTTCTGAAGTTTGCGCATGTGATGCAGTGTTGGAGTGGCAGATGTGGTGGCTTGTCCTCTCCTCCCATCCTTTGTTACAAGAAGGTGGTAAACAAGAAGTCACGTCCTTCTAGACGAAGGACTTACTAAACCAGCCTTTACAAAACCAGGGGGCGGAGAGGAATCTTCCTACTGTATTTTGCAGATGAGTACTGGCTTCTCTTTTGTTTTGAAGGGAAAGGGCTTAGTTACCTGATACCAGGAGAGACTGCTCAAGCTGAAAAGGAGGAGGCAGCCCAGAGTAGAGTGCTTATACCTCAAATATGGACAAGATTTAAGACAGACCCGTCTTCCACTTTTGCCGATTGTCAGCATAAACCTTCTGTCACAGGGCTGCTACCCCAGACTCAGAAATACAAGCCCATGAGGAGGCTGTACACCCATGTCCTGTGGACGATGCTGGTTAAACCTAGCTGTGTATAAACAAGCATATCTTTTGCATACAACACATTAGGTTTTTTTCAGTCTTAATATTTTATTATCATCACAAAAAAGCAGAAATATAATGTACCTCCAGACTGAGTGTTTTTACAATGCTTTCAACTTGAAATTCAGACTCTATGTTTGAAAGGTTAATGTAGAAAACTAATTATATTATCCTGGTAATCAAATGTGTGATGAGA
This sequence comes from Microhierax caerulescens, assembly GCA_035590215.1. Lineage (NCBI taxonomy): Eukaryota > Metazoa > Chordata > Aves > Falconiformes > Falconidae > Microhierax > Microhierax caerulescens. The sequence continues at coordinate 69,455,937 of JAVJGJ010000057.1, read as the reverse complement.
CATTTGTCTGTGTAATTAACAGTGAAGAACTTTTATAGTTTCATAAAATCGAATGCTATGCACAGTGTGCTTGGAGCATTTGTTTTGAAGAGATGTCCAAAACAGAGATGTTTATGACTGATATAAAGTGGAACTGAAATGTACTGTAATGCAGGTGTCTGTGCATTTTACAGCATTTTGCATTGTTGAAATGGAAAGCAGCAGATTAATAACTTTGCTATGCCATGGTAAAAATAAATAATGTGTTCATGGAGCAGGGGAGCGATGCATAAGTTACTCGCTAATTTCAAGAATTTATTCCATCCCAGAAATAATATCCTTTGCAATTTATTCACAGAGAAAAAGTTAACATAAGTCTGTAAAGTTACTTGTTACTTTTAATAGAATTATATCCCAAGTCTTGATTGTTGCAGTAGTAGCTTCTATAATTAAAACTGCATAAAAGTTTATTTTATGTTTTCTGCAACAATCTAACTTTGTAAAGCATTTCCCTTTGGGGCTGAAGCATGATCTTGACCTGGGATTTCCCAATAACTGGGGGAAGTTGTTTCATGTCTATTATTATTTTTTTAATTATATGACCCCATTAATTTATACATTGATTGAACAGTTGCTCACTTAACATTTCCTGAGTGATTTAGTTGTTGCAGTGTGGCATGAAGGTGGCTAACTTAGGCTTCTGTATCTCTTCCTGATGGGCGTCTTGAAACTGTTTCACCAGACTCTACAAGAGAGTTATTTTGTGGTGGTGGCGACCAGGCCACCTAAGCTGATCCAGCTTCCAGAGAAACAACCCCTCAGATCCTGAATGGTCCCAAGGTCTGATCCTGGTTGTGATTCTGCAAATTGCTTTACTTACATTAGTGTTTGTGATGCTTATTACCATTCTGTGTCTTGTCATAGGCAGGGGTGTCAATCAACCCATGTACTTCCATGCTTGGTTTGGGAGTAGGGGGTCTGGTTTGAGGGTGATCTGGTTTTCCTGCAAATACAATCTTGGTGCTTTGTGTGGTGACATGAAGATGGGTAAGTGCTCTTAAAAGGTGTTTTAGAACACTGCAAAGATGCTTCACCTAAGACAGCTTAAATGTCCCTATGTTAGCTTAGGGTAAAGTCCCCAGCTCATAACTCATGTTGCTTGTGTGACCCTCTGACATTGTTCGTGACAGCTGCTCTCCCTGATGACTTGGGGTCTAGGTTTTTAATTTGCAAAGCGTGTTGTTGCCTGTGTTACTTGTTCAATATAGGTTCTTAAATGCCAGCAAAGGCTGGGCATCACTTATTTGAGAAATGTGGGCTTGCCACATTGATTTAGCTACATGGATGCCCAATTCAGATTATCCACAGGGCAGTCACAACAAGTTTCCATGTCATTTGGGATCTGGTAAAGAACCATGCACATGGCTCCTCTGTTTTCCTTGTGCTGTCCTTCACAGTCTTCTCTTTCACGACCACCTGTAGTGCAAGGTGACAGTGGCAAAATACCTTCAGTTTTGAAAGTTACAGTTTGGTGGGGTGTAATTTTTGCTGAGGAGGGATGCATAGCTCCCTTCTAGGATAACTGTCTTTGAAGGAAATGCTTGAATGTGATGTAACATTCAAAAAGGTGTTTTCTGAAAACTCACCAGGCTGGTGAGTTCTGCCTGGCTGTGCAGTGAAAGCATGTGCCCTGCATGCATGTGCCTCCCAGTTGCCTCCCAGTTCCTTGAGCTGCTCTGCATTAACCCTTAAAAAAAACACTTCAGACACAGCAGCTGAGTTTTGCTGGCCCTCTTCCAGGAAGGGCAGCATTCAAGTGGCATCTAGTAAACTGGTGTTCAGTACGTTTGGTTATATAACCCACTGCAATTATTTATTATTTTTCTTTGAGCATTCAAGCCATACGCATTGACGACTACCTCTTTCTCACCTCTGAAGCCTCCTTTCCTTACAAACCAGGCTAACGTCAGCTCACATGTGCTTGTCTAGCTGTTTGGCACTGCTCTTCCTACCCTCCTGATAGCTCCTGTACTCATGCACCAATTTCAGCCTAGTTTGACACAAAGCTGGAAATCTCTGACATATAAAGTACCTTGAGTACGCAGCCTGATGCAGGGAAAAAAGAAAAGTTTCCATATGAGTTTTATTTGCTGAACACAACACAAAAAATAAATTAGACACTAATTCATAGAAAATCAAACTGTATTAAAAAAGTCAACTACTCATGAGTATTTCCCAAAACATATGGGAAATATAAATGTTAAAAATGAATAAATTTGTTGCAAAACATTGGGCTGAAAGAACATTATGGTTCATTGTTTATATAAGTCAAAGGAAGAAATATAGACAGTTGTCCAACCTTAACTCTGTTCACTTATTTATACACTTTAAAACAAATAGATTAATTACAGATACGGTCACCACTTCTCTAATACTAGAATAAAATTAATATTTTAACATATGAGTGTGGTTGCATGTCATGTTATAATTCTTTGTAGTGGTGTGATAATATTTGACAGATTATTTGGGAAAAGTGTAGTAAGTTGTTTGTAGGCAGTGTGGTATATTTATATTGTTTAATGAGCAGAATAGTAAAAAGATGGTCAGGCATGTAGGGGCAAAGAATGGAATTAATGGACTACCAATAATATTTTGTTAACTGGAGTTGTTTACAGGTCTGTTGCTTCAGACAGGTGCACACTTAGCATGTGGACACTACTTCATCCTAGACAGTTCTGATTTACATTTGTGTGTTTAATTTTTTAACATTATTACAGCTTTCAAAGCAGTCACTTTCAGTAAGGAAAGAGATTGAAGTGAATTTTGGGGAGATTATTCTCTGTTAATGTAGTATTAATGAAAGGGCTTTGTTTTGCTTTTTTGTTGTTGTTTTACAAGATTACAGTCAGGCCATGTGGAAAAATAGGTTGTGTATAAGGGACCATCTTAAAAACAACTGTAATAGTAATTTTTAAAAATTATTAATGCGTTTTTGTTATGACTATTATAATCTTTACATAGAAGTTCCTAAATAGGTCTGCAAGTTGCTGTGCTTATCTATTTTGAGTAGTATTTTGTAAGTGTTTTAGTGTTTTGCAAGTAAATTCTGTGGTTTCGGGTAAAACCAGAGGGATTACTTGGGCAATCCAAATGGCAAATCCTATAGCCTGCCCATCAGAGGCATCCTCCTCTCCTTGGGGGTGGTGAGGACCCCAGGTATGTGTGCAGGGGTGCAGGGAGAGGCTGAAACATGCACTGCTCCTCTCAGGCCTCAGCATCTGTCTCAGGAGGCTTTTCACAGATAGGTAATGCAGATTTTTATGTAATAAACTGGGGTTTTTTTCCAGTGCTTGATAATCCCATTCAGCATTTAAAAAGGAAGGCTGCCTCTTCCATAGGACATAGTAGCTTAAGCTGTTTGGTTTTCTCTGTGCCCCAGCTTCCTTTTTTTTTTTTTTTTTTTTTGTCTTCTCTCTTAATTTTTAAATTACATGGTTATCATCTGTGGAAATCGTCAGTGAAATAGCTGATAAGAAAATGCTATCATTGGGCTCTAAAGCTAATAGCCAAATGAGATAGCCAGGGAGCAAGAAGTTAAATCTGTTACTGGTCTTGTGCCTGCCTGCAGATTGAGATGCTGTAATATCAGCTACTCTCCACTCCTGTCGGAAAGGATGCTGCTGTCCCTAGCTCGGCCAGTTGCAAATTAAAAGCTGTAAAACATCATAACTGGGAGAGGGGCGATGTAAACTTGCACTGAAGACTTAAGTTAGGCTTATAGCCTGTATGGTTTTAATGGCCTTCCTTACAAAACAGAAGATACACTTAAAAAATGAACCAAAAAACCCCTAAAAACCCAAACAAACAAAAAAACCCCACCAAAAAACAACAAAATCTGAATAGAAGAATCCCTAAAAAAAAAAAAGAAAACAACGAACCCCAGCCAACAAACAAGTTTATAAAGGGTGAATCTCCCTGTTTTAAGTAGGGAGCTGCCTAAACACAGACATGCTTACATGGGATGCAAGTTCAGAGTTTGCTGTAACATAAAAACATAAAGCATAAACATAAATACCTCTATTTGGAGGTATGTATGCTCATGTCACTGCTTAGGAGGACTTCTGTATGAACTAACAAGGGACCAGAATCAAGGCTGAATAAGCTCAATTAACATTAATACTTTATGTAATTGGGTAAGGGATATTTAATCTGTCCAACAACACGTCACCCGACCAGCTGTGTAACATGCAGCCACTACACCCGCCAGGGGGAGGTGAGTGGGAAGCTTTTCTGATGTTCAGAAACATTTTGCTGCCAAATACACATCCAAACTGCCAACATCAAACTCTTGAGCCCAGTGTACTGCTAAGTGGCCTGACAGTAAGGGGTTGCTTCGTGCTGTGGTGTGGTGGGAGCATTTGGAGCCTGGCTGTGGGTGGGTAGAGCCACGTGCAGGAGGGATGCAGTCTTCCATGTGCAGGTCTGAGTATCTCGGTAGTTGGAGTCCGGTGGTACTCTGCAGCTTCTTGAGGTTGGGAACTACAAAGAGTCAGCCCCTGGTTGGGTTGGGGCTGAAAAGTGTCATTTTAAAGGAATCAGTGCTGCAATTTATTATTTAAATCACACCCATGCACACATAAATCCACAGGCAAACTAACAAAATAAGTGCAACGCAGAACTTCCTTGCAAAGGGCTTTTCTCAACACTGTAGCTGGGGTGGAATCGGTGCTAGAGTATCACCGTACAGGGTTGATGGATATATTTCTAAGTTTGGACTAAAAGCTTTCTTGCAAATGGCCTACCCTCCTCACTGGGCTGGGGGTGTGTGGGGTGTGCTGGAGCCAGCTGGCACTGGCCCAGGGCACCGGTGTGCCAGGTCAAGTGGGAGATGCTCTGATTCAGCAGAGGCTGGAGCGGATTGTGCAGCTCATCTCCCCTTCTGCTTGTTCGCCTCCCAGAGCAAAAACTCCCTCTTTTGGGTACTGCACAGCCCTGGGTGCGCCAGGCTTGGAGCTTGTCCCAGCCACACTGAGCTTGGCCCGTGCCAGGGAGGGGGTTGTTGCTCTTTTAGCTCTCTGGTTTAGCCTGCTACCTAAGCGTGCACCTAAGTTTAGGCAGCTGAGTGGTTGTGCTGAGTTGATAGAATCGTTCACGTGCCTGGCACTAGCACACTTTCCAATGCCTTGTTGAACCAGAGATGGTGCACATCACGTGTTGATTTTTGAAGGGCTAGGGTTTTTTTTTTTACTCTGAAGTTTCCTTTGCACTGTTGCTCTGCCAGAAATAGCTTTCTTTTGGGAAATGCAAATGTAAATGGGGTAGAGGATACCAAGTATTACTGTATTAAGTATACTATAAAGGAAGGTTGATTCATCTATTTCTTGATCTTCGTTACTTCATTTGCTTAGGATGTTTGATTTTTCTATTACCATTAAAAATACAGAAGCTTCTTATTTCAAAAGTGGCTATGAACACTCCTTATTACTAGTGAAATGTAATGTATGCTTTAACGAGCAAAATACCTACTATCTGCCCAAGACGCATATATTCATTGTGCAATCAGCAGTTTCCTATGTAAAGTTAATACTTAAATGGTGCCAGGAGTATTAAAGTATGTAATTATTATTATTTAAATGCCCAGAATTTATTTGGAACAGTCACATTTTTCTTGTATATATTTTCATTTTGTTTTCGTAATGCATTTTTAACACATCCAGCAGTTAGTCTATATACAGTTATGCACGTATTAGCTGCTTTTTACTTTATTCCTGTATAATACAGTATTATTAAATTCTGTGGACTAAGGAACTGATCCTGTTCATTAAAATCAATAGATGTAGTGTTGCTCTGTGTATGTGTGGTGTGGTGCTTTTTGTGATTTATTTATTCTTTCTAGGATCTGTCCTTCAGCATATCAAACTGACATACAAAGGATCTGATCCTCTAGGCTTTACTTGGGGAAAATATCCACTGATGTCAACGCCTGAATAGGACCAGTCTTTTAGTTTATTTGAAACTGCTGTAGCTATTATTATTTCCTTCTGGAGAAACATCTTAACTCATCAAAGCTTTAGAAATAGCATCAAGAAAGCCAAATTCAGCAGGTCTTTCAACCGTGAGAGATGTCAACCATCGCTGTATTAAAGCATAGCCTGTTACGTACCAATGACCCCTCAACTATCTCTTTTTCGTTCTCATCTTTATTTATTTATTTTTGTACTCCAACTCTTACTGGCATCTAAAATCACTAATCTCTACCCATTACCATTTTTGCTAATTTACAGTGATAACTGTGGCTCTGTTTTCATTAGGAGATGAAAGCCGGGAAATTAAAAAACAAATTACAGGGATGAGAAGATTCCTGAATGACAGCACTGGAAGAATCTATCAACGAGTTGGCAAAGAAGGAGAAAAACTGAAGGAGGAGCCCCAAGATTTAGACTTAGCCTGGGCCCAGCGCCTGAATCCCCCTGCAGAGTCCCAGGCGAGCCTTCATCCTTCACAGAGCAGTGCATGGAATGAATTACCACCCCAAGCTAGCCATTTTTCAGGGCAATACGGAACTCGATCCAAAACGTTCCAAAATCAAACACGAACCGTGGCGTCCAATGGTATGATCTGCATTAGATACTGAGAATAGTACCTTTTTTTTCTTTTCCTCTCCTTGTACTGTACTAAATTTCTGCCTTTGTTGTGATGATATATTGTACCGCTGCACTGAAAGCAGTTATAGTTCAGAGTCTACAAAATGAGCACAGTTATCACTTTGAAAAGGTGTGAAAGTGGGCACAGTGCATTCTGCTACCATCTGTCTTAGCTTTTAAAATGGATTCCTGGTGATAGGGCAGAATTACTCAGTGCTGTTACAGGCTTAATTTCTATACGGTACTTATTAAAACAGCTTTTGCCATTGTTATTAAATTCATAGCTAATTAAATGTCAACCTCTACCACTCCTCTTTGCAATGAGTAATGTAGCACTGTTGTGACACCACTTGCGGAGCAGGATTCTACTGACTTTCGTAAGGGGATGGCATCAGCCTTATAACTGACCTCTGAACTTCAGGTGCAAAATCCTATCACAGCCTTAGGCTTTTATTCTGATGGGACCATTGGAGAAAGTGTCGATGGAGTCTACCTATGAACAGCATGTACTAGACCACGGTCCATGTTGTACTGGCAGAGAATTCTGCCCAGAAGTAGATGGCAGTGTGTCCTTCAAATAAGTTTCTGTTGTTATTTTAAGTCCCAGAGAATGGATAACTACCAGATTCCTGAAGGTTTTTTTTAATGATCTAAATTCAATTCAGGAAGTTTTTGTCCTGATACTCAACACCAAATTTAGCAGGGGGTGTGGGTGGTGGTGGGGTGCATATTAAAGGGGTACCTCAGTTCTAAATTCAGGAAAATAAAAAATTGCAAGGCTGCATCTTAAAACATTATCAATTTCCAGTTGATGCTGAAGGTATTCATAGCTCCCAGTAGGAGTATCTGCTGTGTATCCTTCTCTAAAGGCATACAAGTTCTCATTGCTTTTAACAGTTAAAAAGAAAAATACTGATATTATTCTCAGTACTGTCCTTTAGGACGTACTGTCACTGCACTAAAAACCCTACAGCCTTAGGTTTCCCCAGATTGACTGTTTCTCTGTGGAGGCAATGATTTACACAGAGGTACTGACTGACCTGGAGAAAGCTGTTGCAGTAAGTCATGCTAGTTTTATTTATTTATTAATTACAAAAAAAAAAAAAATAGTTCTGTGTTTTTGAAAGGTGCAGACCCAGGGGAGAGGGGAAAACGCTTGATGGGATTTAGCATCCTTGTTTAAAACTTTGGTCTTAAAATTCCACCATAACAACGTCCTAAATGTGGAAGGACCTGAAGTTCATCAGACATCTGCCTCTTTGCCCTGAGAGTTGCTGGGCACCAGCTGGGACAGTTCTCTGCGTGCACAGAAGTGCCCAAGCCTGCACAGATTAGGTGCCCGCTTCCCCGATCCAGAAAGTAGGTGGAGCAGCACCTCTATCCCCGCAGGGGCCTGATTCAGCATGTGAGCTAAAACGTGTTGACAGGATTTGGCCCCGTATGCAAGAAAATGTCAGTGCTTTTAATCTTTCCGAGGAGGAGGAAGGGTTTAGCTGATTTATGATCTCTTACAGGTTAGAATGAGCTGTGAGACAGTAGAAGGGTTGGGTTGAGTGACCTCCTGGGCTGGACAAGAGGAATGCCCAGGCTCCCAGCTCCTAGGGACATGTACCAGGAGGTACCTTCCTCCCCTCCCTCTGCAGCTGTTCTGTTACAGAGGAATGCAATCTTCTTGGTTATTACATAAAGCTGGGTGTGGGCACTCTCCACTGGCCACCTTTGAAAAGATGGTCTGTGTAGCTCTTTGGTTTGAGGTGGCTGCCTCCTGTGGGGTGTTGCAATCCTGCCGGACAGTTCTGCTGCTTTGGTTCATGAGCCTGGTCTCTAAGGGAGGAAAACTTTCCATGGATTTCTGGGCTGTGAGCGAGCTCTGAAACTGCTCCTCACCCAGCACACAGCTTTTCTGGGCGGCCGTTGTAACATGCCTGATTCCTCCCCAAGCCTTGCACTGGGAGCCTGAACATCTAACTCAGTATTTTAGATGTTATTCAGAGGATGGACAAAGTCCTTGCAAACTAAGTGTAGAAATACTGAACAATACCTCAAGGGAGATAGTACTCCTTGGTACTTGCCATGGTGTACTTACCAGGGTCCGGTGGAGGGCTGCAAAGATGATGAGGGGGCTGGAGCATCTCCCTGATGAGGACAGGCTGAGAGAGCTGGGGCTGTTCAGCCTGGGGAAGAGAAGGATGGGAGGGGATCTTGTCAGTGTATGGAAATATCTTAGGGGCGAGCACCAAGAGGATGGGGCCAGTCTGTTTCAGTGGTGCCCAGTGACAGGACAAGGGGCAACAGGCACAAACTGCAACACAGGAAGGTCCATCTGAATATGAGGAAGAACTCCTTTACCTTGAGGCTGGCAGAGCACTGGGACAGGCTGCCCAGAAGTTGTGGAATCTCCTTCTCTGGAGACATTCAAACCCGCCTGGATGTGACTGTGCAACCTGCTCTGGGAGAGTCTGCTTTAGCCGGGGTTGGACTAGATGGTCTCCAGAGGTCCCTTCCAGCCCTGACCAGTCTGTGAGTCTGTGCTTAAACTCATCAGAGCAAAACTGTTCAGATAGGAGGTAAGCTTATTGCCTGGGGCTGTCAGGCCTAGGTCATCACTGAGGAGATGTCCAGGCATCTAAGCAGGCAGTCTGAGTCCAGAAACTTTTTCTGTCCATTGTGTATATAGAGAGCCAAGATATATGTTGAAGAGTCTCTGAATTACTCAAATTTGAATGTAATAGGCGTGCTACACCTATCTAACTAGTATAGTTATCTACTCACAAGGTAAATGTGGCTCAAGGAGAGGCTGGAATGGATATTTAATAGGTGCTGGTGTAGAAAGCAGTTGTGAGAAAGTACTGGCAAAAATAGACAAAGAGAGTAAGGGACGAATGTGGGGAGTATAGGCATTGCTGCAACAGGGGAAGAGCAGAAGCATGCTTGCAAAGCAAAGGGTTTTTTTCCAAACCAGATTTAAGGTGGCGGTTCCACAAGTCAGGATGTTGGGTAGATATGTGACCCACTGTATTTAGTGGGAGCCTCTTGGGGCTACAAACAGTGAGTAGCATGTCTGTCCTGTTAGGGCCAACGAACTCATGGAGTCCATCTAAAAGATGTTAGGTTTGTTTCTTGTGTTCTGTAGCAAATCCAGCAGCGATGCAGCAGCTGAGTTGCTTTTTGGTTATGTCAAGATCTTTTTCAATGGATTGCGCTTGCATGCTTTTCAAATGCAAACTTGTGGTAGCAATGTTACACCAGGTGAATTCACTCTCATCAGACCCAGCTGCAAGAACCACTGTCTTGGGCTACTTGCTGCTCACACCGGGGAAGCAACTAATGTATTTGTGTCATCTCCTTCTCTCAATCATGCAAGCTGGTATCAAATTTGCCTGCTGGCTAGCTTCCAAAAGAGAGGGAGATGGCTCTTTAAAGACTCCTTCATAAAAATAAAAAGTCTGTTCTCCTTTTAAAATTAAAAATTGATTTATAACGAGTTGAAAAGGGTTGCTTTTGTCCTCTAAAAATGATAAAGATAGTGCTTGGAACAATGACTGAGAACACTCTACAAGATGTTTCTTACAACACAGTAACTGATCAGAGGAGGGAGGATAAAAAGAAAATAAAAAATCCTCATGAATATGTATGAAGTCAGTAGAACCCTGCTTTGATTTGAAATATGGGTGGTCTCTTTTCCCATTTCCAGTACCTATGGTAGATTTACATGGGTAATTTCTATCAATGCTAATGGGGATTATAATGTAAATCCCCCATGCCTCAATGGGAAAATAGACCCTTTGGTTTTCCATCAGGAGCCTGCGTGCTTTTGTTAGGAACATGTTATATTGCAACAGGAAAGATGTACAGGTATTTACTGATATAATTTGTCCAAGTTTTCATGTGCAATTCACCACCATGTAGAGTCTTTGTTAAGAAAGAAACAAAAGCCACCAGCCCTGCCTCCCACTGTAGTCTTTCAGATACTTTTTCTAGAAGCCTATTAAAATGTTGGGTTCTGATTAACAGAGAGGATAGGCTTTATCCCAAGGAGCTTTATTAGTCTAAAACAATTGAGAAAGCGCTGGAGGAAGGATATTGTTAATATGTCTTTGTCTTCTATTAATAAAACTCTCCTAATTTCCTGGGAACCCATTTCTGGGGTACCTGCTTGTCTTACTGAAAGGTACAGAGTTACACTGATGCTATTAAATTATAACTAGTCTTGAAACTCCTCTACTTAAAAGTCTACCTTTAACAAATAGGTAAAGGGTGTTGGTGGAGCCAAGGTGAGGGATTCTGAGTAACCTGCTGCAAACCTAAAAATAACATTATTTTGTTTTCCCTCTGTACCTGTAACAATGGGCTGAACATTGGACAGCTTTTATGGACCATTGAAAAGATAAAATCCCATCCATGCCCCAAGGAGCTTTCAGTGAATAGACAGTGTACAAAGAAAGGGTGAGATCAAACTAGGCAGAGTCCTGTCCTGCTGAGTCAGTAACCTCTTTTTGTTTTAATTTGAGACTTAGCCTGTTTTCCAGGTAACACCTAGCTCTCTAGAAGTTGTTTTTTACAGCTGAAACCTTGGAGAAAAGAAGCTGGTGGAACTATTGCATTTGTATTTGCTAGATTTGAAGAGATTCTTAAACTACTCCATTTATCTTAAAGTCGTATCAACAGGTTTTATCCATGGATGATGTTTTAAAACACTAACATTTGTAATTGCAGTAGTGTGGACAATCTGAATATCTGAGGAAAGAAGGAAAGAGACACCTGGAAGATGTGACCAATCTTTAAGTGATATCAGTTTAGCTTCACAAGTATCTCACTTTTGGGAGAATGACCACCTTAAGTTTGCTTAAGCCTGATAGATGTTGCTTCAGAGCTGAAGGACTGAATGGAAGAAGGTAGAGAACAGGTGCCTGGCAAGGGAGAGCTGAGGATGGAGGGACACATTAGAAGAACTGGGAAGAGGTGGGAGCAATTGAGCAGTGGGCAGATTTTCAGCCCTTTCAAATGAGGATTGAAGTCAGGGGATCTGTGCAGGTCTGACATAGGGAGCTCTGATGAAAGAACACAAACCAAACCTAAAAAAGTATTAATAAACTGGTTTGGCTTCAGAGAAAAGCAAAAGTAATAATGAAAAATGGGAGGATTTATGAGGGAAGATTAAATGAGTTGCTTACGTTCACTTTAGCTAGGTAATGATTAAAGGGCACCTGATAAGTGTCAGGCTGTGGAAGAAAAAGGGAAATACACTCTCTGAAGTCCACCAATTGTGTCACCAAGCGAGATGATTTGTGTTAGATCCATTTGTATCTATCCTTATAAAATGATCATCTCTCCTCTTGCATGCTTTGAGCAGTAAAATAGCCATCAATTTAAATGAATGTAAGCACATTTTGAAATGAATGCAGGGGGGTGATCCCATCTGGCCTCATGTTCAAGCAGATACTGATAGATGTATGGTTGAATTTTGAATTTTTTATTTGCAGCGTTAAAACTAGGTATACAGCTTCTAAACTAAGTGCAGGATACAACTATTCAGCTAAAGCTTGAAATCTCTCAGCTGTTACAGACTGTCCTAATTAAGGACCTGTGATGCAAAACTTTGGGAAAACAAGGCAGTAATAAAAGCACTGCTAAGGGCTAGAACTAGAAGTATGTAAATTCAGTTAAACACTGGTAAGAATTGCTAGAGAAGAAGGATCTGTTGAACTACTATATTAATTTTCCAGGGGAAACTATGGAAAGCCCATCTTGTAGGTCACAGTCCTGGAAAACATGCCATAGAAAACAATCTCACCCTAGCAAACAGAAGAGCAGATTTGCAAGCTTTCCTTGCTGGTGGTTCTTTTCCATCCTGGTTTTTTTTTTTTAGTATTTATTTATTTATTTTCCAAATAAGGTATTTTATTTTCATTCTCAATTCTTCACATGGTGAAGAATCACATGTAACATTCAAGCAGTTTAAAAATTCTGAGGCCCTCATTTAATGTACAGTATAAACCTTTATTACACAGACTGTCTTCATTCTTTGTAAGACTGTGCCGGGAGATGGGCTTTTTTTGTGTGCGTGATAAAGTGAGCATGTTTATAATGAGGTTTGGTGCTATTGTTATTCAAGATGAACTAGCTTGACAATGGAAAGCCCCGCTGTGAGGAGTGCATTGTATTCACGCTCTGAGCTGTATTCTCCAGCCCATGTAACGTTGCATCCCCTACTGTATATAATTGCACATACTAGTAATTGGATAAAAACTAGTGGCCTCTTCCTCTTAAAAGAGATCATGTTGAAAATTATTTGTTTTCTTGCTTTGGATCTTATTTCATGATCTGATATATTGATAATAGTTTCAAATGCCTGTTGGTAATTGTTGTTTGGGTGGGGTTTTGGGGGTTACATCGTTTCTCCCCTGTTTCATTCCTCTCTCAGGAGAAATCCCAATGGTGAATTCATCAATTGGACCAAACTGCTGTACATGTAATTGCCAGTCAACCCTACAGGCTATTCTTCAAGAGCTCAAGACCATGCGAAAATTGATGCAGGTTCAAGCAGGTACAATGACCACAGTCCCATACATGCATATCCATGACAAGCATGTAGTTGAAGATGGCCCTGCATATTCCAGTGGGGTTGGACTAGATGATCTTGGGAGGTCCCTTCCAACCCAAACTGCTCCATGGTTCTGTGACATTGTTAAGTGGAATGGTCTAGAAAGACGGAAATCAATGTGGAGACTCATGAAAACCTGGACTGTTTCATGCTCTCTTGACAGATCATTGAAAGGCAAATTTTCACAGGCTTCTTGGAAATGTTATTTTTACTTTTCAGGTCCTTACATGTAACATGGGATGTTACCTTGTAGGAACTGTTTAAGGCTAAACTAAAATAAATAAATAAATAGATCTGATGTGACTAGATACTCTAGTAATGGGAGCTGAGTAGGCAGGTCATGCTATAACCACCCCCAGTTTGTTTTCACAGTGTATTCCTTCAGGGGTGCAAAATGCTACTTGAACTGTTACCTGCTTACCAGTTCACTAATCTTGGGGGTAAAAAAAAAAAGTTGGAAGGCCACTAAAGTTATTAAATAACACTTCTTTCAAAGATCTTTTAGCTCTGAAGTAACCTCAGCTGAGCTAGCCACTGCATGTTGTGGCCTCCACCCTCCTTCAGGCTGGTTTACCAGTTCTTTCTGCAGGCTGAACCAGCAATAATTTGTTCATTGGGGAAAATTATTGAGCTTTGTTTTCTGCCAGGTTAGGAGGTGAAACAGAACCATGTGGAGCCAGAAGAGCACTAGAGCCAGCAAGATAATGACACTATGGCAGTTAGAAGTTAGGTAGACCATCACAGGCTGCTGTGAAACTGCAGCTTCTGTGCTCCCTAAAAATTGATCTTAATACTAATGAGGAGTTGGGAGACATTGGAGATTTTGTCAGTTGAGTTGCCCATCCAGTGTGAGTGATGGGGAGTGGAGCCATGGAGGCTTTTCTCATAAGAGTGGCTGGATAAGACCTCTGTAAGAAAAGGGAGTGTTGAGTAATTAACTGAAATATGGGTGGAGTGAAAAGCTGAACTCCTTGTCTCCATGGCATATGTTTGAGTGAGTGACGGGAAGGATCAGGCAGGTTTTGTAATATAGTCGATACACATAAAAATGCTTTTCTAAAAGTCAACGATTCACAAAGAAACAAAGGCCCAGTTTTACAATCTCTGCTGGGACAGGGAATTCTTTACACAGTTGAACCAATTTCATTGAAATGATGTGCATGATCAAAAATGGCTTGTGGGTGAGAGGTCCAGAACTGGGGTTTATGCCAGAAGAACTGGCTCCTCAAGAGCAGGAACATTTCTTATTTATTATGTGTCTACAGTTTAAGTACCTTGTTAATTAGTGCATCTCTTGATTCGCTGGGAATAGTTCATATTTTCTGGTAGGCATGAAATGATGGTTTTGCAGAGAGAAAAAAATTCGTCTGGCATTCTTGTTAATAAAAGAAAAAACTAAAATGCAAACATGTAAGTGAAAGTGTAATAACGTATTTTAGTGTTCACTCTTATGTCTAAGTGATAAACTACAAACTAAGTCTTGTAAATCTTTGCCAGAAATTAAATATCCCAGAAATCTTTCAATATTCTGAGGTTTGTTTTTTTCCTCAGGCTTTGTAGATGAGGACTATTTGTAGTTCACTCATAGCTCAAATGAGTTTGATTTGCTTGTGTAGCAATTTTGGCTTTCTTTTTGACCTTGATCTTACTGATTCTTTCAGACATATAATTGTGTCTGCATAGCACTGTGCTGGAGAACTCCCCTATATTGATACAGGTTCAGGATTGGTGCCTTAGTTTATACAAATGACTGTGGATACTGGAAAATGCAAAATATTGATAAATACAAAATATGGTCTCTGTAGATGTCAGAGATAACACATGAACTGTCAGTTTCTGTGTATGAGCAAAACAAACTGGCGCAACTTTGCATTACTTTTTTCCCCAGAAATTAAACTATTGAGTAGTGTTTTCCCTCATTCTTGACATAATGATACTTGAAATGTTCTTGCTGAGCTAATTACATGGTGACTACATTCATAAAAATAACTGTAATTGCATTAGCACTTGTATTATCTTACTTTATCAGGAAAAGACGCTCAAAGACAGATTCTCAGTCATTCAAGAGGGTATACAAATTAATCATTGCTTAAGTCTTTCATGTCACCAGCTGTCCAGTGGTCACTGGCAAAAAGAACCATGTATTCCTAATTTTCCTGAAATGCTATTCATCAGTATGTCTTGAAAAACCTCGTAGTGGAGCTCAGTGTCATTATCCCCATTGTACAGACTGGAAAATTATGCAAAGGTAATAAAACGTAAGTGTTTCACATGCACAAACAGCCCTGAAAATTGTACCACTTATCCAGAAGATAAGTTCAGTATGTCAGTAGTTTAATGGTATGTCTGTGTGGTTATACGTGTGCCTTTGTCTATAAATTTGATTTGTTACTTTCTTTCAGTTGGAACTCAAAACAGACAGCAGCCTCCTGTTCCTCTGATTTGTGCACAAAAGTCAACAATATCAAGAAAGAGAAATAAAAAGAAAAAACTGCCCCTCAAAACTGTTGAACTAATTACCGTGAATAAGAAACCCAGCTCTGCAGAGAATGAAAAGAAGCTATTGGCAAACTCGGAACGATCGAGTCTGCAAGTAGTTGAACCCCCTGTAAAACCGGAAACCCCTGTTTCAGGATTTGGAATTATCCTTGAATCGGCTTCATCAGATGTAAGTTAATATCTTAATATGCAGGATCACAGGATTTTAAAGCACTAACTGATTCAGGAGAATCAGTACTTAGGTCAGGTTAACGTGTGTACCCAATTTTTGTTAGGATAAACAAGCAATCTTGGGTAGGGTTGAATGGAGACAGTAGGGTTAAGCATGGGAGTGCTGATTAGAAAGTGTTGGGTTTATTTTTTTTTTCAGCTAAATGCTGGTTACAAAATTTTGGGTTGTTTAGGTTTTTTTTCCCCCCAACTTCCATGAGCGTGTAGCTCTCCCTTGACTTCAGGGCTGCCTGTTGTTTCAGCTTGCAGTGGAAACTTGTTCTTCATCTCTCGTGTTGCCAAGAGCCACCGTGAGATCAAGAGCCGTGAAAAAGTGCTGCGTGTATAAACCGTTCAGAGCGCTGCCATTTGCTGACGAGCACACATAGCCCACACGTACGCCCTTATCCTGCCAAGGTGTATCTTACGTGCTGTGCTTCATGCCTGACTGGTCCCACTGGCTTCAGGGGACTCCTCACCTCCGTGAAGTTCATACCTCAGTCTTTGCTGAATCGGATCATTTGGTTTTCGTCGCTGTGGCTGCCGGATGAGGGCCTTGTCACTGCTGGTGATGTCGGTGTGACTCAAGCTGCCACTCTAAAAATACATACTTTTCACATGTGAAATTGCAATAAGCGTCTTTTCTTGATTCAAGTAACATGTACACATTGGTAGAAATTTCATCTATCTGGTGGCTGATCGGCTTTGTTTAATGACCAAATAGATGTTGTCTGAACCAGTTCACTGATGACTAAACTGATCATTAATTTCTCTAATACATTTTTAATTTTGAGCAGGCAGTTTCCAATTTCCTAAGTACTATGAGCTAGGAGAACATAATTAAATTCAGTATCAATAAGCGTAAATGAAAACAATGCAGCAGATAATATTCTACCTTTCTGGAAGAGGGAACTAATAATAAAAAAGAGCAGTCATGATAATTCAGTTATATAGATGCAAGCCACACCACTAATTAGATTGCAGTCTCATGCCATAGAGTCGGTGTAAGTGATACAGAGTAACTGGTTTGATGCTTTTTCAGAGGTTTTCCTTTTGTAGTATTATGCTTAATAACGTTTGAGGGAATGGTTTGGGGAGGGACTGGTAATTTATCTCCAGTGCACAATTTGTGCTTATAAATTTTCTTTGCTTGTGGCATTCTTTTCAGCTTGGAATGCGGTTTTGAAAACAGTTTTGTGCTTGTGATGGAATTTAATTTGGCTTTATGAATGTGTTCCATCGCTGGACACAATTCTTTGTAGGTACCAATTTGACCTAAGAAAAAAGACAAGAGAAAACATGTAGCTTATAAATCAGGTCCTCATCTGCCCTCCCATGCTTTGGCCCCTGCTTGCCACAGTAGTTGTTTGACTAAATTTGCAGAGCCAGAACCCTGAGACAAACAAACTGATTCTGTCTTTGGAAAGAAAACTGACGCATTCTGAAAATAGATATATTTAACAGCAGAAATAAAATATGACCTTAAACATTTTAAGAAGGCTAAAGAAAGTCACTTCTTTCAGAATGAATGGCAGTATTATCTTTTTCTATTTATTCATAAGCATCTCTACTGTGCTCACAACCAGCATGTCTGAGTGCCTGGAAAAACTGAAAGACATTTTACACAGCACCATAAATAAATGATCCCTTGAGAATATTGCACGGGTTGTGTGTAGTGTGTGCTGTGTCATACGCCAGCACTGCCACTGCTGTTATTTTGCCAACATTTATTGAACTTGAAGAAAAATCTCAGTTTAATGGGTATAAAATCGGGGCTACCAAAACCAGGGCAATTAGTTCAGATCTGCTGAGATGAAATACTGCTACTTACAGAGCTGGAAAAAGTCTTTGTGAGACCAACTCTTAGCCTGGCCCACAAATCAGAGAACCTGCTTTTTAAATGTAATGATCTGTTACTCTTGGTTAAATTTTGTGTTTGTTTTACTGTTACAGTATTTAATTTATAAACGAATAATTTCTAATCTATGTAGTACAGCCTGCTGGTCCTAGTACAATCCTAATGTCTAGGATTATGTCTAATTTGCTGCCTGTTAATTTTAGCATAGCAAAAGTCTTTGGCATTAATTTTATTGTATACAAATAGTTTACCCTGGGTTCCTTATGCCATGATCATTGTCTACTAACGAATACTCTTCCTTTTGAGAAATCGCATTCAAAGTGATTGTAAAGTTCAATTAGATACTGATTGCCTTTCATTGAATAGTTTACTGCTAAAGGAAAGCAAGAATAAATGGGCATTTTGCCTTCAAATTATTTTGCTGATACACAAATTGATTCCTATACTAAGAATAAAATAGGGAAAACTAAAATAGTATTGACTCCTCCACGCTGGTGCATTGGTAAGGTTCAAAATTTATTTTACAGCTGTATTAGTGAAGATGATTTCTCTGCCCTAGGCACCTTGTATCATCAAGGTCATCTTAAATTGCTATCATAAGACCCAAGACCCAAGTAACAGACTAGGACAGGATACCTTCATCACCATGACAACTACATCCTGGGTTTTGATTAACATGAAGGAGAATTTTTCCCAAGTTGTAAACTCAGACTGCGTTTGTTTATTCCTGAAAATCTTTTCTGTCACCAGACAGTAGAAGTAACATATTAAAAACCCACCTACATCAGAAGACTGTCAAATGTCAAATAGAGAACTCTGACTGTTTTGCTGGATCCGGCATTTTGAAAGTTCTGAAGGTAAAAAACAACTTTTCATCCTTGAAGATTAACTTGAAGAACCGCCCACTATAGGAGAAGATCAGGTTCAAGGCCATCTAAGGAACCTGGAGGTGCACAAGTCCATGGGACCTGATGAGATGCAGCCACAGGTCCTGAGGGAACTGGCAGATGAGGTGACAAGGCCACTACCCATCATATTTGGGAAGTCATGCCAGTCCATGAAGTTCTCACTGACTGAAAAAGGGGAAAATAACCCCTATTTTCAAAAAAGGAAAAAAGGAAGACCCAAGGAACTACAGGCTGGTCAGTCTCACCTCTGTACCCAGCAAGGTCATGGAGCAGATCCTCCTGGAAACTATGCTGAGGCACATGTAAAATAAGGACATGACTGGTGACAGCCAACATGGCTTCACCACTAAGGGTAAATCATGCCTGACAAATTTGGTGGCCGCCTACAATGCAGTTACAGCATTGGTGGATGAGGGAAGGGCAACTGACATCACCTTCGTGGACTTGTACAAAGTATTTGA
>JAVJGJ010000057.1:69421535-69435725 GCA_035590215.1 Microhierax caerulescens | reverse complement strand
TGGCAGGGGGTGGTGGAACTAGATGGTTTTTAAAGCCCCTTCCCACCTAAACCATTCTGTGATTCTGTGATCCAGAACAAGGTGAGAATCTTAGGTGCTTTTTAGATATTTTCTTTTGTTACTGTCTGCATATTTTAAGATTTTTCATCCCAGCTTCCCAAAGCAGTGTAATCTTCAGTTTTACCGCACAGTACACGTGCATATCCAATGACAGTGTCTGCTTTGAAAATATTCTGCTTGCTGTAACTCTCTTGATAATGATTTTTAAAAATCCATGGGAGAAGCGTTACACAGCCAAATCCTTCTGGGATTGGCAGCCCTTTCTTCTGTCTAGACTCAAGACATTTGCAGGTGATGTGATGGGAGATGGCATTTGCTCTTGTTCTATGAACGTCTTTGAAAATACATCACTGGTGGATGTATTTGGGGGGGGAGGGGGTGGGTGGAGCAAATTATTAGGAGCAAGGCTGTAATGTTAGCTTATTTTCTTACATCATGACCACCGATTTTACCTCTCCCCCCTTGCCAACGTTCAGATAGTATCTTAAAAAAATTAGTTTATTCATTATGTATCTTCATTCTAGATATATAATTATTCCATACAGACATGTTGTGTAAGCACTGTGTGGTAGCCACAGAAGAAGATACTGCAAAATGCTGTTCATGTGATTTCTGATAGGTACAGACAGGGGCAGCAAAAAGACTCTTGGTGAGGGGACTGCCTTGAGGGCCTTGGTCTGCTTTGGCTCACAACGTACTTGAGGCGAGACTCTTGTGACATATGGGATGGTTTTGTTTCATCCTCTTCCCTTCCATCTCGCTTTCTAGCAGTCATGTAAATCCCTGTGATTTACCACTGAGGTTTTTTGTGCTGAAATAAACTGTCTAACACCATCCTCTTCTAAGGATGCATTCTGGGAATATGAGAAGGAAAGAGAAATGGATGGTCAGTAAGTGCTGGCTCAAAGGGCAACCTCAAACCCATCATCTGCTTCTACTCATGTGGGTTGTATCTATGATGGAAACCATGTGAAATGGGCAGGTAGCCCTGCATTTGTGCCTCTTGGAAATGCCTGGCTGCCCCACAGTGTGCTCTTTTGCGTCATTTGGCAATGAAATAAATCCATAAAATGGTTAGATAAATGTCCAGAAAGCATCGCATAGAGTATTGCTCTGGGGTTGTCCTCCAGTTTGTACCTGTTATCTGATACTGAAAGGTATCTCTTCTTTTTGTTAGCTGTACGCCTAGAAATAATGTCAGTAATTGTTAACTATTACAGTGGTTAGACATGAGTATGATTATTTGATTTGCCTTTGAGGTGCTTATTCACTGATGGGGTTTGATTTCAATGAAGTAGGCTGCTGTGGTACTGAATAGCTGGGAAAAGATCCATGGTTTGATTAAGTGATTGTAAAGTCTCACCAGATACGTGATTGAAGTAAAATAATATCTTTGAATGCTCGTTTAATTAAAACATTTGCATTCTTTTGGTAGCCAGAAGTGCAACTTGCAGAAGGCTTTGATGTCTTCATGCCGAAATCTCAGCTGGACTCTATATTATCAAACTATACTCGCTCAGGAAGTCTGCTCTTTAGGAAGCTGGTCTGTGCATTTTTTGATGACAAGACTTTGGCTAACTCTTTACCAAATGGCAAAAGGAAAAGAGGGCTGAATGACAACCGGAAAGGACTAGACCAAAATATTGTGGGTGCAATAAAAGGTATGTTATTTGCTTTCTTTCATATGTGTAATTAGAACATATTCTCAGCTAAGGAGAATGTAAGTAGATTAGAATGTCTGACGTGTGTTAGGTCTATTAAAATATGCAGTCTTATTTTTATTCCCTTTCATTCACTTGTTAAAAATAGCTTCTACAGGGACAGCTTGTGTTAATTTTAAGCCAATGATCCCGGTTTCTGAAGTCAGGCTCTAAGGTTAGAAACTCGGTGTTCGTATAAGATTTCCCCCCCCTCCCCAGATATCAGAGATACAAAGAAATCTTGAAAACGTAATGACAGCTTAACTGGTCCTCTTCAGTCAAAGTTCTGAGGCTTGCACTGCGTCTGACTGTGTCTGCTCTATAAACAGTTTGGTAGCTGGATTGGGAAGAGATGGAGGAAGATAATATTGGAACTGAGATGAGTTTGATGCTTGTAAAAACGGTGGTGGTCCTTCTTTTGTGACAGCAAATTTCTTAGTCAGTGTGAAGATCATGTGCTGGGTCGTTTTTCTTAGTGATCACTGCTTCTAGCTTCCAGAACATGCGTACCTTGAAATTGTGTGATCGCAACATATAAAGAGCTAGTATTAGGCTAGAGATTCTGAACTGGATTCTGTTGTTTTGAAATCTGGTATAGTAGGGAAGATACCTAAGTTACCAAAAGACAAGCTGTGTTGCAAAGTAGAGCTTATTTTAGAGGCTGTGCCTCATCCTGAGGTACAGATTATTAATTTAGGAGACATAAGGCAATGAGAAGAGCTTCTGTAAGTCCACTGGCAGCAAAAGGAGGCAGGGGAGCCTTTTGCAACACCTCTGTGTCCGCGTTTGCCCCCCTCTGCCCATGCAAGACAGACATTGACATACTGGCTTGAGTCTAGTGAAGGGCTACCAAGACTTACGGTACTGAACCAGGTACGTGGTGAAGTGTGTATGTCAAGTGACACATGAGGGAGGAGAGGCTGAGGGAACTGAAGAGAAGATGATTCAGGAGAAGCCGTATTGCTGTCCACAACTACTGAATGGGATGGTGTAGAATAATGGAAGTCAGTCTTCTCAGAAGCACGAGAGGCATCGGACACACGGAAAATTTCAACATGATATAAGGAGAAGCTTTTTCAACTGAAGAGTGGTTGAACAGTGGAATAGGGGCTCAGAGGGGCTGCAGAATCTCCATCCCTGGAAATACTCAAAACTTGACTGGTCACAGTTCAGAGCATCACGACCTAGTTTGGCCATGCTTTGAGCAGCAGGCTGGACAGGGACATCTCTGGAGGAGCCTTTCAACCTGTACAATTCTGCAATGAAGCATATGTTGTGGCTATGTCATAGTTCTAATACATCTTACAGAGTTGCTGGCAGACTTTCTTACAGTTATTCTTAAAATTAGGTTTAAACCACAAACGCTTTTTACCTTCCTTTCTTGACCTCAGTAATCTGCAAAAACCCAAAATTTAATTCAATCTCTCTGTTTCATTCTTCCTTAGAATCTTTAATAAATAAGTTAAATGGAAGAAAAATTAGTTCAAAATCTTTTTCAAAAAAACCCCAACAACAAACAAACAAACTCTCATTTGAGCAGCACTGTGATAAAATAAATGTTTTCTCAGTAGACACAGCAGCACTATTAAAATTGCAGTCGTCACCCACTACAGAGAGCAGTGTTTCTCAGTAGCTGAGCTTGTAGCACTGGAGCAAATTCTGAGGCTTGGTTTAACCTCTTCCCTTGAGTTTCGGAGAAGAAAGGTGGGAGCTGTAGTTCTAACAGACAAATTCCCCCTGTGATGGTACTACTAGGTACGACTGTAGTAACAGTGATCTTGATTGATGTTTACAGTATTGCCCAAATGCTTGTGCCTGATCCCTGATAGGGGAGCCCGTTGCTAAAAGCTGTGGTGGAATAAGACACCAAGGGCTAACGTCCTGTGGATTTTTCCTCAGCCTGGCTCAAATAGCACCCTTCTTCCCTCCAAAGAGCTAGGCTATCAGACACTGTGGTTACATTTATTCCAAGAAATAACTGAGCCAGTATGAAATCTCCACAAGAACAACATCATGTTGTTTGCATTATTATCATTAGGACATTACCACGTGCCCAGATATCCTTTGGTGGCAATTTTAGTCTTTTTCTATGACAGAGATACAGAAGTGGTGAAAAGGCTACATTCATGACAAGAACAAGCAGAGAACTTAAAGGACCAACTGTTTGCTTGAAAATCAGTCTTCCTGACTGAAAACATTTTAACCGCTGCCCTTACAAGTAATTTAATGCTTCTGCAACAGCATGATTAGCCAGGGAGAAATTCTTTCTTTTGACTTTGGGTATTCAGTGGCACTTGCTGAATCAGTTGCAGTGTTTCTCCTGGGCAATCAGTTTCCTTTGGGAGTCATGTCAATCTTTCACTCAGAACTGGGGGGAAAAAGATGAAGAGGAAAAGATCAGATGCAGTAAGTTTTTTCCTCTATGTCATTGACTAGAAGTCCAGCCAGTGAAGTCCTTCTCTGCAGAAGTCAATGAGCTGTGTTCAGATGTAAGTGTGATGTGGCCCTCAGGGATCCATACTGGGACCAATACTATTTAATAGCTTCATTAGTGATGTAGTGGTTTCTAGCACACTCTCACCAAGCCTGCAGATGACATCAAGCTAAATGGATTTGCTAGAGGCTGGGAGAGCTGCGGTTGTTCAGCCTGGAGGAGAGAAGCTCCAGGGAAACCTTATTGCAACCTTTCGATATATAAAGGGGACTTATGAGAAAGGCATCTTATGAGAGGGACATTTTACCAAAGTCTGTAGTGACAGGGCAAGGGGCAGCAGTTTTACACCGAAAGAGGGTAGGTTTAGGTTGGATATTAGGAAGACTGTTTGTTTTGTTGTTTGGGGGGTGGGGGGTGGGTTTTAATGACAATGAGGGTGGTGAGGCATTGGCATAGGTTGCCCAGATAAGTTGTGGCTGCCCCAGCACTGGAAAAGTTCAAGGCCAACTTGAGCATCCTGATCTAGCAGAAGATGTCCTTGCCCATGGCAGGGGGTTGGACTAGATGATCTTGAAAAGCCCCTTTCAACTCGAACTGGTCTATGATTCTGTGACAGAGAAATTGTTAGCACCTTACAGCTCGGGTGAAATAGAAAGGGGAGGTCCCTTTCTGTTGCATTCCCATTCCTTTTTGCCCACATTGGTGTTTCCCTAACCACACATTGAGTGATCAAAGCTACTTTGACTTTAATTCAAGAGAAGAACAGGCAGGTTAGAGAAGCAAGTTAACATCTTGGCTCTCTCAAGCTGCCAGACTCTGGCTTCCTGTGCAGGCAGCAGCAGGCAGTTGCCATAATTCCTGCAGTAGGCACCTGCAGTGGGTGGCCTGGGTACAGCCTAGTGTCACAGATTTGTCCCCAGACCCTGGTCACAAGCAGGAGCTGCACTGGAGTGTTTGAAGTAGGAGTCTTAAGTCATGGCTCAGGTTCCCGTCGTGTCGGGTGCCGTATGGATTCAGAAGGGAAAGGCTATTTTTACTTTCAGAGAGACCCTATTGCTGCAAATTGGACACTGGCAATGTGTGGGGCTGCACTGGCTCCTCTGGGAAGCCCTTGAAGTTGGTCTGATAGCCTTGCTTAGCAGCCTGCAGGGGAGAGTATTGCCTTCCAGGTGATGGTTCTGCAAAGTTGTTAACATGGAAAGAGTTTGGAGGGTGTGATTACTTTCAGTCCCCTTACACTTACCAGCTAGTGCTGTTCCAGAAGCGTGTGTGTACTGAAATAGTTATTTTCGTGTTGCATGCTTCCCCATCCCATTTGTGTGGCGTTTGTTCTCAGGGATTACAGACTCCTTGAGCTGGGACCAGTTTTCTGTTTTTGTTTGCCATCCGTAACTGGACAGTGGGCTCTCAGACCTCTGACTGAGACCACAATGGCAATACTAACAGTGATAATATTTTTTCTGTTTCTTCCGTTGTTTAATTTTGCACACCTCTCAGTCATGTGATGAAAACCAATTGCATCAGTTTCACTCCATTTATAATTTTGTCTTTTTGGTATCACATTGCTAGGTTTGCTGTAAATATGGAATTAAAGGTAATGTTGACCTTCTACATACCATTATTACTAAATGCAAAATTGGACCTGTAGGGTACTTCCTTTTTCTCAGTAATGGCTTATTTTTTTCTAGTACCTTTATAAAAATTCTGTGGCGTCTGGTTCAGCAGTATGAGAGCTGTAGAGGTTTCCACAGTGGTAGGACTTCTGTCTTTCATCAGTTTGCCTGCAGCCTTAGCAACCTGACCAAGAGGCTACCAAATGACCAGATCTTCAGCTTTCTACTGTACCGTATGGAAGGCAGCATTTATAAGTGCTTGCCACATCTGGAGACTCAGTTCAACGTACACTATTATTTTTCTCTGATGTTTTTGTGTGAAATTCATAAATGGAAAATGTCAGGTATAGACTGTTTGTCTGGGATAGGCTTTCATAAGTAGTGACTATGGTATTACTGTGACATTTATACACACAAATGACTTCTGAAGGATAAACTTGCAAAACACAGAGTTAGACTCTGTTCTCCTAATCCTAGATTTGGCCATTTAAATGCTTTTTTGTAAGTGGATAATTTGATATATTTTGTTTATAATCCTCTCCAGTCTCCTTTTCTCCATTCTGGTGGCACATTTCAAAAAGATGGCATCTTTTCATTTCAGTCTTTACAGAAAAATACTGCACTGCTAACCATGTGGATAAACTTCCTGGTCCGAGGGACTGGGTCCAGATTCTTCAGGATCAAATTAAACTTGCAAGAAGACGATTAAAAAGAGGCTCAGGTATGTATAAAAATGTAAGGAACAACATGTGATTGCCAGATGAAAAGTTTAGAGCCTTTGTATCCACCAAAGTGGGTTTGTTGTTAGCTGTAAAGTTGTACACGTTCACTCTATGAAAACTAGAACTTGTAAGATTTTATCAGGTCTCTCTGTAAAGTTCAGTGTTCCCTTGTGTTTGGTGTGGCAGCAAGTTTAGGAGCTGTCCTTGCAGCCAAGCTAACTTTGAGTCTTTCTCAAGTGTTGCCTCCAACCCCTTTCCACTAGTACCCAAACTCTTTTTCCCAGAATCTGATGAAATCTGAGCCTGGAGCTAGCTGATCCATTCAGGGGTGCAGGTAGACTTTTTTAATTCTCTGTTATTTGGTCTGACACGCCACTCACTGAACTGTTAAGACATAGCTCAGATGACCTTCCCCTCTACACTCTTATGTGTCTGGAAGGATAGATGAGTTTTCTCACGTTCCTTGTGAAAGAATCAGCATCACTGTAGCAAAAAAACCCCAAACCATGACCTACCCTGGTTGTGCTAGCAAGGTACTGCAGTACATGGGAGGGAGCTTGCCAGCAGTGAGTAACAGGTAATGTAAGTAGGGTTTTGCAGCAAAGCTGCTCAACGTTGGGGATAACCTGCATGCTGGGGGCAGGGACCAGCCTATGGTGAAGGCTCAGCGCTAAGCTTTCACCCCGACAGCACGCAGCTGGTGAGCTCTCAGCTCCAGCGACTAACAGCAACGTGCTGTCTCAAAAGCCCTGGTAGAATTTGTGGGAAAGCAATATCACTGATGAAGAGATGTGTAATTACTTTATAAACCTTAACTAGTCTCCTTCCCATCCTCATGCCTCCTATCCTACAAGGGGCTTTCTTCATACCAGACTTCACTTACTCTTCCTCATCCTGGTGTTTTCTTAAGGCTCCCTTGTGGTCTTATTTCTTGCCCATCTCTCCCTCAGAGCATCTGACACCGTTGTCTGAGGCACATCACTGGTGTCAACATCCTTAAACACAGTCCTTCACTGTTACCATGTTTAGCTGCCTGCCTTCTCCCCTTTTCCCTTCTGTCCATCACCACAATTAAGTGCCTGTTAGTGTCTGTGGGTCGACAGGATGGGAAACCTGATGGCTCTGCAGGGGATGCTGGTGGTCCCAGTGGCTGCGGGGGGGCGGCGGGGAGGGGAATGTGAGTGAGGCCACAGGAAATGTCCTCTCTAGCTCCCTGTCTCAGAGAGCCGACGTTTTCTGTCCAAAGCTGTGTCTCTGAAATGCACACTTAGACTGGCATCTGAAATCATTCTCCACAATGTTATTAATGCCAGGAGGGAAAAGCGCAAGACCGAGGAAAATGAGAAACACCCAGAGACAGAAATAACACAGGGGGAGGAAAAAAGTGCAGATTATTCATAGCATAAGCTTCCCTGAGTAGAGAATTAAAAAAAAACAGTAGCCTTGGAAAAGGTTTCTTGTGCATGTTGGGGGAGGGAAGAGAGAGGGATACAAGATAATCTTGTTAAAGACAGCATCAGATTACTGGTGTTGTACAACAGGACTGCTTCTGCCCCTCCCGAGGCTGCCTGTACCCCCCCCCGACAGGGGGGTGGAAGTGGGATGCCTGGCTTCCATAAGGTGAAGAGTGCAGTGCGGGATGCGGGGAGCAGAGGGTCCTTGGGCTGTCTGCAGAAGATCCCTCGGGAAAGAGGATTGACCTAATTTTGTTTTGATTTTTATTTTCTTTCATCCTTTTTTATTTGCTTTTCTTCATGCCTCTGCAGGATATTAATTAAAATGACAATGACGTTCAGCTTTTGCCTTTCAAATGGGGCCACCTCCATCTCTGGTCCTTTCTCAGGGTGGCAGAATCTAAGCAGAGGATGTTGTCTTTAGAGACAAGACTAGCAAGAGTATGCAGAAAAATAAGTGAAGCTGAGTATAGTGTGACTGAATAAGACAGGCTCCAATATCTGTCCCTGCCTGCAGAGGGAAGGTAACTCATTAACCGGTATGTGGATGAGTAGTGAGCAGCAGTGCACCTAGCAGCCCATCGGGTTGATTTGCTGAAAAAACGTACACAGTACCTAGACTGGTAGGAAAGGTCTTTTTTTGGTGGTGGTTAGTTTACTGGCCATTCCCTGAAGTGCACCGGTTTCTCTCTGACACAAGGCCACCGGCAGACATGATCTTTTCAATCTGGCAGGAGTGACTGAACACACCACTGTGGCCACCTGCACCTTCCTGTCCGCCTCCATCTCATCTCCTCTGGTGGCTTAAGCGAACCCAACCTGGCGTTGCGCTGAAGCAGATGAGAATCTTCCACAGCCTTTGTGACAGCAAAGCAGTGGATAGCAGCAGAAAGGCAGGAGCAGACAGCTGGTTGCACTAACATCTTCATCTTGTTGAAATAAGATTTGTTAGTACTTCTGTGTTACGACAGTGAGCTTTTGATATGAGCGATGTAGAGCTGGTCAGGTGACAGATCCATCTAGTCTCACATTTTGTTTCCAACGATGGCTGTTAGCAGATACCTTGGGGATGTTGATAGGGCTGAGGGAAGGATGCTCTGATGTTTGCTAGCATAGTCTCACAGCCCTCAGCAGCTTTATCCTGATATAACAGTGGTTGCACGGGAACTATGCACACGTTAACTATTCGTTGTGAAGCCGTACGTTGGTAACTTAGAAAAGACCAAAATAGGAGGGGAGGGCAGGTGTGGTGCGAGGTTTGATCTGCTGTGTGGAGAAGGTGCCCCAGGACTTCACTTTGCAAAACTTAGCTTTTAAGAATCCGAAAACTATCGGAATTGTAGCCACTGGGATGTGGGACTCATCACTCTTCCAGCTGAGCTCTTGAGCTCTTCCAGTCCGTGCGTGGCTGGTGGCACAGAGGCTGAGCCCTCCAGAGCAAGTGTCCTCATCTCCGTACTCCCAGGTCATTTGCTTCTCATTTTGTCTCCACTTGCTCACTGAAAGTGCCGGCTAAGTTGTGGGTGTAGACTAGGGTGCCCAAAGAACAATCTGGGCTAGTGGTAAGCCACATTCACCCAAGACTTTCTGAACCAGTGTGTCTCCCTGCTGCCTGGTGGCACTGATGTATCTGCATTGCTTTCTGGTTTGTCGTGACGCGCAGGCTTTATATGGATGGAGCTTAGCATGATCCATTTGTCTTACAGAACCCACAACACAACTTTTTAGTCACCACTGAGTTGAGCTAAATTTGAACAGCAGAAGTATTTAAGAGAGGAGGGGCAGGCTTTCCATCCTGCTTGCTTTCCCCTGAGCCATTTAGTACATCCTCTTGATTAGTTTTTCATTTCAAAGCAGTCAGTAAGACACTGCATTCTTGAGCAGCCCTCTCTGCTTTATCTTGCGAAACATTATTTCAGTCTGATAACGTAAATCCTGCTGTAGCTTTCAGTGATATTAATAATTTCAGAGAATTCCAGCAAACGAGTGGGGTGGATCTGCTTTTCATACCCCTTTCTATAAGGGCATACTCTCCTGAGTGTTTCCAAATTAAATGAAATCATGATCACTGGATCATAGAAGCTGCCCACCTTCAACCTTATTTATCATGTTTGGCTCATCTTGTAGAATTAGGGATAGAAAAGCTCCCTACTTGGAAAGCTAATCAAAAAAACCCTTAAAAATTCTGCTTTCTAGAAAATAGTTCCCCTGTGTAGATTTTGAAAGGTTGTTATCCTAAGCCAAATAAAAATTCATTTATGTTCTGACTCGGTGACAATATTTTTCATAGCTGGAAATATTCTTTTTTTTTTAATTTATTTATTTTCCTTTGGCTTTTTCTTAGTTCTTTTAGATTATTGCCTGAGATCTGAGACTTGGGTAGGTTTTTTTTATTTGTTAGATCTGAGAATAAAGCTGTCACTGCCATTAAATTTTTATTGGCCTTGTTCAGTCTTTTCAAAATTTCACAAGTTGGCTGTTACAAAGGGGAGAAGAAACTGCAAGGTTAATGTTACAAACAGATGTTATAATTAAAATTAAAGAGTATGATAATATTCTTCAGCCTTGACTACTGGTCCCATTTCTTGCTAACAGTACAGCATACTGGGGCACGGCTTCGTACTGTCTTCTCCCAGCAGAGAAGCTGAACGTTTTTGGCTGCTGGCATGGGATGCAAAGTGGCCCCAGAAGGGAAGAAGTCAAAAGAAAAGGCATGTGCATAGATTTCCTCTCTTAAAGCAGCATGAATTACAATGCAAATTGCCTTGTAATTTACAGCGGTGGGTTTCCCATGGCGTGGTCTCTTCACCCTGCAAAAGAGAATATGAGTAGATGGCCAGTGGCCTTGCCAGCGGCAGCACAGAGGGAGACAATCGACCATTAGCGCAGAGATCTTAAAACGGGCAAAATCAGAAGGAACTGACTCACTGTTCATGTCACCTCTGTGCCAGACATAGCATCCGAAGCCTTTTGATTACTAAACTCTCCATCCATTAATAAGCGGTATGTCAGGGGCCACACATCTCTCGCAGGAAGTTCTTCCTCCCTTTTTATGTTTTGAAGAGCCTGTAAGCCGTGATTCTGTGGCAGCTGTCCATTGCATCGACAGGAAAGCTGCTCCTGGGTGAGTAAAACTCCCGAAGCACACAGGGTAAGAGTTGTTCATGCAGAGTGGCTGCCTTGTGCATAACGTGGAGGCTTTTGATTGTCTTACTCCATAAAGGAAAATACGGCAGTGTTAGAAAACATGCTGAAATTTTTCAGGCAGGATTAATTTAAAAAAATTACATGCTGTGTCGCTTCATCCTTGAATTGTTGTTTAAAATTAGCATTACCTTGTTGCAATGTAAAGTAGTGGGAAGAAGGAAGAAAAAATGCTTACCTTTTTTCTGGAAATAACACCTTTTCTCTCATGTCCCTGTTCAAACCGCTGCTCCCGTTGTTCCCTATGAAGGGTTTTTTGCTTTCTATTTCTCTTCATCCTTCTGATTTCCCTGGTTCATTTTTGATACAATATCTATATCTATGTGGCGCAAGAGATCAGGTTGATTTTTTGCTTGGCAATACACACAGGGTAAGGAAGGATGTAGGATGCAAGTCCAACGTGTGGTGTGGTGCTTTTGTGGCCACTGTCTTAGACAAAGACAGCAAGACTGAAATGAGTAACTGCTGCGTTCATCTTCCTAGCCCTATGCATCCCTGTACTGCTGTCCAAGGAGCAAACCAGCAGGTGTACACTCAACAGACAAACGTGCATTAGAGGCTAAACAATATTTTTTTGGGGGGTGAGTGGGAAATTCTAAGGAAAAGACTACCAGGATTGTTTTGCAAGAGCTACTGACCTCTATCTAAGCACAGGCCAGAAAAGAGGCTCCAAATTCCCACAGCAGGATCTGTTCCTTCTTGCCCTGGCTTGCAGGCTGGCTCAAGACGAGTAGTTCGGCTGGCAGTCTCTGGGTGCGGTTGTTGAAGGCAAACTTTCTTTCCTGCTTGGAATGGCATGTGAGAAGCTGGTGGGGTTTACATCCGTGTTAGGAGGGCAAGGTGTTTGTCATGGTTTTGTGTCATACTTCACCCGGAGCTGCAGTTACATATCCAGTTTCATAAAACAAATTCAGGCAGCTACTGAGAAGAGTGACTAGGCTCTCCGGGCATCTGCCGTGTTCCCACTCCCTTTCTGGCACTGGCACAAGCATTCATGTGGCAATGTTGTCAGTTTTTAACTAGATCTGATCTTGGTGACCATATAAACATTTGTGCTGGCATGAGGAATGGGATTGGAACAATTGGTGGAGAGCTGGAACCTCATCTATCACTCTTGCACCAGATTAAAATGACCAGGTAGCTTTGTTACTGAGCTGCTTCTGCAAAGTTGGAGACTCAAGTCCTCTGAAAGCGTGGTCCTTCCTAGCTCCCATTTGTTTCTTTTTGTATTACAGCCTTCCTCAGAGTTCAGTCTTAGCCAGGTGTAAGAACAACCATTAGGGAGGAAGGTAACTACATCTCTAGATCTACTTCTAGAGTTGCGGCTGAGATTTCCAGAAAACCTGTCACTTGAGTGGGCAGCCCAGCTGGCACCAGCCCTGGTATGGCTAGAGGGACAACATTCTAGCCCCATGGCCAGCACTCAGATCTGGTTTCCCCCGTTCATAGTTTGGGTCCCTGCAACCCAAGGGGCCGGTGACAGCTTTGTGTCTTGTCTGCTGAGTAGCTGTGCTGCTGAATCGCTTGGTGCAGGTAGTTCTTCACAATGTAACTAGAGGCTAGCCTCAGACTGTCACTCCAGACTTTTTAAAGTGTGTATATCCTGGTGGCTGTTTCTCAGCTGCTCATTTTGCTGTGCTGTCTTCCTCCCTTGGACATCCAGTCCTTCCATCACTGGGTGTCCTGGTCCAGGTTCAAACCAGCCTAGGTAACCTCTTCCCATTTACTGTGCCACCCGATCCTTCCAAATTTCAACATTTTTGCAGTAAGCTGTGGCAAGCGCTTGATTTGTTTCTGGTCAGTGTGCCACCTTCTCACAGAAAGTGGAAAAAAGTAAACGACTCAAGGCACAGGGTCATTTGCAGGTCTGTGCTTTTTACTTGTCAGGGCTCTCCACTTGAACCTTCTGTGGGAGGAAAGCTGCTTAGTGCTAAGGGGTTTAGGGTTTTTCTGTTTTCTTTAGTTCAGTTAATTTTGCAGAACTGAGTAGAGAGCATATAGCTAAAAACTAAACTGACATCCACGCACGTGGGAGGTGGAGCAGCCTCTTGGTCCAGGGACAGATAGCCAAGGGTGATGGATCTATGTGAGGAAACTAATGTAGATCAGGAGCTGGGTTCTTCTTACATATAATTGTAAAGGCAAGAACTCAATATCCTCATGTGTAGAGCCATGATGATGACCAGGACAGTCAGCCTCGTTTCAAGTGGGAGCTGAACTAAGTTGCTCAGTGCATCTGTAACCTTGGTTGGGTTTGGTCCCTATGGATATGGTGCAGTGAATGGACGTGAGCAGATGTATGTCCACCACAGTGACTCTGAACAATGTAATGGGCTGGTCCTTTATGACCACACCGAGTTTGCTAAAGTGCTCTCAAAGATCTCATTGTGTTGTAAAGGCTTTAAATATCATGCTGAAGTGCCAGAAGACAAAGGTAATAAGATTGTGAATAGGGCTTGTGAGGTTAGGCACCGATTTCCTGTTACTCACCTGTAACTTACTCGAGGTTCACATACACACTGCAGGGTACTGCAGCCTGACAAGTCACTGCACATCTGCTGAGCCAAATTAGCTATTTATCTTTTATTTATCAGCGCATACCCTTGGCCTGTGGCAAATACGAGATGAACAAATTAGGCTTTTGGCCTTCCTTCACCGTGGGCTAAATTGAGTCAAATGATCTTGCATAAGCTGTGGGTTGAAAGCACGTGTGTGTGCATACACGGTAACGGCCTGTGTACCTGCGTGCTTCTGTGCTTTTTAAATTACACTGGGTGCCCACCTGCATCTTTGAAGACATTTTACCCTCGTAAATCTGTCCTCTGCAAAACGATCTTGCCTGTGGTTATGGAAATTTGGGTGCAGAGATGCAGGTATTCAGCCTTTCCCCGGCGGCAGTGGCAGCGGATGGCAGCTGGTGGAGGGTGGGGTACCAGCCTGAGAGACTCTTCCTCCCAGGCCTGCTGGGGGCTTTTCCTAGGTGATTTTATCAAATGATTGCAG
>JAVJGJ010000057.1:69396029-69412457 GCA_035590215.1 Microhierax caerulescens | reverse complement strand
GGGGCCCGACCCTGAGCCCAGGCCCCGAGGGGCGGCCGCACCGGTGCCCAGCACAGGGGTGTTCTGGTTTTGGCTGGGATACAGATACTTCTCTTCCCAGTAGTTGGTACATGCTGTATTTTGGAGTTAGTGCACTAGAACACCTGATGCTTTTACTTGTTGCTGGGTAATGTTTATACCAACTCAAGGGCTTTCCAGTTGCTCAGGCCCTGCCAGCGAGAGGGCTGGAGGGGCACCAGAAGCCAGGAGGGGACACAGCCAGGACAGCTGACCCCAACTGGCCAGAGGGATATTCCATACCATGATGTCATGCCCAGTATATAAACTGGGGAGAGCTGGCTGGGGCTGCTGGTCACTGCTTGGGGACTGGCTGGGCATCGGTGAGCAGGTGGTGAGCAGCTGTATTGTGCATCGCTTGGGTTTTTTTCTTGAGTTTTATTTCTCTTTACCTCCCATTCCATTACAATTTTTATTATTAGTAGAGTAGTAGTATTATATTTTACTTTATTTCAATTATTAAACTTGGGGGGGAGAGTTCTATTTTTTTAATGTATTATTTCAGCTCACAGATTTTACCTTTTTCTGATTCTCCTCCCCATCCCACGGAGGCAGGCAGGGAGCAAATGGCTGCGTGGTGCTTAGCTGTGGGTTTACACCACAACAAGGGTGATGATCACTGCCCTGGTCCCGCTGGCCACACTATTGCTGATGCAAGCCGGGATGCTCTTGGCCACCTGTCCTTCCCCGCAGGGCTGCTCTCAAGCCCTTCATCCCACAGCCCACAGTGACATTGGGAGTTGCCACAACCTGGGTGCAGGACCATGCACTAGGCCTTGTTGACCTCCATGAGGTTCATGGGCGCATTCCTTCAGCCTGCCAAGGTCAACAGCCATTGCTGGCGCCCTCCACGTGCCCACAAACTGACTTCAGATCTGAATGCAACTCATCACTCTCACAATCGGGGATCTTCCAGCTTGACGGAACAAATCCATCCTTCGCTGAGCAACATGTGTTTTCAATCAGCTGCTCTGCACTGTCACCTCCAAAAGCATGCCTTTGTTTGGCTTGGTTTATTTAGGCAGGGGGCAGGTTAATACACCGTTACTTGTAACTTTAAGTGGAATGCCCAGGTGAACACCTGTCTTTCAGATACAATTAGGCGCCAGAAATGCTGCTGTGTGCCGGGATTCACCAGGCACTAAACCTCCTCTGTGCTGCAAAGCCACCAGCAAGCACTGCTGCCAGGTTGTCATTTCACCTATTGAAATGGCTTTGGGACGGAGCAAGCGCCGTGGCCGCACCTGCAGGTGGGCTCCAAAGTCCAGCAACCCCGCCAGGCTGTTCGGCCAACACGTCCCTCTGTCCTGTGTACAGGGCACCAGAGATTAATACTTTGGGTGAAAAAAAAACCTTCTGATGCTTAAAAGGAAAAAGGATATCCTCCTGGTAACATGAAAGGAAACTGGAGCCTGGGCTTTATAAAAAATGCATTAATTGCAAGACAAGAAGAAAGTAATCTCAAGTGCCTGTGACATGTGGGTTTAGAAATGGCTGGCTGAATCTCCTGGGGGAAACACATGCTGTCACATTGGAGTGGTTTGGGGATGGGTGGTCCTGATGCAGCCACCCCTCCTGGAGAGAAACCTTCTCCCCCCAAAAACCAACCCTCTGCTGAGATCATGATGTTGCCTTGCTGGGAAGCCATCTCTCCTTTACTGGGGGAGGGAGGGAGCACGGTCCTAGGAAAACCCCACGGGGCCATGTCCTCCTAGAGAGACAGAAGTAGCCAGGATTTTGCAAGACTTTTCAAATACACACCCCTTCTGCATGTTCCCCCCTAAAGCTAAAGTAGCAAAATGCATTGTAGGGGCTGCCCTTCTCCCTCCGCCAGCTCTCTCACTGCTCGAGCATCCCCACAGCTGGGCTGAGGCAAACACCTTCACCCCTTCCCACCATGCTGTCATCACGGAGAGGCACAAGAGGGGTTTGTACAAGTAGGTCAGGTATGATTTCTCTTCCACCGAATGCTAATAAAAGCCACCGATGTGAAACCTATAACATTATGTGTATAAATAATTTAGCTCCAGTGAGTAAACATTGATTCTGGGCTTTAAAAAAAATGAAATAATTCCATCAGCTTTTTCCCCTCCCCTCCATGCGTGTGTCATTATGCCCAACTGCTAATGGGGGCAGAAAATATCTAATACTTGGGGAAATTGGAAATCAGGGAGACACAACCCTTGTGTTTCTGTGCTGGCTCCTTCCTCCACCCAGATCCTCAGAGGTACAGAGGAATCAGGATGAGTGAGGCAGCTAATTAGGAACAAAGATGTAATTCTGGCTTGTAATTGCAAGTAACTGTTGACCTGAGGGATGGTGGTAAGAGGAGAAGAGGCTGCATTTTGTGACCCACATTTTCCCCTTTGTACCTCTCGCTCCCTCAGGTGGATGCAGGCACCAGGTTTGCCCCGCGTAGCATCCCCTGCAAGGTGTCCAAGTCCACCTCAAGCTGACCTTGTAGTTCTCCAGCCTTGGAAGACCTCACTACAATAGAGAAAGGAAGGTAACTGCCAAATACCAACAGCATCCTTTGGAGAGCAAATTCAGCCATCAAGAGTGTCTGCAAGGGGTGAGTGAGGC
The DNA here is from genome assembly GCA_035590215.1 of Microhierax caerulescens. Lineage (NCBI taxonomy): Eukaryota > Metazoa > Chordata > Aves > Falconiformes > Falconidae > Microhierax > Microhierax caerulescens. The sequence goes on along the minus strand of JAVJGJ010000057.1, from coordinate 69,409,817 downwards.
CTTGTGACTGGAAACATTGGCCCAAGGCCAATAAGGAGCCACTTTGGCTGAGACCCTTTGGTGGGACCTTTCTTGAGGATTAAGAACTGGTGTGGCAGATTGTGTGCTGTTAACTGGACCCTGGGCGCAAAAGTTGCCAAACTGGTCCATAATCTTTCCTGAAGGTCTGGGGAGATGAATGGTCCACTGATGGCTGTTCTTTCAAGCAGCTTGTCCCAGCATATCTTTCCATTAAGGTGTTCACAACGCTGTGGTTGCCCCTGAAGCAACCAACTGGCATGGGGTGAAGGTCTTCATCTACCTCTGCCCAGCAAGAGCCATCACGGGTGGCAGGACCATGGCAGACCATGGCTCCTGCTGGAGCCTGGCTGTGGGGCCAGCTTGGGGTGACAAACACTACTGTGGCCATGGATGTCCCCTGGCTGTGTCCATCACCAGCATGCCTGGAAGAAATGTCATCTTCAGGTGATGCCTGGATTGGTCAGTGTGGATGGAAAAGGCCAACCCATGTAGCTCTGGCACCCACTGACACTCAGGTGGCCTCAAGGACCTTCCCTACCCTGGGATGGTTCAGCATAACATCATATAGATAGCACAGGCACACAGTGGGAGGTAGCCCTGCACTCAAGGAAATCAGCCCAGGGGGCTTCAAAAACACCCTCAAACCTCATCGGCAGCAACTCTCCCAGCCCCACAGCATCCCTGCTCCACTTTCACTCGTGTCCAACACTGCCTCAGAGGCAGCAGGGGAAAGCAAGTGTGGGCTGGAGGGGGACATTCATGTGTCAGGACACTATGAACCCATGCCAGCTCCCTGACGAGTCACCATGAAGTTAGCACAGAAGGATCTGGACAGGAACCAGCATGTGGCTATTGCTGTTACTGAGGCTTAGAGAAAGCAAAGATTAATGTAATCATTTAATCCTGAGAGATTTCAGGATTCACCGACTGTATCGCATGTCTCCATTCACTGTGGCACAGGGGATGTGTGTTAACTGCTCTGCTCTTGGATGGAACTCTGCTCCTTCTCATTTCCCTTCCTCTGAGCTCCTGCACAAGCCCTTAGGACCCAACGCTCCCCACTGCCGCATCCCTGCCTCCTGCCACTGCGGGCAGCGGTGGTGGGTCTTGCCCGCAGCATCCGACCTGCTTTTCACCTGATGAGAATGCTGATCCCACCCACCCTTGGTTTTCTTGACTTTTTTCCTGGTGGTGGTTTGGTCCCCAAAGCCCGCCAACCTCCACCTCCACAAAGCACATATCGCTTTGCCTGATGCTGGCAGCACCAGTGGGGTGTCCACTTCCTACCTCTTCATCTGCCCCACCCCTACTGGGCTGATGCTGTGGAGAGAGCTGAGGGCGGCCAGACTGGGCTGGGCACCCTGCAGGGAATTAGAAACACCCTTTGCCTGCATAAAATTTGCCCAACCATCATGGTCTGGCCAGGCAACAGGACAGCATTGGTGACACCTGATGACTTGCAACACATTTGTCCTCTCTGTCTTGCTGGTCCAGGGTGCCACCATGGAGGGGATGCTATTGCCCTTTGCTCCCTGCCCTGGAGCTAAAACACAGGCAGAGGCTGGTGAGCAGTCCACAGCCCTCCTGAACACTCAGGTGCCACCAGATGCCAGGGAAGGGAGCCAGGGCACAGCAGTTGATGTGTTGCATTGCACAGAGACAGAGTTTTGGGTGCTGCTGCAAGACCTCCTCCATTTCTGGGCTCCTCTGCTCATCAGGGCATTACCTTTCCAGCTTCATCACCTGGAGAGCATAAAGTATGCCAAAGCCCAGTGCATTGACATAGATTTTGCATTTAACATTTATTACAGCAATGATCTCCTGCGCGGTTCCTCCACTGGCCTTCACTGATCATCCCCTGTCCCTCATTTAATGTCCCCTTGGAGAAGCCTTAGAGCAGAGGAGACTCCTGCCTTGGCCACAAGTCACCCACATGCAGGCTCCTGGCACCCATCCTGGTGGAGTGGCATCCCTGGGGTCTCCATCCAGCCCTGTGGCCAGGGCCAAGCAGTGGGGACCTCCTCCTTCCCCAGGCTGGCGAGCCTCTCCCTTGGGTCTTGTTTCCATCTCCCACTCTGCGGCAACGTTCTCCCTTTCCCCATCCTTTCCCACAGCAGAGGGGATGCCCCTTTGGGATGGCAGGGAAAAGCTCAGGCTGAAGCTGTACCTGCAGGTGTGATGGGTGTGTGGTGAGGATGATGCAGACCTGCTTGCCCTGTCCGTGACACCCCTGTCCTCCAGTGGAGCTGCAGGTGGGAGCAGGAGGTGCTGCCAACGCAGTGAGGCCACAACCACAGACCTCATCGAAGGCTGCCGGGCTTTCCATAGAAGCCAGCTCTCACTTTAATGAACAGAAGTGGATGCTTCCTCCAGACTAAAATCTCTTATGGCTGGAGATTGCTTTTGGAGAGCTTCTGGTACCTCCACTTGCTGCCGTTCAGCTGGGAAGCCCAGCTTCATAGGCAAGGTTCATGCCCTTCCTGCTGTGCGCCAAACCACTGCACTTCTTCTCGCAGTAGGCAGAAAACAAACCAGCTCAACCGAGGGAACATGAGGGCTCGAGAGGAAGGACTTTGCTTGGAGGAGGACGTTGCCAAGGTCCCAGCCTGCAGTTTTGCTGCTTGGCAGCATCCCAGGTTAGCTCCAGCCCTGGTGTAGATGGAGCTGTTTGGGGAGGATGGAGACCTGCAGATCTGCTTCCCCATCCTCCCAAGGGGCACACATCTCTCCTGCATGCCCCATGCTGGGCTCTGCATTAACATTCATAATGTTTCATGGGATGGGCACATCTTTTTCATGTGCAGAAAGGTCATCAGCTTCACAAGCACAGCCAGGGCCAGGGCATGGAATCACAGACTGGTTTAGGTTGGAAGGGACCTTCTAGTCCAAACCCCTGCCAGGGGCAGGGACACCCACTAGACCAGGTTGCTCCAAGCCCTGTCCAACCTCCCTTGAACACTTCCAACAATGTGGTAGCCACAACTTCTCTGGGCAAGTGGTTCCAGTGCCTCACCATTTTTTCCTTACGTCCAGCCTAAACCTACCCTCCTTCAGTATAAACTTGTTGTTGCTCCTTATCCTGACACCACAGGCCCCAGTAAGAATCTCTTTTCCTCATAATCCCCCTTTACATATCAAAAGGCTGCAATAAGTTCTCCCTGGAGTCTTCTCCAGGCTGAACAACCCCAGTTTTCCCGGCCTGTCCTCACAGGGGAGGTGCTCCAGACTCACCATTGTGGCCTCCGCTGGAACCGCTCTAACAGCTCCATGTCATTCCTGTGCTTACCCCAGAGCTGGATGCAGCACTGCAGGGGGGTCTCAAGAGAGTGGAGCAGAGGGGGAGTATCACCCCCCTCACCCTGCTGCCCACACTGCTGGTGATGCAGCCCAGGGCACGGTTGGCTTTCTGGGCTGCAAGCACACATTGCCAGCTCACGCCCAGCTTTTCATCCACCCATCCATCCCTCCATCCATCCATTCATCCCAAGTCCTTCTCTGCAGGGCTGCTCTTGATCCTTTCACCCACCACTTTGCACTGACACTTGGGGGTTGCCCCAACTCATGTGCAGGACCCTGCATGTGGCCTTGTTGAACTTCAGGAGGTTCACATGGGCCCGCTCCTTCCGCCTGCCAAGGTCCCTCTGGATGGCATCCCTTCCCTCTAGCAAATCAGCGGCACCGCCCAGCTTGGTGCCATCTGCAGGCTTGGTGAGGGTGCTCTAGAAACCACTGTCCATGCCATTGGTGAAGATATTAAACAGCACTGGTCCCAGCACGAATCCTTAAGGGACACCACTCAGTATGGATTTCCACTTGGACATTGAAATGTTGACTGCAACTCTTTGGACATGGCCATCCAGCCAACTCCTTAATCATCTAATAGCCCATCCATCAAACCCGTATCTCCCCAATCTAGAGGCAAAAGTGTTGGGAGGTGACTGTACCAAAGGCTTTGCAGGAGCTCTGAACCCCATCACTGCTGTTTGTAGGTCATACAGGATCTAACATTGTTTGAGGAGTAGCAGCCTGTCTTGCCCAGGCTCTTAGCCCTGTCATGGGGCCAGAGATGCTCTTATCCACCGCAACCCACTTTGTGTTGGGTCTAGGGGTACTGTAGGACCTAGACCTCTTCTCCTGACCCCACAAATCATGTGTTGGTAGATGCATGCAGCTTGCTGGCACAGCAACATGCCCAGCTGCCACCTGCCCAAGAGGCTCAGACCCAGCAAAACCCAATCTTTGCCCCCACAGCCAGGACTCGGAGGCTCCATCTCCAGGCGTGCAAACCACCTGTGTTTCATGCTGCAAGTGATGCTCTGTGAAACCGGGAGGCAGGACGCTGCTGGGCCGACCTTGAACAACTCTCACATCTTTCTGTCCTCCTCCATCCTTGTCTGCCTGGGGGTGGTGGGGAAGATGAACCCACCCACCCCGCGCACAAACTACTCCGCTTTCATCCATCGCAAGCCCCTCTGCAGTGCGGAGGTTAATGCACAGGCAGCACCTTGCCCTTCCAGAGGAGCTTGGCTGGAGAACCCCAGATCTCTTTCTCCAGAAACAAATTGCTCTTCAACTATTGCCATCTTGTGGCGTCTGTGACCCGTTACTTGTTCCTTTTATCTGCTAATGGTGTTGGTGAGAATCAGCAATATACACAGGCAATTTTAAAATGAAATGTAAATGAATCAGAAATGCCTACGGAGGAGCCATTAGCATAAATCCAATCAAAGGGCTTTGTTTAACTTGTTAAAAATGACTAAATATTTAGTGAGTGTGGGTGGGTGAGGTGATTCTTGCTCACACGCAGGAAGTTTTAGAAGCAAAACCAACACTGGTATCTTAAATGGCTGAACTTAAAAGCAATTTTCTACCCCGAACTCTGCCTCCTCTGTCTATAACTCACTGGAATGTTGTTGCCTGTTCAAGGACATCACCTCTACAATAGTATCTTTGCTTTTAACAGCGGTTGAGCCACTCGACAAGGATGTTTGGACTCTATGTCATGAGCATTGCAGGGGTCCCCTGGCAGCAGGGAGTCAGTCCCTTGGAGCAAACCCTGCTCATCCCAGTCATGCCAATGGTCCCCCCGGGTGGGATGGCAGGGGTGCAACACAAGATGGCACCGCCAGCTGTGCAAGACCACCTTGACTTGCCCATGTTATGCACCACCAAGATTACCTTGAGCACAATAGACTAGATATAAGGAAGAAATTCTTTATAATGAGGGTGGCAAGGCACTGGCAGAGGTTGCCCAGAGAGGTGGAAGATGCCCCATCCCTGGAAACATTCAGGGCCAGGTTGGACGGGGCTCTGGGCAAATAGTTGATGTCGCTGCTCACTACAGGGGGCTTGGGCTGGATGGCCTTTAAAGGTCCCTGCCAACCCAAAGGATTCAATGATGCTATGAGCAAGAGCCATTCCAGTGCCTATAGTCTTTGTCCAAACTGGTAAGATGGGTTGGGTCCACTGCTTTGTCCCTGGTGCTGTCTGCTGAGTGTCAGCAGGTGCTCCTGAGGCTGATGTTTGGTGGCAGTTCAAGTGGCATGAGCAGACCTGCCAGCACCCCCCGTGTTTCTCTGCTGCAGTCCACCCGTCCTGCGTCCACTCCTCACCCCCTGATGGTCACAGCGGCTGTTGCAGAGCCACCTATATTAAACCAACCCCCCAAAAAAGGGTAGAAACTCCATTTTTTTGGAGCCCACATCTATTCCCCGACCCATCAGTTATACCACAGACATATGGATAATGCTAAAAATATTAGTCATAGCAAGATTTGGCTCTACAGCTTGGATTAAATCAAATAACTGAGTAAAAATGACACTCAGACTTGGCTCTGCAGTGACGCCTTGGACTCCACAGGCATCACTTGAGCAAGTGGTGGATGGGGCTTGGGGAAACGCTTTGCATTTGGGAAGACCTGCTCCTTCCCGCTGGTTCACTCCCTGCTGCGGAGTTGCACTGGGGTGGGTGTTAATTGCCTTTCTGAAAATCAAAGCGGCCAGTGCTGGGGTGTTCGCTGGTTTTTGCTTTGCTGCTTTCCCCCCAGCACTGCCCATCAGCTGGCTCTGCTTTCCCATCTGCACAGGAAAATACTTCACTCAGAGGGACCTCTCTACCCCGGGACCCCCACATTGCCCTGAGCCTTCACCCCTTTCCATGGGCTTATCCTGCTGCCCGAGCATGAGGTCCTGCAAAGGCAGGTGCTGCCGCAAAGAGTTTACTTAATTTCAATCCTGGGCACAAATCCTGGGAAAATATTCTTGGAATTGGCTGCAGTGGGGGGTGGGGGGTGAGGGGTGTGTGTGCAGTGCTGGGCAGTGGCAGTGGCATGCAGAGAATGGGAATGAAATGGAGAAATGGGAAGATGTAACAGTATGATCATTGCTCCCCCTGTGTGTTTTGGTGGTTCCTTTTTTTGTTTTAAATGCTGGGAAAAAGACCTTTAGGAGAATGCAGACCACCACATCACAGCAATCCCCACTACCACTGGCCATGCCTGCTCGGTGCAGGGCTGAATTTGGGGGTGCAGAGGCTGCAGGGAACCCCGATACCCTTCTCCACCCATCGCCATGTCCCAGCGCAGTGGGAGGTCCAGCCTCACTGGAGGGGTCTCACCTCCTGGCAGCTCCACTGATCATCCCCATGAAACAGCCTTTGCACCTCTTGCTGCATATAAATCAGGGGCTTTCCAGGAGTTTCGTGGGGAAGTTGCTACCTGGGGGCTCGGCTCAGCAAACCTTGCTTCCCCCCAGCCAGCTGGACTGGATGCAAGGGAGATGTTTCGGTTTGTTCTCTGCTGTGAAGCTGTTATGGCAACATGCTCACATTCAGCCCCTCAAGGAGAACAAACCACCGAGCCTCTGCTAAGAGGTTTGGGTTTGGTTTATTTTTGCTTTTCCAAAGGGAAAAATACATCACTGCACAGTAGCAATCCCCACGGAGACAAGCGGTTGCATCGAGCACACATGACTTCTTCCAGGGCACCTCACCCGCAGCCCTGAGAGCACTTTGCTGACGTTACACCTATTTCCCAGCGGAGGAACTGGGTATATAAACCACTTTTCCCCATTTGCTCAAGTTTCGGGTGCCTGGTTGGCACCAGGGCGGGGTTCAGCTCTGTTTCAGCAACCAACAATTCAGGTGCGTTTAATGGATCCTAATGGATACTTCTGGGGCAGAAGAGGGTGCAGAGGTAGGGACAGACCTGGAGGGCTGCCTGTCACCCTACGGAGAAAAAAGGGAAGTGGGGGGCAGCAGCACCCCCTCCAGACCCCACCCTGCTGGTTTCCAGCAGGTGAAGCAGGAAGGTTGATGAGGTCATTTTGCTCTTTGCCGCAGCCACCTGTTTGCCCTGGGAGGTGTTCACTGCTTTGCTTGTGTGTCCAACTAGCCTCAGCTCAGCACCAACAAGTGCCAGGCACCTCAGAAATCAACATCCCCAAAGCAAGATGGGGTCCAAGCTGGGGCCACTCAGCCTGTCAGTGGCAGATGAGAGAAGCGCATCCCACCTTCACCTTGATGAAACTTGACAATCTCCTCTGGATGAAGCCCCAGCCCCTCTGCATCAGTCCTGCAGGGAGGTCTGAGAAGTCTTTTAAGCCGAAGTAGGTTTAGGCTGGACATAAGGAATAAGGTTTTTATTATGAGAGTGGTGAGGCACTGGCCCAGGCTGCCCAGAGCAGCTGTGGGGGCCCCATCCCTGGGGGTGCTCAAGGCCAGGTTGGACGGGGCTTGGAGCAACCTGGTCTAGTGGAGAGGTATCCCTGCCCCTGGCAGGGTGTTTGGAACTAGGTGAACTTTAAAGGTCCTTTCCAACCCAAACCAGTCTATGGTTCTACAATATGGTTTAAACAGCACATTTGCCTTCTGCTGTGCCCCAGCAGCAGGACGGCATTTCCCCCATGGGTCCACCTAAACTCCTACCCATCGGTGCCAACCCCCCATAGGTACTGGGTAGGGCTGACAGCAGTGGGAGGCAGAAAGATCTTGGATGGAGAGTAAGAAGACTCCTTGCCAAAGAAAATATCTGAAGCAGGTGGTTTCAGCTCAGAGGAACTCAATTTATATTCCCAAACGATACACCGGGAGCTGCTTACAGCTCCATCAACAAGCACGATGCAGGCGAGGCAGATGTTTCAGCAAGTGCCAGCAGCTGGAATAGGACTGCTGGCTCAGCTCAGCTGCACCCATCACTCCAGACAGTAATTTGGGGAGTCATTGGCGGAGGCTCATCCCACAGGAGCCTGTATCGGGTGGCTGCAGGTCTGGCTGGCAGAATCGCACGGCCCTTTCTGAAACAAAGCAGGGCAGTGGCGCATGAAGCCAGGCAGAAGGCAAGGCTCCTGGATTATTTATAAGCTCAAGCCTTGGAAAGGTGCAGAAAACCACAGGGTGTATGAGCTGTCGTGGAGTCAAAGAAGCCCCATGACAGTGATAGTGGGGTTGTGCTGCTGCCATCTGCGTTGCAGAAGAGGCTCTCCCTAGGGCATGTCCATGCCAAAGCTTTTTTAGCATGGGGGAATGGCAAATTTCTGGGGATGCCCAGGACATGGCTGGTGAAACAAAGCCCTACAAAAGGTGAAGGAGACAAGGAGCATGCTAGTGGGCAGGGCAAGGCAAGGCACAAGCCTTGCCCCGAAGCAGACATCGTCAGCACAGGTGAACTTCTGGGGAAGGAGGCTCATGCGTGGGTTGGGCAGGGGTGCTGCAGGGAGCATGGCAGGGGCTGCTGCATCGCTCAGCCCCATGCAGTTGTTTTATTCTCCATGTCATGACCAAATGGCCAGCAACAAAGAGCAGCTCTGCAGTGTCTGCTGCCCCAGCCTGGCAGGGGTCGATGAAATTTCCCCAGGTGGACACAGCAAGGATGCCAGAAAGGCCAGGCCAACAAACGCAAAGGTGGACATACCAACTCTAAGGCCATCTGGGGAGGTGTGGGTAAGGCCAAGAGGGTTCAGCAGAAGCCACCCCTAATGCTGCAAGCAGCTCTCACAAGGGGCCGTGGGAGAGCACACAGGCACATCTCAGCTGCAAAGTGCTCCCTTCCCAAATTGCCCACAAGACTTCCCAGATCCAGGCACGCTTCCATGCGAGGTGCAACTCAGCCTGCCCACCCCGGGGAGAGCCCTTGCCACCCCAGCCCAGGGCTGATGGCTCTTCAGACACACCATGTAGAAACTGGAAAGTGGAGTTTCCCTTGGGGCTTTTGGGGTGGCCAAGTGTGGAGGCAGGGTATGAAACACTGCAAAAGGGGTGAAGAAGAGACAGGTGTTGCAAGGGTGCCTCTTTATAGGAAGGGATAGAACAGCTTTAAAGAGCAATGGCATTTAACTGCTCGCGGAAAGGCAGCCAGCAGCCCCCGACCCGGAACACAGCAGGAGGAAAACAAGCACCAAGATCGCAGCAGTGTTCACATACGCACCGGCCTCCCCATCTTGCACCAGGAGTCATTGGAAAATGGGGTCCAGATGAGTCCAGCCGGACTCTACCGACCACTGGCATGCAGCACCACCCCGTTTGACTGGTACGCAGTGCAGGGTGGTTAGGGGCCAGTGCTGGAACAGCACCCAGGGCTGCAGAGCCCTGGTTGGGACCCCTGCCCATCCCTCCACAGCGGATGCTCACCTGGGTGCAGGGGCAGGGAGCTCAGCCCAGCCTAAGCCCACCGGCGCTGGGGAGAAGGCAGCCGGCCGAAGGGAGCACTGGATAAATACAGCCTGCAAAGCCATGGAGGAAACTGCACTTCCTTGAACTGCTGTAAACCACAATGGAAACATTTAATAAAAGCTGCTAGGTGGCTATGATTTATTTAGCTTTTGCCAAGGCTTTTGATAAAATCTCACGTCAGAGACTATTAAAGCACCTTATCAAAGGTTAAAGGGGCAAAGTCCCCGTTTGGTGACAGAAAACAAAGATAGGGAACATCTGCTCCTCGAAGCAAAAAGAAGCAAATGCGAGGCACAGCAGAGGCCACTACTGGCATCATTATTATTTAACACCATTTGTGTATTAATGAGACACAGGACAAAGAGAAAAACAAGGCATGGAAAGCTGATGATAGCACAAACTTACTTTGCTTTGTTAAAACAGAGAGAGGTGGGGGAAAAGCTACGCTGTGAGGTGTGTTTTACAATACAACATGAGAAATAAAATTATCACCCCAAAGTTACAAGTTTTCGTACCAAAAGCGTATGACCAGCCCCACGTGCCAGTGGAAGTCGTTTCAGTGGGATAAACCCAGCATTCAGCACAAGTGGGGTGAACCAACTTGGTCCCATTTCATCAGCCACTTCGTTGTGAATTCTGCAATGAGAAAAAAAAATAACGTTCACTGTCATTTCTTACCCTGGTTTTAATCAGCAAAATTTTCTCATGCTTTTGTGATGCAACAGTTTCTTGGTTACAAACATTGCAAGGGGGAGGCTGCATTGTTTTGTTTTTTAAAAAAAGTTTCTGCTGACATTTAAGAAACAGAATAGGGGGAGTTCAATCACTGATCGTTTTGTAAACGCCAGAGACGCAGAGCCAAGTCAGAAGCCTACATGGATCAGAAATATTGCTTCAATTTAACCTGGATGTACACACAACAAAGCACTTTGGCCAAAGAAATCTGAGCTAATAATAATCCATGCTCTGAGTCATCCAAGGAAAAAAGACTGAAGAAATGCAGGTCCTGCACCTGTAAAGGTTAAGGACACCAGTCTCATCCCTGTTGTCGGCACAGGAGGCAACCAGCTTTGATGTGACTGAACGATCAGGCAGCACCCAGGGGCCATAGCATGGAGGGCTCTTATCTTTTTTTCTTTTTTGTTTTTGCACTTCCCAAGGTGTGCAGAGCAGATTGTTCTCCTGGCGTTGGACCAAATCACTCCAGATTATGGAATTTCTGTTGGAAATTTTGCATGCAGATGGGGGGTGGGGGTGGCAAGGAAGCAAGCCATTATTTATGTCCAGGAAAATGTTACATAAAGCAGGTGGTTCCAGGGTCTACCCAGGGCTGCCAGATCCATCACTACTCTTCTAGGGATTTGCTTATGATCCTGCACCAAAAGGACATTCCCTGGGATGCACAGGATTCCCTTTCTGATCCCACACATCCTCCAGCAGCTGTTTTAGCCGTGGGGCCCCAGCAGACATAGGGGGTATATGCATGCTGGGTGCAGCAACAGCAACCTGAAGCTGCGGCTGAAGGCTTGCTGCTCCCTCTTGGCTTGCTTTGCTGGCAAAGCTGCTTTCCTGCCTGCTGCTTGCCCACGCAAAGACTCACCCCAGTGCAGGCAGGAGGGACTGGTGCGCATGTCCACTGGGACACGTGCAGGGCCACCTGAGGATGCTTCACCATCACCCATGCCAAGAAGCGTGATTTTCATTTATCAGTGCAGCCAGTTACGCGCAGCACCCACCTCGGTGCCCTGATCCTGCTTAGTTTCAGTTCTAGAAGGTCACATCTATACCAGTACTAATGGGCTGCATGGATACCCCTGCATGTGTTTTCCTTCCTGGAGACCCCTTCCCCTATCTCTGTCTTCAGATGTGACCATCCCACACCCAGAACCCATGGGAAGGAACAGGGGCAGTGCCTGGCACAGCACCCAAAAGGCAGGTACCTCCTTCCCACCCCTGTGCATAACACAGGACAGAAGGCAGCACCCCCAGACCCCACCCCCTTGGCAGGAGTTTCCACGTGTTCAGGTTTCCTTTTGGTCATGCTACCACCCAGAAATCTCAGCATCTTTCTTCCCCCTGTATTAAAGAAATGTTTCTAGCCCCCATGGATGGGGGCGGGGGGAAAGAAGGAGATGAAAATATGATTCAGTTCCCTCTCCCCTTACAAAAAAAAAAAAAAAACCAACAACAAAAAAAAAAAAAAAAGAAAAGAAAAAAATAAGTCACGGCTTAAAAATAAAAAAAATTAATTTTTTTATCTTATATCATGGTTTTCATTAAGTTGTTTGTTATTTCTTAAAAAAAAAAAAACAAAACAACGTGGTGCTGGTGGTAGAGATGACAGCTAAATGCTGGAGAAATGTTAGATCAGAGCATCTGAGTACCACCTCTCAAGATGCTTATGGGTTTGGGTTTTTTTCCAATTGAAATCATCTATCACGGGGCACACAGACATGATACAAAGCCAAGGCTCAGCACATCAGCTCGGATCGATGGCAGTCAGAAGATCCTGAGATCTTCCGCCTCCTCTCCCTCTGAGAGGAGGGAGAGGCACCGAAGAAAAGTTCACATTCCAGGTCAAGACTGTGGGCACTGCGTCCTCGATTCATCTCTACTGTCAAACCCATTGGTCAAATGCCCCACAGCTGCTCACAGAGAAACAACTTCTGTGTGTTGAGCTGGAAATGCTTTAGGAGAGCAACATGGAGGAGCGTGAAAATCCATCAGCGATACAAATAACATTAATGACTTTCTAAAGATGCTGGGAACTCCTGTGCACCTCTGGTCCTCTGCACCACAGTCCAGGGGTACTGCGTTCACTCAGGAGATGAAAAGCATAATTAAAATCAGGCAAGAAAAGCAACATTTTAATTTCTTCTCTTTCTGCTCCTTTTTAGGCAGGACTTTTCCAAAGACAGTTACACAAAAGGCAGTCTTTGAATTAACAGGCAACTACTTAATTAGGTACTTAATTGCAAATTACAAGAAGCAAAGTGCTTTTTTAATCTATTTTGTAATAAAAAACGGGGCCCTATGCTACCTGCAACACCGAAATCCCCGCCTTATAAAAATCTCACATGAAAAGCGACACGTTTTAAGTGAGGATTGTTTGCCTTTTGGCCTCAATCATTTGAGAAAAGGGCCTTTAGAAGCACACAAACCACTTTCAGGTAGAAGAATTAACTGAGAAGGCACTGGAAACCAGACATCCGTGATACATCAGATTCCAGTGATTTATACATTAAATGTTATTATTAATATTAAGTATTATTAAATGTGTTAAGAAAAAAATGGGATGCTTTGCAAATCGGCGATGGAAAAGCATTAACTTAGGCAAATAGTCCAGGACAAGAAGAGATGTCCTGACTGTGTGGGTGCTCAAAAACAGCACAGCTCTCTGGGGCTCTGCTGAACTCATCCCCACCTGCCAACCCCCCAAAAAAGCCACCAGGTGAGACACCCGGCCAGGCTGAAGCGCTCCTGCCCTCCACGGACCGAGAACCTCAGCGATGCCACCTGAGGGCTCCTCCGGCTCCCTGGGGCCACGGTCTTGGCTCTACATCCATAGAAATTTAACGTCGGTCACATTTTGCCCGTGGCCAAGCCCACCCAGCCCCCTCGGTCTCCCTCTTGCCCAGCTTCTGGGTGCAGCATGGACCGAACCTGACTTTTTGCCCCAGTTCTGAGCAAGGCTCAGCCGGGGCGTTGGGCCCGGCCGCAAAGGCCGCAGGGTCTCCCCCGCTCCGCCTACGTTTTCCACTGGGGTCGCTCCGCAACCCCACAGGTCCGCGGTGCAGGGCCGGCACCCCGGAGCGGTGCGTTTCGGGGAGACTTGCACGGCGCAGAGGAAAAAAACCCAAAACGTTAAAATGGGGGTGGGGGTGCGCAGGCCGGGAGCTGCACCCGCACACCTGCGGAGCATCCCGCCGGGCGGCTGCGAGGAAGGCTCGGGGGCGCAACCCCCCCCCTCACCCTCACGCCGCTGCAGCACCGCCCCCGCCGGCGCGCCCCCCGCCCCCCCGCGGTGCAGCCCTTGCAGCCCCCCAGCAGCGCCGGGGCGGCCTTTGCGTGGGTCCCACCGCACCGCACCGCGCCCCGAAG
>JAVJGJ010000057.1:69370735-69388590 GCA_035590215.1 Microhierax caerulescens | reverse complement strand
AACCCCCACCCGGGGGGGGGGGGAAGACTTTCTTATGAAGCAGCAGACAGTAAACTCCAGTTATGAACAGAACCACACTGTAATTGGCCTTTTTTGAGGTTCTGAAATAATCAGATAACATGTTAGAACTGGAAATGCCTAAATGACAGTAGTTGGCAGTAGCACCTGGCAGCTTCGGAGTGCTTTGTGAACACCAGTTTTCCTATTGTACTGCCTTCCTGCTTGCAGATAGTTAAGTTGAAATGACTTTTTGGAAGTTCTGTGCACTTTGACTTCAGTTCATTTTGTGTTCCAGTTTCATTTAGTCCATCTTGGTAGAGATTCCTCTGTGGCCTTATGTGGTGGTGATCAGTATTGACTTGAACAGGTCATAGGGAAACAAGTGAACTTTAAAAAAGGACTTCATAAAGCTGTGAGGAGTTCTGCAGGAGGTGTTCGCTAAATGAAAGTTAAAAAATGCTGGAATTCATGTTCCCTGTGATTTCAATGTGACTCCTTTGCTTTAAGGCGTGCTTTTGCTGCTGTTTATTTGCTGCTCTTGGTTCGTTGTTCATTCTGTGAGACCTGTTGGGTAGGTTTTGGACATGCAGTTTGAGATTGGGAAGGAATTTTTTTTTTAGCCTGCTTGACCAGGTGTTGTGCACATATGCAAACCTAGCTCCTTTGATTTCTGTTCCAGAAGAGCTCTCTGCAAATGGAGCAGCTAAGATCTCAGGCTGGCCTCTGCAGTACAGAGTTGTTAAGCTCTCCTGAGAAATTTGACTCAAGTGGCTTGCTTTAATATCATGTGGGAACTCATCAAGGACCAGAGGGGAAACAAAAAAATGTTGTTGGAGATGTGTGTCCAAGTTAATCAGCTGAGATACTCCCTTTTCTCACCCTGTAACAAAAACAAGTGAGGGACAGGGCGAGAAGGCTGTGGTGAAGGGGGAGGGTTGTTTTTGTTTGGAGATACAAAGAGTTTGAGATACAGCAGGAGTGGATAGATGAGCCTGTGCCCAGATTTTAGGCCAGTGTGGTAGGAGTGGAATGTAAATTTGGTCTTAGGCCAATTTTAGTGGTTGCATCGTCTGTCCTGTGATCCACAGGCACCAGCAGCTGTAGCTTTAATATTTTCTAACTCTCAGGTCCTTCACTTCCCATTGTTGTCAACATTTATTGCAGTGTGGTGGCTTGCCACTTTCTAACCTGCTTACAAATCTATATTTCTTCTTAAAAGCTAACTGAGAACAGGGATTCTGTCACAAGCCTTACTGATACCTGCAGTTCAGGGTTGGAGCTGCTGGACACTCTGCTCAGATTCTCTCTGGGGGACTAGAGTGCTTGGGGCCAATGCAGATTGCTGTTTTCTAGTGTGGACTAATGTTGGGTGGATGACAGTCAAATACAGTTTGCCTTGGGGTTTATGGGCTTTTGGTAAGAGTAGAGGAATGGTGAGACTCAGGAATTCTGAGTTTGTGTCCAGGCTATGTATAAATGAGTGTGTTCTGGACTCCCCTGTTCAAGGTAGGCTGCTGCTGCCCTGTTTCTCCAGCTGCTTCTTTCCATTTTTAGTCTAGGTGCCCCTTGACCCCTGCCTGTTGTTACAACTCTGATCTCATTATCACTCACATATGGTCTGTGCTGCTTCTTGCTCTTCTGCTCTGTCTCCTTACCTAGTAAATTCTAGTTTGGTTTTGAGCAGGTGTTCCCTAATTTAGAGTCTCTTCCTTTCTTTGTGCACAGTGTCTATGTGCAGCACCTTTTCTGATCTCTCGTCCTAGTTGAGGGCAGAGGAAGTGAGCAGGTAAAGCCAAAAGCACAAATGACTCCAAGCTGGGTGCTGTGACAGAAGGGATTAGAAAACAGCTGAGGAGGGCAAAACTGCATGTGAACTCAGCTGAAACTCAGATTTCTGTTTCAGAAAACAGCTTTCTCTGACTGTGTCACTGCCTATTTTAAAACAAAGTTCTGCAATTACATGCAAAAAAAAGTCTTCCTCCTTTTTCCCTTTCCCCTTGTCTTTGGCCATGTTATTGAAAACACTCAATCCATGCTGTGCAAAGTATCCCTACAATGGACACCAGTAAAGTCTGTATCCGGCATAGGACTTTTCAGTTTAAATGCTTTGATATTCAAGAAGTTACAAGCAGTTGAAAATAGGTTTCATGGTAAGTGTCAAGCCACTGGTCACAGGACTGGTTCTGGCCTCTATTGTGGCCCTGTGGAGACACCTTTTTGAGTACAGGAGCAGAAGAAACTGGCTGGTTTGAGAGCGGACTTCCTTCCCCCTCCGTTCTGGGAATCCTTTTGGTGCTTTTTTAAGAACCTTCACTCAAGGCTGGGGATGGGTGTCTGATACTTTGTCCTTTGCCCTTATAAGCAGTTCTTGGTATTACATGTAGAGGTACTTGTGTTTCAGGGTGTCTGAGCAAGCAGTCAAGTAGCAGGCAGGACACAGCTAGGCTGACCTGCCTGTGAATCCTGTTGCGGTTTTTGGTGTTTGCAAGCCATGTATTGTTCCTTCTGCTACTTCAGACTTAAGATTTGCACTCCCTGAATTTGTTTCCATAGTGGTTTTGCCAGTTAGCAAAAGGGGTGTTAGACTGACCGCTGACTACTAGAATAGAGAACTGTTGTCAGTGAGGTTTTAAAAATTTGTCATTTCTAAGAGGGCATAAACCAGCAGTTTCCTTGGTAAATACTGAAGATAGTGGAGAAAGGTTTGATAGTTCCCTTCCAGAAACGGAGATGGCAGGCTTTACTGTTCTTAAACATCTAGAAATTTAATGGCAGATTTCCATCAAACTATGCAGTACACAGCTCACTCTTCTCTTAATAGTTTAAGATTTAAATGATTAAAACATTCCAGTTCTAAGTATAAGGGATTCCTCTGATGCCACTGGAAGCTCCTGAATGTATGAAAAACTGGATTATATTTGTGATTTGGAGATGTTACTTCATGTCATCAGCAAGTGAGGTTAACTGCCTGAAAATACTATTTTTTTGCAAAAATCCTAGATGTGTGATCACACTGTAAGGTTTTAGAGATGGTGGAAACACATTTAGATCCCCCCACAATTTGTCTTCCAGCTGAAGCATCTTTCCGTAGTCCAAATTGTGTCAAATAAGCATGTTGTTTTTGTCATGGTGGTGTTGCCTCTGAACTTTATGAAAAGCACAGATTTAAAATCTTAAAACCAGATGTTGGTTGCAGTTCTACAGCTGTAAATCTAAAACGATTTTAAGAAAATGTGTGGAGTTTTCCAGAGTAACACAACATAATTTGTCCTTTATTTTAAAATTATCTTGCTGTCCCTTAGAGCACTCCTGTATCAGAAAGTTCTGCATCTTCATCAGGAAACTTGATGTCTTAACTGTGCTGGGGCCACACCTCAACAAGCCCTGGCTTGGCACCATTAATTTAGTAAAATTACAGTAGCTAAGCTCATGTGACTCAAGTGATGCCTTCTCAGTGCTGTCAGCTTCATGACTTCTTAGAGGAATCTTCAACAGATGTCCAGTTTTGTCTTTTGGACAAATTATTGTTAGTAGACATGCTCACACACAGAAATTAATAAAAATGTATGTGCTGGAGCAAAATTCAGCTTTATCTCCTAACCTGAACAAGTGACGGAGTAGATGCATCTCCCTCACTTAGAAGTGGCAAGGGACAGACATCTCCCCTCAGTAGCTGTGCGTGCTCCTAAGCGGTGACAAGGCCAGCTTCTGGGAGCCCTGAGCTCCTTAATCCCCAGTGCACGCTGTCTTCTGCAGACAGTTTCTTATTGACAACCTGACAGAAAAAGCACCCCAGTGTGGCTCTGTTGCTGGCAGCACAACTGTATCCTCTGGGAAGAAGGGTACTTTCTTAAGAACTTGCTCATCAAGGTCCTTGCCTCCTATGTATTGCCATGCAGAAGGGGTACAGCAACATATGCATTCTGGATTAGCTTCCTAGCAGTTGTGCGTTACATACGATGGTCATCTTCATCAGTGTGTAGTTTTATGATGGAATAAAGTTAATAGGAACATATCAGATGAAGTAAACAGGTTGCTATTCAAGCTAGATTTTGTCGAGCTTAACTTCAGCATCTCAAATTAGGCATCCAGTCTAAACTTGGTGTGGGATTCCTACGTAGTCAGTGAGAGAGTATGTTGACCAAGACAAACGGGATGAATCCTCTCCGTATCTGTAAAAGGGAGCAGATACCTGCACTTCTAGATGGACAGGTTGCATGAAATGGATTATAGCACATCTTTGGCTAGATTTCTTAATGCAGGAGCCTGTGGAATAAGCAACTGTCTCAGAGTGCAAACTCATGCTGAAAGTTTTGTTTGTGGCAGGTGTGTGTTTGAATATTCACAAACAGTCCTGCCAATTTTTTTTGTCTGTCTTTCTTTTTCAGGGACGGATAGCATGTGCCAATGTCCTAAGTGACCTTTATGCCATGGGGGTCACAGAATGCGACAACATGTTGATGCTCCTTGGAATCAGCAATAAAATGACAGATAGGGTAAGAATTTTTGTACTTTTTTTTTTAAGGAAGACCCAAACAGCTAAATATGCTTAGAAGGTATTTACCTGTAGTGCATTGTTTCCTCAAAATTTGAATGCTTTTAAAGGAGAGGTGGTTTTATTGAGTGTCTCAGCTCATAGTATGAGTCTTGCCTCATAAACATTCTGAGGTCACTTGCTAATAGTTCATTTTTCTGTGGCATGGTGATCTTCTGCTGCTAATGTCTTCATCCCCACCAAAATGGGGTCCCTGCTTCTGTCACTTCAGGACAATATTGCTCCAAGGCAGCATTTGATTACCAGTTCATGTATCAATCTAGACAGATGCTTCTGGTCTGCTTCTGCCAGCTTTTTAACATCTCTCTGAAGAAGAAACTGAAATAGATTGCTTTTCCTTTTTTCCTTTTATTTTTTTTTTCTTTTTTCCCCTTGTTTTTTTTCCCTTGTCATTTTTGTGGAAGTGACTAGCATGTAGTTTTGTTTTGCTCTAGCAAAAAAGGGATGTTTGTTTTTAGAAAGAAGTAGGTTGAGACTTTGCTGGTTAGTGGAGGCCAAATGACTTAACTTTGCCTTATTGCAATGAATTGCTGTGGCTATAACCAATTACAACAGCAGGATAGTTGTTCTGAGTTTCCAGAACTCGATTTCTCTACTTTTACACAACATTTTGAAGAGTTCACCTCTTCTACACAGGGCTGTAAAACCATGGGACAACTGTATGCTGTATGGGATAACGTGCAATTTTCAGGAGGCTAACCTCTTCTTCCTAAGTGTGGCTTTTCTGTCATGAACCGGAGGGTATTTGCCTTGAGTGATTAAAACCCCAGACTGGTCTTGAAATGACTAGCACTGCCATGTATGGAACTCTGACTTCTGTTTTGATCTCTAGGAAAGAGACAAAGTGATGCCTCTAATTATCCAGGGTTTCAAAGATGCAGCAGAAGAGGCAGGAACATCTGTTACTGGTGGCCAAACAGTGTTAAATCCCTGGATTGTTTTAGGAGGAGTGGCCACAACAGTCTGTCAGCCTAATGAATTTATAATGTAAGTTAAACCGCTAAACAATCAAAGGCACTGGTCTGAAGGGATACAGTAAAAATCCTTTAAATACAGTGTTGTGATCTGTCTCCTTATGAATAAATCAGTACCTTCTCCTGCTTGCATTTGTCCATAGCACTCAACAGATGCCACATCTCTTTTTTACATATTTGCTTTTTTATACAGGATGTCCTTTTACTTCTCACCACCTCCCAGTATATTTTGATCCTATTCTCCCTTTGATAGGAGTCTTAAGCTTCTAACCTTTACTTTTCAGGTATTGAAGACTGTTTTGGGACATAAATTTCTGTCATTGATACATACATTTTTAAACCATCTCCCAATTATCTTATTAATGGCTGTGGAGAACTACAGAATTGCTGCCTTAACAGCACTCTGTCCATTTAACAGTAGCTAATTTTGAATGTCCCAGCGTGGCATTTTCACTATGCCAATAGATTTGTTCATGAATCTAGTGACTATTGTTACCTTATGCCCTGAGTTACAAAGGTAATTTTTTTCCCCTATCCTATCTTACGTCTTCAGTAAATTGAAAGAAAAGATGTAAATTGTGTGTCTCGCTGCAAGCATTGTTCTGTTCCAAGAAAGAAGGAATTAGCACTTTTAAATAAGTTTGCAGCTTTTTGCCCAATAATATCCCACGACAATGAATACCAAAGGGTGATTCTGGAATTAGTTTTTTAACTGTGCAAGATACGCGGGTCTGTGAAAATGTAATTGTCAGCGCTTATTCCTAATAACGTGTGTGAATCTCACTATGTAATTAATATACGAATTCTTTGTTTTCAGGCCAGACAATGCAGTGCCAGGAGATGTGCTTGTATTAACTAAACCCTTGGGAACACAAGTGGCTGTAGCTGTCCACCAGTGGCTAGATATTGTGAGTACACTGCAGAAAAAGAAATAGGAAAGAGGGGAGTGAGTTAAAGGTAACCTTCCTCATTCCTTCAAAATGACAAAGTTTCAGCACTGTAATAAGTACACTGAGAGCTCAACTGGGAGTGATCTACTACCTCTCTCTCCTCCTTCCTCCTTGGTGTCTCAGCCTTGCTGGCTTACGTGCAAAACTCTTCAAATCAAAACAGTTTGCTATTTTGTGCTTAGCGAGCCCATCTTAATCACATCATATCCTTAGTTAGTTCCTGAGTATTGCTGTAATAAACAAAATTGTTTACTAACAGAACAACGGACTGGCACCCTGGGTAAAATTATGGCCTACTCCACCTGCCAAAGTAATTGGCAAAAGCTTATTGATGGCAGTTAGGCCAAGATTGCTGTCTGTGTTCACGGGCTTTCTGCTTGTGTACATGGAAATACATCTACGTTTCACATTTATTACCCTGTGCATTCAATAAGAATATTTCTAGCAGCATTATCTATGTAGACATACTTCCATCTGTTACTTCAGGCAAAAATGTAACTACTGAACTGAAAAGTGACTGCAAAATTGGCATCTGCTTATGTTGTCTGGCTCCCAGTATGTGTCTTCAGAATTGTAACTGCTCAGTTTACACTTTAAAATGATGCATCTTTTCTGCTTTTGGGACTACTGAGCCAATAGACTGGCAGAGGAGTGAGCTGGAATCTACTTTGTTTTGGCTGTTGGCCACTACATTGTCAGATATATGAATTCTAATTACACAGCTTGTGTTAGCAAAAGTGGGAGAGAACCAGCTTAAACCTTCACTGGAGTCTGAAGTGTGAGCAACAAGAAAAAGATATTTTTCTCCTTATTCGTAGGGTCTGGCCTAGCAGTTTTGACCTCTGCAGAATCCTGTGTTTTCCAATCAGATATAAGGATCAGGGCCTCAGATAATCTTGATATGAAAGTGAAGTGAAACTACAAGACACCAATTTTATAGTATGTTTTCTGGCCATAATCTTACTTCTTAACATATCTGTTATTGTACTGACGGACTTGCAAATTAAGGAGTTTCTGAATTTCCACATATTTCAAGTACTTCTAATTTTCTTGACTGTCAACCAGAAACACTTTCTGGTCTGAAAAATGAAGACAGCAAGGAAATCGATCCTCCTATTACATGTAAACAGCATATATCTTTGATTGCGGTAGGAAAATTTCTGAGTGGCTGTGCTGCCTTTTCTTTAGCTTTGTTTTGTGAAAAAGAGTAGGGAAAGTGAAACTAGAATTACCCATCACAAATCCACCATAGATCAAATTTTGGTAGGGTGTTTGACTTTGTGTTTAAAAGTATGTGGGAGAGGGTACATAGTACGGCAAGTTTATGCATAGGCAAGAAAGGAAAACTGAAATGTAGGGATATGTCTGCAACACAAATGTGGGGGAAAAAAACCAAACCCAAACAACCAACCTAAAAGCTGAAGTATTTATACAGAGCAGTAGTGAAGGAGTTCCTGGTGACAAGTTGAAAGGAAGATTGAAACGGAGGCCGAATTTGTGCTCTTTGCTTGATTGCTGCCAACATTGTTGCTGCCAAGCTCCAGCTGTGTTGCTGGCAGCAGCTGTCATAGGGTGCAGAGGAAGAGACTGCAGGGAGCTGGGCCCCACCGAGGCCCCAGATGACCAGGTCAGGGATGTGCTGGGGGTGATGAAGCTGTTTGCTGTGGCTTTGGCTGCCAGGCTGATGATGTGGACTGTAGGCTGGTCTGCAGCTGGGAACTGGCATCCCTTTGCCTTTTCCTCTTTCAGCTGAAAGGCATGAAAAGGGTTGCTGTCATGTGGCCCTTCAGAAAGGGTTTTCTAGCCCTTGCTGTTTTCTACAGACCCTTACCATTTGGAAATTTAAGCTTGCTTTTTAAAGTAGTTTGGGGATTTTTGTGAACTTTTCTGCCTTTGTTTCCTGTTTGCTAACCCCAGTATCTGATGGCTGTAGTGGAGAGGGATTTACGTCTAATTTGTATCTTACCTATGTTTATGGCTCTTCTAGCCTCAGCCTCGAGTTCTGCTTCCACCTCATTTGTGATCTCCATTTCCATCATCTGACCAGTTTCCATCCCATCATCGGCCTCAGAACTGTGTTTTTGAAAACTAAGGCAGAATGACTGCTCAGGTTTTTCAATCGTACCTGGAGTAAGAATAATCACTATTCTGTCATCTCTGTAATAGCTTAATTTTTTTCACTTGATCTCTCATTTATGTAAATAAATATGCTTTTTTTATTTAATTGGTCAGACCCAGTTCCTAATTTCAGAAGCTCTGGACTTACTGCAACACTTCTTTGCTCTTTAACAAATTATTTGTTTGGGCTGACCAGTCTTTTCACCCTCTTGCCATTTCTGGATTCTCTGTTACACCCCTTGTAGTCAGCACTCATTTGTTAAGGATAAGGGCCTCTCTGACAAGATCCTTCCCCAGTGTAGCAACATACACTGACTCTTAGTAGTTTTTGCACCATTGCTTTAGCAAGAAGTTTGTTCCATGCATTTATTGTGTGAAATGGCAGTGTAGCCATTGTGGCTTCAAAAATCCTATTTTGGTTTACTTTCAGTTCTCTGTAATTTTATTTCCATTGCAAAAAAAGGAGAAAATTAAACCAGTTTGTGGTGTTGCTTTTAACACTTAAATGGTTGCTTTGTTTTGTTCTGGATCTGGAATTACTTCAGCTTTGAATGAAACAATTGCCCTTTGTAAAGGTACCATTTCCTAAACTGTTCTGAGACCTTTTTGGGATGAAAAGTGTTGCTTGGAATGTGATGGAGGCATGAGTTCATACAAGACAGTGGAGAATGGGTGGAAGGAGATGCTGGTGTTAAACTGTAAAGGAAGCTTGTGAAACTGCCTTAATCAGAATTCACTGTAGTGATTACATCCTGCCTTAGCATACATTCCTCAGGTCAGGGTTTCTGGATATCATGGCCTTTCTTGATCAAAGTGTCCAAATGTGAAATCAAGAATTTTCTCTAACACAATCAAGAAGGCAGAGATTATAAATCACAACATCCAGCAACAAAGTTATTTTCATTTGGCTGCAGAGTTCAAGCCAGAGAGTTGCCTTTGAAAGAGTTCTTTGCCCTGGGGTAGGTTATTCCACTCTGTTCTGCTACTGAAAGCAAGATTTGAGGTGCCTAATAGATCTTTCAATGAATTTCACTTAGGTACAGCAGAGCAAGGCATGCACCTCTGACTGCTGAACCTTTTGCCCCTCTAATGAAGTGTGAGAAGGAGGAAAAAAAAAAAAAGTATGTTTTGGATGAACAATTTTTTTAAAGTGGTAAGGATGTGCTTTTAAAATACACATCTAAAAATCTGAAAGAATCATCTTTATTTCATCCATTAGCCAGAAAAGTGGAATAAAATCAAACTAGTGGTAACGCAAGAAGATGTAGAACTAGCATACCAGGAAGCGATGATGAATATGGCACGACTGAACAGAACAGGTAAGAAGGGAAGCATGTGTTGGGGGAACAGAAGGGAGGTTGTGGGTTTTTCCAATTCCATACTTAATTTAATTTCACTCTCATGGGGAAATGTGACACAGCCACTTTATCCCTTCCTTCTGCCCTGTCTTCCTGCTGTTCAGTGTTTGTGAAGCAAGCAAATTCAAATCAAACGCCCTCTTTTAATTGTACAGCAAAACACAAATGCTGCTGGAGATGATTATGACTCATGTGAATGCTGCAAGTAACATCCCAGTGAGTTAGAGCATGTTTTAAAGGGAAATATATTGGATTTGTTTATTATCTTCTGTGCCTGGAGAACTTGAGGGCCCAACTGTAATGTTTAAAAAATTTGAAATAGAATACATAAGGAAAAGCTCTTCATTTTTGTAGACTTCAATTTAAATTCTTATTTTTTAATTTTGTCAGATTATGTGCTTCCCAAAGTGTGGAATATTTGGTATATGTTTTCTTTCCTGGCTTTTTTTTTCTCCTGTTTTTTGTGGTGGATTTTGTTTGGGTTTTTTCTTTTGATTTTTGGTAGAGGTACGGTTCTGCTTTTACCTTAGAAATTCTAGTCCAGGATTTCCCTTCTTTGTTCAAAATGTCTTCGGAGAAGCAGAGTTGAATTAGGTGTTTCCTTCTCAGGTGAAGGAACAGGGATAGTTAAATATCTCTTCTCCCATTTATTCAGTTTTCATGTGGTATTTGTTATATATACATCCCACTGGTTTTTTATTCTTTCTCAAAGTCTTCCAGGAAAAGTAAATTACCAGGATTGTCTTATGGAAAGGAACTCTGGTCCTGTTCATGTATTGGGAAGCACCAAAGAAGGGCAAAGCCTTCTTGGTTTTGTTTTCCTCCACTCAATCTTCTCAAGCACCTTTAACAACACTTAAATATTCTTAAATGGAACTATTGTCCTGCATGCAGAGGTGCCCTTCTCCCACCCAGGGCTCTCTAATTGCAAATGCCCAAGAATTTAATGAATGCCTAGGTGGGGAGGCTGGGGCCCTTCCCCCACAACCTGCAGGCTTTGTTCTTAAGCTCTTAAACTTTAAGTGTCCAGATCTTCAGTTGTGATGTGAAGGTTTTATGGAGTGGCAGGGGAAGAGATGTAAGAAAACTGACCCAGCATGAGTCTGGTCCTTGCCCTCAATGAAACAACGCTGAGCACAGAACCTCTTTGGCCCTCAGCTTTGGGAAGTTTGAATCTGGAGCAAACCCCTGTTTCTTAGACTGCCAATATAAATTAGTAGCACATGTCTAGTAGAGCATGCTCATAAGTCTAACTTAGTGCTGGATTTTCAGCATGGTTTAATACCTTAAGTAGAAGTTGAATTTTTTAAGCATTAGATGCAGTATTGGTGAATTCCAGTTCCCTTCAAGTATGATTTTTTTAATTATTATTTTAATAATTTAACAGTAACCCAACCTGATTCGAATTGAAGGTATGCAGCTTCGTTCAGACCGTGCACAGTATCGTTGAAGCATTGCTTTTCATGACAGTTTTTTTTCCTGATTTATGTTTTCTTTCCCCCTCCCTGTCTTGTAGCTGCTGGACTCATGCACACTTTCAATGCACATGCAGCTACAGACATCACAGGATTTGGAATCCTGGGGCATGCACAAAACCTTGCCAAGCAGCAGCGAAACGAGGTGTCCTTTGTTATTCATAACCTTCCTGTTCTTGCCAAGATGGCTGCTGTCAGTAAGGCTTGTGGCAATATGTTTGGCCTCATGCATGGGACTTGTCCGGAGACTTCAGGTAGGTGACACTTGTACCACCCTCTTGCTTCACTACACCTCCACATTAAAATTTAATAACATTTCAGATGTACAAATCGTGTGCTTTGCATTCAAAATCACAGTTCGTTTGGCATATAGCCAAGCTAATGGATATTACCCACACAACTGTTCACAATTAACTTCTTCAGCTTAACTTCCAAACCACCATCCTGTTCTGAATGCCTGCTTCTTTATGAAACACTATTGTAGAAACCCTTGCTATATCTAGAACGTTTTGCAGTTAGAAGTTAGTGCTGATTCTCAGTTCTTTTGAAACCTCTTTTTCTCTTAGCTGTTAACTCCAGAACAGTGAATATCTGAAAATCCCAGCACAGCTGACACAGTTTTCTCAAAGGTAAAGCCACCTGCAGTAGGTTTGCCAGTCAAATGAGTTGTGTTTTGTTTCTCATTATGAATATGTGTGAAGTTTAGTGCTGTACGGGCTAGTCCTGGCAACTTGGCAACTTTCTCTGTCCGCAGCACACAGACATCCAAGAATACTGATTTTTCTCCCTTACATGTATGAAATCTGACTAGCAGCAAAAAAAAAAAAAAAGGGGGGGGGGATTTGGTCTCTGACCCATTCGTTTCTTGAGTTTTCAGTTTAATAAAGCTGCCATTTGAGGTGGCAATGAATGCAGCAGATGTGTACTGAGAACTGGGCTGTGGAAAAACATTTAAGCAGTCATCAGATGATAAGAACTTCTGATGTTTTTGAAGTTACACATATTAGTAAGTGTAAGCCACTTTGCTGCCTAGTGGGATCACTGCCTTCTGCTGGAAGTCTCTGTATTTCATATTCCCCTTGAATCTTCTGTCCTGTTCCATTCATTTTGGTTTTCTTCTTTAATCTGATTTTTCTTTCTCTTTGGGAAATGGAGAAGATGTAGCAACAAATCTGTCTTTTCTCATATCTCATTTCCCCACCCTCTTCCTGCTCTCCAAAAGTATTATCCAAGTTCTCTGCAGTTCAGAATAGAGGGGGCCCCTTGCAGCAAAACAGTCTGAAGATCTGGAAAGAAGCATCACAGTGAGAGCCATAAACTTTTCCCCTAGTGAATATACAACTTAACCATGATCTGCTGAATTGTTCCTTAGCCATCTGTGTTTAAACAGACACTCTGTCCTACAGAGACTGTATGATGTGTAACAGGATATGGGACATGAACCCTTTCAGGAGTTCAAATCCAGCGTCAGTCAGCAGAGATCAGAAATATCTGGTGGCAGTTTGGCAAGCTGTGTCACTAAGGTTGGTAGCACCAGACAGATTCTTACTACTCAGAAGCCACGTAACCAGAGTGCTAGTAGCATCTGTTATTGGTTCCAAAGACTCCAAAAAATAGTGTGGACACAGAGCTGGAAGTGCAAGATAAGATGCTCTTTCAGGTGAGTGGATGCAGCAGAAGTTTGTATAGCAGTTGGCGTGGGGATGACTTAGGTGCAAACTGAGCGCTGGGCTCTTCAGAGCTGCCCATCCTGCACCCTGGGGATATCCAATTCTGTCTTTTCACTGAAGGAATGTAAAACTCTGTGGATGTATGCGCTGCCATGAGAGTACTTGGAAGTGGAAAACAGTCGACTTAAGAAGCTCTTTGGGGACTGAGAGCAAGAAATGTCTTTGAAATACTGAACAGCTTGTGTTTCAACATTGATGATGGAAAAACCAGCAAGACATAGTCTGGTTATTTGTGAAATTTGGGTGCCTCAAAACACATATATTTGATTTCATTGCAGCATTGCATTTCTCGCATTAGAGGTGGCTGTAGGGATTTGCTACAGGGCAGCGTCTGCCAAATATTAGAAAGATCCATAGCCACGTGGATGCAATAGCTCTGGTCTGAAAGCTATATATCTGCAGTCCCGTAGGCTTTAGGCTTACACTGGATTGCCTGACACATTGCAGCAGTGTGTATTAGTTTGGGCATGGTGTGCTGGGATGGCTCGTTAGCATTCAGACCCGGGCTGTTTGCACACTTCATGTCCTGCCGTTGATTTATGTGAAGGGAAGTGTCCCTTGCTGCGCCTGTGTATCCAGTTGTGAGGATGCCTTTTGTGGGGGCTGCTCAGGGCTGTTCATACAGTAATACAGATCCGCCCTTTCTCTGCTGGCTTAAACTTCCAGAAATGCTCAAGTCTGTAGTTTCGTCATTTGCGAACAGATGTTTTTCAGCAGAGTGGGCAGGCAATGAGAATTTTACTGAAAAATGATTTGAATGGATTTTAAGACTGTTGTGGTTTTTTCCAGTGAGCATTTGCTGGGCACCTGTTGACTGAAGTTAGTGTTGGAAAGATCTATTATGTCATCTGTTCCATCTTCCAGGCACTCTTGCTTATGGTCTATTTTCTAAAAATTGCAGTTTTACAGGATTTTTACGTTCTCTTTTAGGTAAGGCTTTGGTAGTGGTTAAAATTGCAGTGAGGCAGTTAGTTTCAAAAGAGTTCTGTTTATTAGACTGGCTACTTGCAGAAATAAGTTACAGTTACACACATGCATGAATATCCCATAGAGTATTTTCACTAGTCCTCTTCTAAATAACTTCTGAAACTCTTGACTGATGTCAGCCAGCTTTGTTAGTGTAGCAGAGGTACCTCAACTATTCAGTGTTTGTGCAGGTTTTGTGGAAATGGGCAGATGGGTAGAAAGGAAGGCCTGTGTTAGTGCCTGACAAGAGGCAAGGCTAATGATCTCATCCTTTTGTTAGTCATTGGGGGAGAAAGCCATTAGCAGGAGCAAGGCCACTCGAACTGTCTGTTATCTCTGCTCTTAATTGCAAAACTTTGTCTACTCTGCTTTTGAAGTCTTCTGTGTCCACTTCCCTGCTTGCAATACAACTGTTAAAACCAGCAACGTTCAAAACTTCTTACCAAAAAAACCTTTCATTTTTAAAAAAGTAAGCCAGGACAGACACCAAGTATCCTTTGAACCCACAAAAGAAGCAGCAAACCCTCAAACTGCCATGATTCATTCAGGCTTTGCTTTGCCTTCAGCTGTGGCTGACGCAGACCTCAAAAACTTGGTACACCATGAAATGCCACTTGCTTCAGTGCAGACTGGCACATTTTCTGCAGGCACATTGCAACAGCTTAAACTCCCGATGGCTGTGACCTCGCACAGATGAAGCTTCTTGTAGTTGTCCATGGGACAAAAAACAGCAGCTGGGAGCACCAGCAACATAGACTAGACTAGAATACATAGTAGGAAACGTTAAGGACTTACCCAAAGGGTTAAAGAGACTGGTCAGTCTAGCAGAGAAATAATTATAATCCCTGTATACAGGTATCCTGCAACTGATTGAGAGTAGCCCATAGCCTTTATTAAGGTTATTGATCCAAGTTTGGGATCCAACAAGCAGGTGGGAAGTGATTTTTGATTGGAAATAGGGGGTTTATACATGTTTTCTGATCTAGTCAAAGAATGTTAACAAGGTGTGTATACAAGTGACACAGAACTGTAAAAAGAGAGTGTGTGGGGGAAAGATAATGAAGATTATTTCTGTGCTCGCCCTTTTCTTTCCTTTTTCACCATATTTCTCCCTTTTGGCTAGTTAGCATGTTCTGTGCTCTACCACTTGTAAACCTCTTCCCTGACTTGCTTGCAAAATGATGTAATTTTTCTCTTCATTTTGGTTTAGAGATTTCCATGGGAATGGCACATAATTCTTTTGCAGTTGATTTGTCTGTTACATCTGCAGTAGCTTAAACACTGCTTTTTAAGGTTCGGGGTGTGTCTGCTTGTATGCTGTGTTTGGTGGAAGTACCTGGATGTTATGTTCCAAAATGTCTGAGAGAGGCGTTTTTCTGGATGGCACACTCACTTGCTTCATATAGAACCTAAAAAATAACATCTGCACTTCCACATACCCTTATGAATAATTCCTCATGTTCAGTATCTACTTCTTCCTCATGGCCTTAAAATAAAAGTGTCTTTAGTCACCACCAAAAGGACTGTTTGATTGGAAAAGCAAACATAAAGGTGCCCAAGGTGCTAAGACACTGTGCAAGGGCCACAGAGGAGGAGGTGGCACCGAGCCCGGGGTGACTGGCTCAGCAGGTGGCCCTTTGCCACCAGGGTTGGCTCAGGAGCTAGTGGCATGACTTGTGCTGCCGGCTGATGCTTTTCACCCTGACGAGAAGTCTTTGGGTCAAATAACTCTTTTAAGAGTAAGCAAGACTCAGTGTGTGCCCAAACTCCTGTTTGACTGAATATATTTTTAACTGTGTTGTCCAAACATTGTCTGGTGGGAGGTGATGTTTTAACATCCCTTACAGGAGGTTGCTGTGTGTCAGGATACAGCACAACGCGCAGATGTGAGCTGCACAAACTGTAGGTAGGTAGTATGCAAGGCTTGGAGGTTTAATTAAGTACCTGCAGATGACTTTGCTGCTCTGTGTTGCAGTGCTTCACACGTTATAACATAGCGTAAATGTAGAAAAGGGAAGGGATAGAGAAAAGGGTAGCACCAAACATTAAATGACTTGGTCAGAGTCTCCTGGAATTTTGTGCCAGAGCTGACAATGAAACATATTCTAGTAAATTCACTTGCCAAGTCACCTTTTTCAGCGCTCTGGGATTCTTAGAATGGAAGTGATCTTGGGTTTAATAACTGAATGGTGAGCTTGCTAAGTAATTACTATGCTGCTTCTAAAAGCATTCATCGGTAAGTAAAATACTTTTCAGTTGTCTCTGAGAAAAAAATCTTAGGGAAAAGGCTAAAAAAGATTAGAAAATTCCCAAGGGACCCGAAGGACGGTCACAGGGAGCACTGGATCAAGCCTGTGTTTAACCTTCTGCCTCTTGCATTCTCTGGTAATAGCCCCTACTTTGATGAATGATTTCATTGCAGGCAATGGAATTACTTGTAGAATCAGCTGCTACCAGTATGTAGTTACAGGTATCTGAATATGACCTGTATCCAAAATGTTTTTTTGTGCAGAGGCACTTTGCAGTCCTCTGTTGGAAGTTTACAATGCTGGTGTTGTTTCAGTATGTCATGTGTTGGCATCAGCATGGTGTCCTTTTGCCAACGTCTTTTGTGTGTATTTGGCTTCCTTTACATACCCACTAAACACTGGATTCGGGCACAAACTTCTTTCTGCAAAGCAAGAGCTCTGACTTCCACCATGTCTTCTCTGGGAGTTCGGCAGAATCCACTGAAGTCAACAAGTGCATGTCTCAATAGGAATTTGGCAGAACAGGCTTGAAATGCTTTGCCATCAGACATTTTAACGCTCTGCGGTTTTTTTTCTTTGCAGGAGGCCTCCTCATCTGTTTACCACGAGAGCAGGCAGCACGTTTCTGTGCCGAGATCAAGTCTCCAAAATATGGCGAGGGTCACCAAGCGTGGATTATCGGCATTGTAGAGAAGGGCAACCGCACGGCCAGAATTATAGACAAACCGCGAATCATTGAAGTTGCACCACAGGTGGCCACTCAGAACGTGAACCCGACGCCTGGTGCCACCTCTTAATATAAATGAAATAGCTGTTTGTTTTTAAATAGATCTATTCCTTTATCATCCTGCAATTTAAAGAACTGTAAAAAGAAAAGAAAACTTGTTGTGTCTGCACATCTGGTGGCCTTAGGTCAGTTTATGAGTGGATACAATTAATAAAATAAAATCCATTGCCTTTTTTTCCTGTTACATTAACTGAAGATGCACCTAATCTTGAGGCAGCTTCTGAGTTGAGAATTATATTGTTATCCAATACTGTTGATTCATTTTGAATCTTTAGACACTTATCTCTTGCCGCATAGGCTCTTTTTAAAGGTGCTTTCACATAGCACAGACATTACCAGTAGTAGTGTCGAATAGCAGTTTGTGTCCTTTCATTATATGTATATTTATCATAAGTCTAATTTTGATGCCTTGAGTGATATTCCAGAAAGGCAATAAACGGATAAGTGACACAGTGGGTATACCCAGTAGTAAGAGTTGCATGATTACATTCAATCTTTTTTCTTTTTTTCTTTTTTTCTTTTTTTCTTTTTTTCTTTTTTTCTTTTTTTTTCTTTTTTTTCTTTTTTTTTTTTTTTTTAATGAGGTTTAGTCTTACCAAGAGCATCTACGACCCCAGACGTTTTTTGATAGTGCACTCTGTTTAAATGAGCAAGTGCTGACTTTGCATGGAGAGCGCTTCAGAGTCGAAAGAG
>JAVJGJ010000057.1:69326369-69360757 GCA_035590215.1 Microhierax caerulescens | reverse complement strand
TGCCGGGGGGCCGCGCCCCGTGCAGCCCCCCAGCGAGCCGGAGGGAACCAGGGCAGTGCTCCCCCCGGCTGCCCCAGCTGGGGTTTGGGAGTCAGCGCCGCCCGGTGCTGTGTCCCCTGTCCCTCCGCTGCTGGGACACTGCCCGCCCCCGGCACATCTCCGCCGCGCTGAGCAGGGGGCTGCCTGCAGCAGCCAGTCGTCCTCTTAGGGCCTGGAGGGGTTCGGAGGGGGGGTGACCTCGGCAAGGCGCAGGCCGGACGGGCAGAGCGGCAGCAGGCAACACATCCAGGTTTGGTTTGCGAGTGGGAAGCCGGGTGGAAACGCTGGAGGCTGCCAGCTTTAGGATAGATCGGAGAAGGGAAACCAGGGTGGAAAGCAGTTCTCACGCTGGTCTGTTCCATGTTGCCAAAAGTTAAATGAAGCCTGCTTGCTGATAGTATTTTTAAAGCTGCTGCCTTGTCCTGCTTTTTTAAAAAAAAACCCTCTTAAAATTGCTGATTCTCAGTGAGAGCTGAATGCTGACAAGTTACCTCTGAATTAAAATAAATTGGCAAAGAGAGCTTGATCAAACAGGGTGTAAGAGTCTTCAAATATATTAAAAATTTGAAGACAGATGGATAGCGGTTGACTCAGACTGCCGTAAGACAAAGGTGCAAGTAGAAACACAAAATAGGAAATAAACGCTAGGAGAGAATCACCTTGGTTGTAAAGACAGAGTAAGGAAGGACAGGCGGTGCCCAAGCTGTTTTGTTTTGAAATCCAGCTACAATGGTCCTGATGCAAAGAGCTTTGGACAAAAATATGTCTAAGCTGGGCTGGAGCAAGTGAGGAGCATGTGGATGAAGTAAATGACAGAATCTAATCAGAATATATTTATTTGATACACGTTACATCAGTGCACTGGTTTTGTTTTAATCTCTGGCTTTGGTGGGACAGGCACTTTTCCTCCCAGGAAAGTGCCTCTCCTTTTACAAAAGAAGTATCTTGACAGCAACACCGGTCACCCCTAGAGACACAAAATGTGAAAACCGCGGGGTCTCTGCCCTGCCCTGGCAGGGTGCAGCTGTGTGCACCCACCCCTCTGCTCAGTGAGCAGGGGTTAGCTGCCTTCTGCCGGCCCACCCCAGGCTCCCACCTTCCCAGCCTGGAAAAGACAGCATCCTGATCTTCCTTGTTTAAAATCAAACCTGCGTAATAGAGAGTTTAAGATCATCTTGTTTCCTCCTGCAGTTGCTGTTGGGGATTGGTATGTCAGAGGCTGGTGTGTGTTGGTGGTGTTGGTATACTGGAAGATGAGTTATCGCTGCATAACAGCAGAAGAACTCCACCTTCACAGAGCTGCCTTGTGTGGTCCCAGGAAGGAGAGGCAGCACGGGCAGGTGAAATGCAGCAGGTTTTTCTTAGGAGCTTGGTGTAGGAACCAGAGGGGAGTGCTTAGTTGGTAACACCAGCACTTACCTCCTTACAGAAAGGCAGGTGAGAAAAAGCCACTTTCACAGGTGCCTGTGGAAAAACCTCCATTCCTACAGCTGTGAAGTCAGCTCGGGTGCTGCCTCTGGGGCATGGGGCAAAACCCAGCACGCTGACTGCAGTAGTGAAGGTTTTCTCAAAATGTAGACAGGTAGGGGAGGTTCAGAAAGCAACTGCACCTCTTGAGTGATTTGGGTGTTTGGGTGTCAGGTCAAACCCTGCTCTGCTGCCGGCAGAGAGAGGGCTGTCAGGCCAGGACACCTTACCAGCTGTGAGATGGCTTCTAAGAGAACTACACAAGTTTACTCTGCTTGTCTTGGATACGCAGGAATTTGCACCATCCCTTGAGACTCCGCAAGGAGATGCTTTAGGAAAGCTTCTGGGGATCTTGAATGTGCTTTGCCTCTGGTTTGGTCTGTCCAAAAGTGTTTACTTGCTTCTGAGTGTACCCAAGTATTATATTGCCAGCGCAGCTGGCTGACGTGTCTGTGAATACCTTAATCCCAAAAAGGGTGTGTAAGCGGGAGGGAAAAGTTTAAGTACTTCATGTCCTCACCAAAAGGAGCTGCTGGAGGTGGCATCTCCTTCCCAGCCTGCGTGCCTCTTGTTTTCGGTTGTCCACGCAACCCACACTTGTCCTTTGAGCATTGCAAAGTGGCAAGAGCAAAACCAGTGAGAGGAAGAGGCACTGCAAAACCCAGGAGGAAGGTGCTCAAATGGAGCCCAGGGCCTGGAGGACTTGCCTGCTGTCCCCTGCTTGTGGGAGGCGGAGGAGTGCTGGGGAGGGCATCACAGCTGGGCTTCAACCAGTGCCTGTGTCTCCATTAGTCCAAATGCCTGTGGACATTTAGGAGCCTGAGTGGCCAGGAGTCCCATTTTGAGTCCTGAAATTGGACCTGAAGCGTGGCGTGTGGAGCAGCAGTGCCCTCAGTTGGGGAATACCTTGCTCTGGGATCTGCTGGGATGGTTTCTGCCTGGTCTCCCCACATCCTCTTCATTCCATCTCTCTTCCATCCGATTCTCAGCACCTTTTCCTCCTTCTGGCTCATCATTTTTGCATGTTTGATGTTTCTTCTCCTACCATATATGACTTGACCAGCTAATGTTTAAGCTTCCCGGTGTGGAGTCCATAGACACAGTTGTGATTAAACCTATTTCTTACTCCAGAAGGGTGTATGCTTTTATGGCACATTTAGAAGGTAGTGATGGGCAGTAGAGTCTTTGATTTGCATAAAAAGTCTTTGATTTACATAAACCCCCGAAACACAGGGGCCTCCAAACAGGCATGTGCAGACCCAGACTTCCACATGAAAATGTTCTTTTTTTGGCCTTGCCCCGGGTGACACTTCCCCACTGTGCACAGAGCTCTTGAGAGGCTTCATTAGCAAGTGGCATTTAATTGCTCCCTCAGAAGAATGCTTCTCTCTGCACAGGAGGACACAACTGCGTTTATTTAACCCTGCTGAAGTGCATTTTGTGGGGGACGAGCCCCTTGCTCTCCTCTCTGAGCGTGCTCTCTGTCAGGTTTGGGAGGGACCACATCTCAGCGGTACCTGGAGCGAGGGTGAGGGTTTGCACCTCATGGGAGCTGAAGTCCCAGGTTCACCCCCTATGACAGCTGGCTCTGAATTTGGGGTGTAGGAGGGGAGAGATGGAGCAGCACTTCCAGGAGGCCGTGCAGGTTTTGGGTAGGTCTGGTGCCCTTTAGAGCGCAGGGAGGGAAACCGAGCAAGCGAAACATCTCCATTGAGCATCGCACTGGGTGTCTTGACGTCCTGGGAGGTGGATGGAGGCTGTGGGCTACTCTGGGGTCTCCGGCGTTTTGTGCAGGCTTTGCTACTACATGTGTTGACAAGGCTGTACCGTGCTGTTGTTTTATACTTGTCTGCCAGATGTGCTACTCCTAAGCTGGAAAAGATATTTTTAGAAGCAAAATAAACAAGAACATGAGTTGAATGTCCAGCTCTGCACTTATCTTTAAGATGAACAGCATTGTAGGATTCAGGATGCGTGTGTACAGATGTTATAATCCATTGTGCTTGAGTGTATACTTCTTAATTTCCATCCCAGGCAAGCTTTCCTGCTTCAGCCCAAGTTAGTGCTATTCCTCAGCCAGGGAGGTTTTGGTAAGCTGCATCTTCCTTTGTAGACATAAAAAAATTAACCCGTAGGACTAAATTCATTTTTCCACCCTAACACATGTGTTGATCACTCAACGTTGTGTAGCTTTTCACTTTTCAAGGGTATCTTTTCCTTTGTTTAACTGTAGTTTAATAAAAAAGCTTAACAACACATCTGGAAAATGTCTGAGTGGATAATCTGACTGCAGAGGCTATTCTCATGTGCTTCAGCATCTGTGTTGAGAGTAAGGCTGCTGAGGACAGATCCCAGCTTCCCTGCTCACTTCTCCGCTTTGGGAGGGCATGAGGGGGACGCCTGGAATTTTGTCGCAGAAGTAGTGGGTGGCTGTGGGCAGAGATGCTGCACAGCCGTGACACACTGTGCCAGCTCTGCTGGGGCATGAGAAACACTGCACACCTGCAGAGCTGGGGTGGGCGTGGAGGTGGGGCAGGTTTCTCACTGATTCTCCCCAGCAGCTGCTGATCCCCCGCATGTCACCATCTTCCTGCCAGTCTTGCCAACACTGCTCCTGTTGCCCTGCCTGGCCCTACTAACATGTTTCTCCTCTGTGTCCCAGCTATACCCTGGACAATGATGTCCTCACCACAGAGCAAAGGCAGTTCTATGAAGACAACGGCTACCTGCTCATTAAGAAGCTTGTTTCTGATGAAGACATTGAGCGGTTCAGGTACAGGGCACTTGCCTAAGGTGATGGGAGATCCTGTGTGCAGCAGTATTCCAAGGGAGCTCTGGGAAGCTGGATGAAGCTGGATTCTCCCGACACAGATGTTCCCTCTGCTTTGCAGGAAGGAGTTCCTGAGGATCTGTAATAAAGAAGTGCATCTACCAGGAGCTATGATTATGAAAGATGAGTCCCTGAGATCCCAGTATGGTCAGTCTGAAAAAGTAGTTAATAAAGTGCAGGACTTCCAGGAAGATGAAGAGTTGTTCAGATACTGTACTCTGCCAGAGGTAAAAAAAAAACCAAAAAACCCAAACCAACCCCCCCCCAACTTGTATCCATGTTTTATTGCATCCTAAAGCTTTTTTTTGGTTCCACTAAAGCTATATCCTTTATGCCTTAGAGCCCCTGTATGTCACTCCCATAAGTACCTATGTGAGGAAGCAATATCAAGCCATCTTTTAAGAGTGTTCTGCATGAACATGAGGTGGGTGGTGGTCAGGGAAGAAGACTTAAAGGAGCACCTCTCTGGTCCTGTGGTGCAGAGCCAGTCAGGAATGTGACTGGCCCAAACTGTGCCAGGCTAGTAGGATGGATCAGCAACATTTTCTGAATGTCCTTTATCCAGGCAAAGCATCTGTCCTCTGGGCAGATCCACGACATGAACATTGGCTACAAAGCTGGCAGACAGCCACAGCTTCATGGAAGTATGGCCCTCCCCATCTTTCCAAGCCCACCCAGCAGCCTGCTGCACCATCTTCCACCTTGGCCTCCTGCATGCCTGTTTGTGTGTCATGCCAGCTCCTGCCTCCTGTCCTGCACCCCTCTGTCCTGGCCTCCTCTGCCTGTGGCCTAGTCCTCAGCCAAATGACCAGGTCCCAGTGCTTCCTCAGCAATCTTTCATCTTGTCTTTCCTGTTTCTAATAGTTGGGGTTTTTTTCCTGTTTTCTTCCCTGTAGATCCTCAGATATGTTGAGTGCTTCACAGGGCCAAACATCATGGCAATGCACACCATGCTGATAAATAAACTTCCAGATTCTGGTAAGGAAAACTTGGTTAAGAGGAAAACAGAGAAACTGTTGTGTGTATGCTATCTATCTGGCCAAAATTCAACTTGGTGGTTTAGAAAAGCTGTTTGAAAAAAATGAGACAAATTACAACCAAATAACTTTGAAAATGTACAAAGCCACTTTGGAAATAGTTTGTTCTCTTTTTACTTTAGCTTACTGAGTTAACATTTGTCTTTCAGCGTTCAGTGGGTGTTTCCTAAAGATGGTGGTTGTCTTGGCTGCACCACTCATTCAAAGTGGGCAAGCGAGCTCCCCACTCAGCCAGCTGCACCTGCGTGGAGGCCCACGGTTTAAAACATGACAGGCATTTCAGCCCAGCTTGTTGAATGCATTGAAAACAAGCGCTTCCGTGGACCCCAGTAAAAGGCAATAAATACAGAGATCGTCCTTTGCCTGGAGTTTATACGCTCCCAGCCTCACTGACAGTTGTTGTGCGCTCAGCACTTTGATATGAAGATACTTGAATAAGTGCCAAAAGAAGGGTTTTGAAGCCTGGCTTTGTCTCCTGCTGTTGGAATTTGAGATTGTAATTGATACAAGGGTGATGGGCAGGGAGAGAGGGAGAACCAGACTAACCATATTACAGGTTTTCAAAGTAGCTTTGACTCTGTGTAAGCTGTTTTGGTTTAGCAAAGCTGAGACCTGAGCTGTGTTTCTTATTCTTAGGTGTGCAGCTTCTGAGCAGATACATAGTGCACTGGGTTATTAAAATACTGAGTTTGTTCAAGTCATCTCCACTTGTCAATTCAACAGGAGGCCATACATTTTTAAAGTAAATACAAAACCATAATGGACAAGAAATGGGAAACTGCTCCGTGTTTGCAAGGTCTCCATTCAGTATCTTTGAGGAGTACTTTAGGAGAGGTGCAGCTCTCAGGAGAGTTTTCCAGGCTGCCCAAAGTCTAAACAGTATGGAAGATGAGGCGAGTGGAAACATCCTAACTATATCTGTTTGAAGAGCAAGCTCAATGGCAAAATAAATATATAAATAATATATAAAAAGCTGTTTTGGTGTGGATGATATGTTTCCATTTTCATAGTGGGAAAAGAAGTAACAAACAAAACTTCAGAAACAGTAATTTTTTTTTAGGATTCAAGGAAAAATAGCCTCTAGGGTGAAGGCTAATAGATTGCTGGGTAGACTGTCTAGGGAGGCTGCAGCCCATAAATTGAGATATATTTTTTTAAAAAGAAGGCTAAATAAACATGTGTTCGGTGCAGCACAGACAGGGTTGATTCTGCTTGCAACAGTGATGGATCAAGTGAGTACAGGCAGCAATGGCTGTTTGAAAGTCTTTGTATTAGGAAAGGTTTGTGCAAGACCGTGCTGGTTAAAGTTCAGAACTAGAGAGCAGCCAAAGTAAATGGTGAAAACTTGGTGGGAGGGGAGGGTTGGTGGTGAAGGCCAGCAAAAAGCCTTCTGAGGGACTGCAAAGCCAGGCAGCCTGCTGGCATTCGTTGTGTCCCTATGCCACTGCTGACACACGAGCCACTGCTGCACTCCTGGTCCATCTTGGGATGGGTGTGAGCTAACCCATCTGGCTTCCAAGGCAGTGGTGGGCTGGAGCAGATGTTGGGTACACAAAGTCCAGTGGTGAGCAGCCACTTCTTTGGACATGTTACAATGAGTGCAGTGGTTTAACGGGAAGGAAAAGGCGTGTTACGTTCAATGAGGTTGAAGGTTTTGAACCTGTGTTGCAGATAAACAGACTTTTCTTCACCCCATGCATCAGGACTTGCACTATTTCCCCTTCCGGCCTGCAGCCCGCATCGTGTGCTCCTGGACCGCCATGGAGAGGGCCGACCAGGACAATGGGTGCCTGGTCGTGCAGCCAGGGACACACAAGGAGCCCCTGAAGCCTCATGGCTATCCCAAGTGGGAGGTAAAGTGTCACAGGGAGCTTGGGAAGGGCGTGCGTGTTGGGACCACATTTTGGCTGGGGAGAGTTCACTGTGGAGGGGTGATGCGCAGGTCAGAGCTTAAGGTTTTCATGGCTCTTCTGTTTGTGCAAACACTGACTTGTTGCTTCAGGAGAGACTTGCTTTGTTGGCCTCACTGTGTGTAACCCGGATAGATTTGCCTCTGTTCCCACTTTCACCTAAAAATTGTCCAGTGTGTCATGGCGTAACAGCGTAAACACACGTGACCATTTTCCACTGCCCTTGCCAAATCTGGGGACTCTTTCTCTCCTATGAATTTGTTCCTGCGTGGTGAGCATGTGGGCTGTCCCAAAGAGGAGAGACTGGATAGTAAACAATCGGATGCAATTAGATATTAAGCAGTATTTTCCTCTTAGGAACAGATGTCTCATGACCTGGCCTGGTGTTGGTGAGGGTTATACTGGGAGCAGAAGGCTGGACTTGAGACCACTGGTGGCGTTATGCCACACTTGTGGGATTCACCAGTGCTCTCCTTTGTTCTCTCCAGCTGGGAAATATTAGTAATTGTCTGAGTACAGCCTCAGAAAATTAAAAAAGTATTATTTTGCTGTACTTCAGGCTTGAAGTAGGAAGATTTGTAGGCAAGTGGGCAGGCTCTTAGTTGGGCATACCAAATACACTGCCCGGAGGAAAGCACATCAGTAGTTGTCCCTGATGTCCCTTGCACTGAGAATCGGCACTTGCTCTAATTCTAACCAAGTGGTTTCAACTTACCCTTTCTTTCTAGGGTAAAACCAACAAACTTTTCCATGGACTGCTTGATGAGGATGAGCAGAGTCCCAGGGTTCACCTTGTCATGGAGAAGGGAGACACAGTGTTCTTCCATCCCCTGCTCATTCATGGCTCTGGGATAAACAAGACGTCAGGTTTCCGAAAGGTAGGAAACCATCTCATGATACAGCTCTTGACATTTTTGATTTTTTTAAAACCGATCAAACTACCTTCTCCCTACCCAAGCTTATGGATATGCAGATGAACTTTTAAATGAGTTTTTAGCTTCCTAATACACTTCTAAACTCTCCTTTTTAATCCTTTTATTTTTAAACATCTCTGTCTTTTGGGAGAAGAGCGTGCTGTGAGTCTGTTGGGGAAAAACAGAGCAGAAGTAGAAACTAGATAGTGAATCTCTTTGTGAAGCCTGGCTGTCTGTACTTGCTTTTCCAATAGTTGCCTTTCAGCTGTTTCAAATACATGAGCTTCTCTAACTTGCTTCCCTCTGCATTCTTGGTATCTCGTCTCTGGATAGCAGGAGCCTTCATCATCCAAAAATTAAGTTATCTATATGATAACATGATCCATTTTTCTACTAAAGATTTGTTTACACATCATCTGTTTGTTTTGCATTGCTATTATTTAACTGAAACAGGCAAAAGTGCCTCCTTTTTGGAGGCCTGTTCCTTTTTCAGAAGTGGATTCTTACAGGCAGATTCCCTTACAGGCAGGTAAGGGAACTGTAGCCTTTAGTGTAGCCACTAGTTGCAATGCAGATATTTCCCCTCATGCACGCCAACTCAGGCTGCTGTATTTTGTTTTACCTCCACTGACTACTATAGGGCCCATTCTGTCAGCCCTAGTAGCAGGTTACTGGTGTGGAATTCCTTTCTCCTGCAATCCTGAAAGCAGAGAGGACATCAGGTACTGAGAGTCTCATCTGCTGGCTCTTTCCTGGCTAGTGGAGCAATAGTCCCATATCCCGCTTCCTCACACTGTGCCAAATCCCAACATTTATTTGTCTGCCTTTGGGATAGATCTGTGAGCATCCTGGAGCTGGCCAGCTGTGGTCCAGCACCCTTTGAGGTCTGGCACGATCTCACCTGCAGCTGGCATTGCTCGTGTAGTGTAATGAGAGAACAGCTTTCTTCTGGTGGGGCATTTGTATTTATTTCCTCTAGACTCTGCTTAAGCAAGAACTGATTCCAGATTAAGTGGGTTGATGTGACTGTCTGGGTGCAGAAGGTAAGAATCCTTACTGAACACACAGGTCTGCTCCAACCCTGACTTTCTCTATTCCCACTCTATTTGCTGGTGTTCTGAGATCAAGTAGTGCAGTTCATGCTGGGGAAGTGTTTGGGAGAGAAGGGAAGGAAGAGAAGTATGTCAGCCAGCAGGAGTATTTCTCCAAGGGGACAGACACTCTCAGGAGAGCAGGAGAGCTCAGAAAGGAGGAAAGAATTTGCTGCCATGATCTGTAAGGAAAGGGTGGGGTGCCCACAGTCTAGGATGCGCGAGATTTTTTAACACGGCTCATTCATAATCAATGTGGTAGTTAAGTGCTGCCCAATTTCCTCACGCAGAGCATAAGCTGTCACTTTGCCAGCTCAGAGTGCTACTACATTGACGTCAAGAACACGACTCAAGAGCACCTGGAGAAAGAAATGGCAGAAATGGTTCACAAGAAATACAACATGACTTCCGTGGAACTCAGGGTAAGACCTGGCTGTATGCTCTGTGTTACAATCCAGGTCAGTTCCCTTTCCTAAGTCTCTCTCGGAGTGTGACAGATTTGTGCCTTTTGCTATACCCAGGTTGGCAGATCGAGCTGTGCCAAGCAGATGTGCCTGGCAGAATAAAAGACCTGATGTACAGAGGATGATCAGCAGGCTTTTTTGGGGCCATTTTTGCTCCTAAGGCTGCTTCTTGCTATGCTGGAGAAGTGGCCCTTCTCTCTGGGCAGCCCCTTCACATCCCTAGAGCTCTACAAGTTCCTCCAGCTCTCCTGTCCAGACGGGTTTTGTGAGGATGCCTTAGCCCTTCCAGTGCTGGCTGAGTTGGTAGAGATGGGATCAGCACTTCATTATGTGACTGCAGCTGATGTTGTTGCAGAAGTGAGGAGCCACAGGCGCTGCTGTCGTGAAGGCTCAGCTCTGAGGCTGCTCACATGCACCTCTTACGCCAGACTTTGCCCCACTGGGTAGCAGTGGGGAGGGCTAATGTGGCAAGGCAGGAATAGAGTGAAGTCTATGCAACCTTTGCCCTTCACTGCATCTCCTGGTTCATGGTTTGTTGTGTGGAGTGTGTCTGAACCAGAGCTCTTTGCGGTTATATATGGCCTGCACAATGTGAATAGGACGATGGGGTCATCTATTGCCCTGATTTCACAAGTGTAAGAAGGTACAGTAAATTCAATGCTTGTCCACAGTTTCTATGTTTACAGTTCTTACTGTTTCTCCTCCTAATGGCAGGTGGATTTTCCTTTTAAAACAAGCAGCCACATCTGACTGCAGTAGTAAACTGACTTTTTTTGGTTAAAATAATCCTACATCAATTGTTTAGACTTGAGGCTACAGCAGGGATGTCAGCAGCAATATACATCTGCCTTAAAAAAAAAAAAGGGGGGGGGGGGAGTGATGGGCTCTCGCTGAATAACTGAAACCATTGTGTAAAACAGAAAGCAAATCTAAATTCTTCAGGGATTCAGCCACTGAAAGAAATATAAACCTTGTTACTGGGGTGGCAGTGTTCTGAATGTCTTAATCTGCAGCAGTTCCCAAATGTGCACAGCCAGTATCAAGGCAGTAAAGTCTAGATGTAATAGGCAGAAATTTTCTTTTAAAATGTACGTATTTTACAGATATTACACTACCTAGGGCATTCTGTGGGAGAGGACGTTCTTTTTCACCTTTGAGGTTTTTGGTTTGGTTTTTTTCTGACAGTGTGCTGGGTGTGGTGGGGTTTCCAGCTGTGTTTTGCAAGCCTGATCTTCCATGTTGTCTGCAAAGTTACAGCTTGCTTGACTTTTCCTGGAGTTACTTAGGTACGCAGTGAGATACCAAGTGATGCATAATCAGGCTCTCTCCTCCTGAATGGAAATGAGGATGTGGCCATACAAGCTTCTGATGAACCTGTGTTTTCATGTAGCTTTAAGCTTTTTTTCACTAGAACTGGAGCTTTCTTCCAGAGAAGTGCCCAGCTCTTACATTTCACCTTCACCAGACTAAAGATATGAACTAAATAATCCTCACACAAGGAAACTGAGGTAGGAGCCTGCCCAAGACTTACCTCCCTGAAGCAAACAGCAGTGGTCTTCTCTGATTTATAATCTGCAGAAATGCCTGCCCAGCATCTGATTTATGGCTAAGGGTTTGCATTTGTATCTGTTATTTCCTGCTGGTTTCTGCTGCACAAGGAATACCGCCTGCTCACGGGCCGCAGTATGCGAGGCATACTCAGTTGGTGAGCTTTGTTGATCACCCGAAGGCGCACAAGGGAGGCACTGTGTGCGCAAGCAGGCGAGGGTGACTTCTGCAGGGGTAATGTTCACTGTGCTGCTCATGCTTCCTCTTCTGCCTCCTTCCAGAATTGAACCATGGGCACCTTGCCACCCCTGTAACACCCATGAACAAACTCTCCTGAGGATGCAGGTTGCAACTGCTTCCTTAGTTTGGGCTGTATTTTTGTTCTGGATATTTAGTATTTGAAATTGTATTCAGCAAATGTTTTGGTATGGCTTTGTGGGAAGGTAACTAAACTGAGAATGCTGTGTCTGTTTCCACCTCTGTAGATTGGAATCCTCGTTACCATTTTGTTGGCCCTTAAGGCTTTTCCTTTGTGTTATTTTTGTTTTGAAGGATATTTGGAACTTCCGAGCACGGCTTGTGCAAGGGGAAAGAATCAACCTGTAGAACAACCTCTGAAGAGCAGGATGGAAAACACATGCCCGAGAACAAGCTTATCTGGTCAGAGAG
This sequence comes from Microhierax caerulescens, assembly GCA_035590215.1. NCBI lineage: Eukaryota > Metazoa > Chordata > Aves > Falconiformes > Falconidae > Microhierax > Microhierax caerulescens. The sequence goes on along the minus strand of JAVJGJ010000057.1, from coordinate 69,348,788 downwards.
TGCAGACCCTGCCTTAGCAGGCAGAGTTATGTGTGCTTTGTTGACGTCTGTATTGGTAACTTAGCCAAATGCTGCATCATAAATCATTTTATGCTAATACAAAATAATTGCACTAAAGTTGAACAGCTGATGTACGTCAAAGAAAACCTAACCTAGAAAAACAGAGATTTGCTGTGGTTATCTTAGACAATTGAAGAATTAAGGTCTTGAAAGATGCCTTGATTTTCTCAATGTTTTTGTTCTTTTTTTAAAAAAGTTTCTCACATGACGTACCTTTGAAATGATGTTATACTAACATAAGATTTTATGCAAACACTTCCAATGTTTCCAACTTCCTTTTCTATGCAAAAGAAATAAAGAATCAGTTTCACACAAGCCCTCAGTATGAGCTCACCTGGGAAGTTATTAGTACAGCTGATGACAATGGAGATACTGGTACCAGAAGAATCAACGGTGTAAGTACAGAACAGGATAAAGGGGAAGCAGCAACCATGCACGTAGGAAAATGGGATTAATGGGCTGGAACATGACCTCTAGCAGTGCTCCTCAAACATGACCTGGTGTGGCATTGTATCTCACCGAGCAGCACTGGCACAAGTGAAATACGTGGCTGACAGGGTTGGGAGCTACTGGGCCAGCAAACCAGCATCCGATAGGACTTGTACAACCCATCCAAGGCTGTATGAAACGAGACAGTCCTTTGAGTCTGGCAGGTCTGGGAAAATGTGCCTTTTGGTGCTGCCAGGTCAGGGAGGCAGTTGGATGCTCCTCAGGATGCACTGGTGGCAGGGTGGAGTGACAAGCACTGGAATAATCCTCTTGCCTTTCACAATGTTTTTCCTTGCTTTCTGAAAGGTTATTTTGCTGTCTATTTTTCAAAATGCAGATTAAATCGGAGCAAAACTGTGTTTGAGGACTGCATTGTATTATTTCTGCCACTCAGAAATTCTGATGGTGGGTGCATCGTTGAATACCCCAGTGCAAAATGTTGATCCTCAGCTCTTCTCCACTCCCACCTCCATGCAAAGAAGGTGCCAAAACAGCACCTGGAGGGCTTTCATGGCTCCTGCTCTGCTATCCTGCAGCTCGGAAGGTCACTCCAAGTTGAGACAGGAGATCAGGTGCAGTCCTGTACTCAAACCACAAGGCTCAAAATCTCCACCAGGGAACAAAAGGCTGCAGGTCAAAGCTGGTACCATCATTTCATGCATAGCCTAAGGCAGAGGAGGGGTTTGCCCTTCTTCTCTTTCTGCAGTGTCTATAGGTTTTCTTGTTTGTTTTTACGCTTTTTAAACAAGGTGAGGTTTGAGCACAGTTATTACGTTGGTCCTAAATCTTTGGTGGTGGGGTGGAGGCGTGAGGACAGACCTCTCGGCAGCTTCTGGTTTGACCACACCACCAGTAAGTCTGACAAGGGGGAGACTTTAGGACAGATCCCCAGCCTTAGTCAGTGGGTGATTTTGAGAATCCTGGTTCCTGCATCTCTTCCCATGCCCTCTCTATAACCCTGGCATTGATCCTGCTCCTGGGGAGATGCGCCATGATGCCTCTCCAGACCTGGACCTTCTCAGCCTGGTCTTTGCTTGCTGCTTGGGCCCAAGCGAATTTCCAGTGAGCTGGGCACACCTCTGTTGACTTTTCTGAGTTCTTGCTCCTAGCCAAGCTGGTGCTCTCCTTGGGATTTTTGTGAGGACTTACAGTATCCTGCCTGGTTTGTGACACAGGATTCATGGAGACTCTTCACTGTCTGGCATTACTGGTGTAGCTGAGCTGACTGCAGAGGCACCTGTGTCCACAGAGAAGAGCTACAGATTCCCAGAATTTCCAGGCTCTGATTTTCACTTACTGGCTGGGAGAGAGAAGGAAAGGAAGAACTTTCACTTTGTTTTTAAAAACGTATACATCTCCACCTATGAATTTAGGTTTAAATTTCCTCTTTCAGAAGAACAAATCCATCAAAGACCTTGCAGATCATCTAAACAGCAGCTGTCCCACCCGAGGAGAGACTGACATTGTCACTCCTTCCTACAACAGGCTGAGGGTACTCGAGAGCCTGGGGAGGACTAAGCTTAAGCAAGCTCCCCTCAGCTGTGTGCAAGGCCAGCATGGCTGCATCCCAGCTATGCCAAGGAGTCGGATCCCTGCCCTCTGAAATGACCCTGAGCAGAGCCAGGTCCAGCAGGCTTCCTGGCTCCTTCTCAGCAAAGCTGCGTGCTCATGGGTGTAGACTGTGTCCCTGGGAGAGTAAGGCTCTACAGGCTCTACCAGGATATTTGAGCAAGGGCTGGAGTCCAAAGGATGCTTCATCAGTTCATGTAAATATGACTGCCTGTGTGAGGGATCTACCTGGTAAGTGCTTGCTTGTTCCTGTTCCCACCCATCCCAGCCAGTGGAGATTCTGCAGTCACAGGTGCCCAAAGCACATGTGTCCCACCAGTGCAAATTCACCTCAGTCTCCAGCACTTGGCTTACTGGACAAAAAACAAAACCAGAGCCATGTGTCTCCTAGGGTTTGGATTCCTGGCAGTAGTGCAGCTGATGCAGGCATGTCAGGCGGGTGGCTGCAGAGGGAGCTGCAGCCACAGGAGAGCTGCAAGGTCTCATCAGCCTTTAGGTCTAAACTCCCTCTTTGAACTACCACCACTGCAGCAGGAAGGGGAGGAGGAGAGGAAAAGCAATCAAGTCACCTGCTGCCCTAAGCTTTTCTTTTTCCCAGGAGGAAACCTACCCAGCGTGCCACAGCCCTGTGAAGAACAAGTGCAGGAAGCCAAGTGCTATTCTCAGACACACTGCCCATCCCTCAATGATATTTGCAATCCCAAAGTATCAAGCTATTTCCATCAGAAAAGGATTTGGTTTTTTTCTATCCTGTGAAAATCTCCTGTGAAAAAACAGGAAGAGCCCTGCCAAGAGACGGACTGTGTTCACCCTGTGGCCTCTGCCTTTTTTGGAGTCTGAAGAGACTGAAGGGGAGCTGACACCAGTTTGTGATGAGGACATGCTGCATTCAACCCACTCTCGCTCTTTGCAGCAAGGGCTGTCCCACTGCCTTCCTTCCTGCCAGGGCCTTGACCTGCTGGCTGTGAAGCTGGCCCAGGCAGAGGGGCAGGATGAAGGACAGCAAGCTCCAGCAGGACAAAGCCCATCTTTCAGCAGTGTCTGCTTCACAGCACAGAGCTTGAGGGAAAAGTGAGGATGAACTGGCTTCACACTGATGGCACAAGCTCGTCTGAACTGTGATGTGGGGGGGGCTGAAGTCCGCTTCGCAGGGTGGTGAGGCTCTGTGGTGCAGGGACAACAGAGGACATGTGCAAGGATGTCCAAAATCATCTTCTGAACCGTGCTACAGGTTTTTTATAGATCATTATTCAATCTCAGTATTTATCTTCTCTCAAATATCATTCACAGAGTTAATGTAGGCAGATGAGAGTACTCAGTGCACTGCTAAGGACAGTGTACACTGAAGGTATAATTTTTAAGTATGTCCCAACTTGAGAGGAATACAAGGCCTTTGCACCCTCTGTTTGCAGCTCTTCACTTCTAAGCTAGCTTCACTTTTCCACTCTTCCTTCTCTCCGTGTTCCAGGATTTCCCCTCCAGGCTTTTTCTTTCCCAGCAGGGCAGTCAGGTGGGAGCCATGACGCTATTTAACTTAGCAAACCACCCATGCCAGCAGAGATGTGGTACATGACTGAGCATGCCAGGTTCTGCATGCTTGTTGGCTATGTCCTCACAACCATCAAGGCAGCTACTGGCTGTGAATGAGCAGGGTACAAGAAAAGGAGTGTGTAGAAGCACGCTTCAACTTTTCCCACCTACTTCCCAGCCTCTAGCAACAAGCCCTCTTCTTCCCAAACCTTCTTGTTCCCCCAAACCTTCCTGTTCCTTTACTCCTGCCCTTTTCCCAGCCAGAGAAGCTCTTGGGCATGCACAGGTGCCAGCACATGTGCAGGGGAGGTGAAGATGAGGAAACGGCACCCAGAGACAGGCATCTTGATGCTGCCCGTGCTGCGGTCGAGCTCTGCCCCGGGTGTTGTGCACACCTTGTAAGTGCTGGGCAGTGACCTGGGGTCTCGGCAATATCTCTACATTGTCAAAAGTCATCATGGAAAAGCCAAAGCCAACTGCTTGGCTGGACACCATTCTATGGCACTTTATACCCATGTCTGGGTGCAGCCTCTGCTCCTGTATCCTTTCGGATCTGGGGCTGGAGTGGAGAGGGAGGAGAGGGGTGAGTGGAAAGAAACAGTGGTCTCCACATCAGCCATGTTGTGATCTGGACAGCACAAGTCACGATCTTCTTCCAGGGCCTGAAATAGGGCACAAAGGATCCTGGAGATCTTTCTTGGATGCTTGATGTAATAAAGCAAACAGTGCTGTATTTAGTATCCCCAGCCTCCTCTCTCACCCTCTGAAAGGTGGTAACAGAGAAAAATCCACATTCACAATTGCCTGTACATTGAAAAGCAGCATTTGAACTTGGCATTTTGCCTCAAACTGCAAGCACACAAGGAAGCTTACTTGCTGCATTATTTGAGAGTTTGACTTTCCCAGGTTAACATCTTTTTCTTGAGTGGCTAGGGAGAGGAGGTTGTACAGGGGAGTCTGGATTTCCTGGCTCCTTTGCAGGTTTGTGAAGGAGTTTCTCCTGAAGAGTGCAGGTACTAGGAGGAGAGAGATGAAATGGCTTGTTACAATGAAGATGTTTTGTTGGGGTTTTTTTCCAATTTGACGTTTCCCAGCATCCTGCAAACCATAAGTGAAGTTATTTGAAGATACTTTTCTTATGCAAAATATCCCGCTCTACTTGCTCTGAATACTCCCCTGCTCCTTGTCCATGGAAGCAGTGTGGGTACCCCAAAACCAGAGCTGCTCCTTTCTTGGCTCTAAGCCTATGAAGACAGAACAGAAAAATATAAGCAGCTGTGCTGGAGAGGAAGTCATGCAACCTGTTGATACAGCAACAAGTCCGGCTGCCGGTGCCAAGAGCTGTCAGGCAGGTGACAAAAGGCATTGGCAAACACCAGGGCAGGTAGGAAAGTCTGGAAGAAATCTAACAGCAAGCTGCGAAGTTAATAGTGATAATAATTGTCCTGGAAAAGCCATGTCCCTGGAGACACTAGGGATTTCCCTTCCCTCTGCATTTGCCCATCATTCTAGAAGTCAAGTTTTAAGGTTTTGTCTAAGAAACCATGAACAAAGGTCATTTTGCCATTTTTGAGTCACTATTAACCATTTAAATAGAAAAAAGCACTAACTACCTAGGCTGTTTCTTCAGACAGCAGGGAAGGACTCCAGTTACACCTTGAGGCTCTCCCACGTGGGCATCGCTGGACTGTTTTCAGGGCAAAATGAAACAGGATCTACACCACGGCTTTGCACGGCAAATAAGAATAAAAGAGAAGAAGCTTTGCCTGCACTCATCCCACTTTTACTTAATTTTGGGAAGGGAAGGCCAGGCAGCAGGCAGGCTGGGAAAAATAAAATTATGTGAAATGGCTGGGTGAGTCCAGCTCGCTGGGGGAACTGCACATGGTGGCCCAAGAAACCACTGCACAGGGTCTGCCGTGAAAAACTGATGGGCAAAAAGGAAAGTCTTTTAGTAGTGTATTTATTGTGAAAGGGTATTACATTTTCATTAAGCTGATTTTAGTTAAGAATTATTAAACCTAAACTGGTTAGCGCAGAGGAGAAAATGATAAAGGTTTAATTTTTCCTCAAAGTGTTTCTAAAAACCAAGGAAAGATAATCTGTGGCTAAAGGGCAAGGTGCTCTAAATGAACATTTCAGCAGTAGCTAAGGGCTGAGGACAGGATCCTTAATGTATCTAAAAAAAGAAGCCTGATTTCATAGGTTATTACGAGAGAAGTGGGGTATCTTCCTGCCCATTTCATATATACACATGGAACTTTGTAGCTGAAGTAACAACCTTGAAGACAGGAGAACGTTTCCTGGCTGGGGGGAAAGGCTGATTTATCAGCTTACTGCTCTGCAAATCTTAATAATGGCTCTGAGAATGCACATTCAGCATTATATTTTCAGTGTGATTTTGCTTAATGATTTAGGGGACACAGCAGTTCCAGCACTACTGCCGTCTTGATTCACCAGTGATGCTAACTGCAGTGGCAGAGGTTTCTGTAGTTAATCCAGTTTAATGACTTCTACTTAGCAGTAGCATTAGGGCAGACTTGCATTGCTCAACCTGCTGGCTGCTCTTGCTAACACAGCCTGGCATGCAGCTGGGCTTCTTCACTGCAAGGTCGGCATCCTTTGTGTCATGTTCCCAAAATTGGGACAGCTTCAGTGACCAGGCAAACCCAGCTGGGCTTGTTGGGTCATGCCTAAGCTGCCACCTGTGGTTCTCTGACACCGCTGGAAACGTACCAGTACGGACTGCAGGCCCCGCAGGCAGCTCTGGTAGTGCTGGGGCTGTGCATTCACATGGCAGCATCCCCCAGCAGTTAGCTCCCCTCCTGCTTGCTTCTCCTGGGCTGGAGCAATCTCCGGCACAGGGGAAGTATCTCCAAAAATAGACTGAGGCACATAAAACCCAATACATCAATCTCCCCCACTCCCTGTTTACTGCTGGGTTCAAGCAATAGCCCTTGGCTTCTTGATCCTGTTCTTGCATGCAAGGGTGAACTAAGAGTACTGCCCAAGGAGGCACATACCTTTTTTTTTTTTTTTACGTATCACAGTCCTGGGGGCATTTACGAAGATGTTACCCCACCTCTGACAGTAATTTTTGCAGAAATCTCTTCTTCACTGGCCAAAGAGAGAGAAGAACTGGAAAAAGCCTGAAGCTTTCAACATGCTGGCTGAAGGCCGACACCAATGTGGAACTTCATGCTGGTTTTGTGAACCTCAGGTGAGACACTCCTGTTGGTCTGAATGAGAAAACTACATGGCAGCCGGAGTTACGGACCACAAACCAATTCCTTTTGGCGATTCAGCACAGAGCTCTCAGGCAAATAAAAACATTAAATGTTGAGCTGGCAGCTCATCCTTTTCCTCAGAGGAATGATACCATACCAATCCAGGGAGTGCTTTATTTGGCACTGTATTTATTCTGAATGAGGAATCAACAGGAGACATTGCCAAGCAATGTGAAGGGTTACGTGTTTAGTCACCTACCAGTGACACCACACTCATCAAATAGTATTGACAGGAGACTGAAACAAATGCAACATGCCAAGCAAAGCTGCCCAGCAAAAGCATCAGTAGATGAGGGCCGCAGAATACTGAGGTAAATCTGTCCAGTTGCTTCTCTTCCAGCCCCTGTGCAAGCAAACACAAGCAGTATCGACCAAGCCACTGGGACACATGATCGTTAGTGGCTGTTTCACCACATCACTGAGGTACCAGTGGTTTTAGGCACTTAAAAATACCCTGTGATCCACATAAGCTAGGGCCGCAGAAGGATCAGGTCCAGGAAATGCTGGCCAAATGCCACAGACATCCCTAGAAATGTGCTTTCAGAAAAACACCTGTATGAAGACAACCCTTCTCAGGAGCCACCCCATGGAGATCTCATCCTGTCTGGTCTGATACAGCTACTGTCCTCCAGGGAGCTATGTCAGCAACCAAGATTGACATGGGGATGACTGACAAAGATTTTGGGAAAATTTAAAGTAGGTAAAATTAAAAACAATGCAAAATTCATTAAAATGCTTTTCAAAGTGAGAGCTGCAGGTTTGCAGCTGTAAAGTTGCTGTAGTATGGATGGTGCTGGGAACCCAGTATGGGCTGCGTGCTAGGGAAAGGGCTTTCGAAGAGCGCCTGGTAATCTGCAGTGTAAACAATCCTGGCTTGCAGTGCCAAAGGGCTTTTTAACAAATAAGCCAGGGAGACGACTCAGGAACTGTTTGACATCTGTTCTTAAGGGTTCAGAGTGATTAATTTTGGAGTCAATGAAGACTGCTCCATGCCTACAACCCTCTTGCACACTTTTTGGCCAACAGCTGAAAAACTATTGACAGGCTGGCATTTATGTACCACGGTATTAATTTCACAAGTGCTTATAGAATCTACAGTCCTCCCAGTTCACCATGATTTGTCACTTAAAACTCTGGTGAAGTCACTCTATACCAGCCATTCAACATAAATTGTGGGATCCCTCGCTTAGTACAAATTCCACTCTAGATGTACAAGATTTAACTTGGAGAAGAGGTAAGTTGTCAGTAAGAAAGAACTGACATGAATGTACATTTCACATGCAGCCTTATTCAGTCACTTTTAAAAAAATCAAAACTGAATGTCCGTGCAGGGGCCAGTGGCCTGGTGGAGACTTTGTGTATGTTCTTCTCATCAGGAATTGATTCCCCCTGCTCATTCAACCTTAAAACCAGAAATTGGACATTCCAGTGAAGAAATGTATGTTTCAGACACAGAAATTCATCATTACGTTGGGGTTTGTGTGTAGAATCAATTCCAGGTCACTTGAGACTATTGAGAAATTTTGGTTGTTCTTCCCCTCTTGGCAAAAGTGTTTCTCCACCAATCTTCGGACCTTTTTTCTCCTAGAAACACGAACCATGGAGAAAAGAAGTTAAATGTGTTGTAAGATATCTCCCAAACACTTCTTTGACAGAAGCTGTGGTAGGGCTAAATTATCCAATCAAATACTGACAGACACTGAAGGAACCTTGACATTCTGAATTCTTACAACTTTGGTCAAAAGCAAATTCCCCATGGTTAAATAAAACAAAACTTCAAGAACAGAAAGCAAGAAGAGAAGGTCCACTAAGACACACGCAGCCTGCAGGCACCTGTATGTACCTGACAAAATGCAGAGCTGCTTGGTTTTGCTGGGAGCTCATAAGGGCACTGAGGGGAAGCATGGGACAGAAGTACCAAGAGAAGCAGCCAGAGTGCTGAGACACTCAGAAAATGCTGGCTCACACTTACCTTGAGCATCCCGTCTCTCTCCCATTTGAAGAGGCCACAGCTGAAAGATGAAGATGGCGGGTGAGGATCACTGTGGTGTGTGCTTGCTGCACAGAATGAGGGGGTACAAAACTAGCCCCACACCATTCCCACACTGCTTAATGCAAAGGCTGACATCCCCATTGCAGGACATGGTTACACGTTACTTATAAATGGACAGTACAAACGCCCCAGTCGCTATTTCACAAGGCTCATTCCTTACCTAAAGCAGGGCTTTTTCGGGAGCTTGTCAAGGGAAATAGCTCTGTTTCCACAAGGACATTTGAAAAATCGCTTGATGGCATCATGCCAGTGGTAGTCATGGTTATCCTGCACACACGTCTCCAGAGGCTTGAAGTAGGTGTAATTACACTGTTCAGGGAGGAGAAAGAGAGCTCTGAGCACCTCAACAGTGTGAGACCTGTTCTGTAGACTGGAAACAGCTGAACATTCAAGGAAAGTATCTGTCTGCTCCTATCCTGAAGGGCCCACCAGTATGAAATCCTTGGCCCGGGCTTTATCACTGCTCCTTCTAATGCCATCCTCGCCTTTTTGCCACCACCCTGTGGCCCTGTTCCCAGCACCTCACAGGGCATGCAGGGGCCCTCTGAACAGCCCCAAAACAGACAGGAAAGGTAGCAAGGGAAAGTGCAGAAGCACAGCGGGGCCTGAAACCCTGGGAATAGGAGGTAACTTAGCAGTCCTGGGTTAATGGTTGGACTTGCTGACCTTAAGGGTCTTCTCCAACCAAAATTATTCTAACTCCTCCCTTCCTCTCAGCACATTTGAGGTATTAACAAAGCTCCACTCCTCTGCCTGATGGCAAAATCTATGGAAAAGCAGATAAAGAAATCCCACCCAGTGTTATATCTTCAAGGCACTTCACTTATTTTGTCATGTAATATGGGGAACTGAGGGTCCTGGTTACAAATAACTTCAGTTAAGAAATTGGTTAAGTATTTCCAGGACCCCAACACCCAAAGAACCCACTGGCATAAACTTCAAGTTGAAATGTTCAGCACCGCACTAAAGCTTGCCTTGCCAATGTCTCAGTCACTCAGTCCATGGGCTGCTCTCAGCAACAGGCATAAGAACACAACTGTCTCCATTTGATCCCTGCGCTGGACTATGGCCAAGACAGTGACGGTCAGGACTTTTGTAGGACAGTCCAGCATCATTTTGTACAGCCCATGTTCCCCTCCACCGCTGTTACCCTGGCTCCCCTTCACTCACCGCTTTACATGTCACAACTCGACATTTCACCGCTTTAATGTTCCTCATCTTCTCTTCCAGTTCTTCCTTTTTCACCAGTGGCTGGAAGTATTTCTCCTGCAGTTCAGCGTCAGCCTGTGCGGGCACACAAAAAGACTTGTGGGGAGACCAATATGGAAGAAGCCACTCCATGAATGGCCACAGGGCCAATAACTACTGGGCCTGCTTGAAGTAGACTGTGGTCTGGGAGCCAAAGAAACACCAGTCATCTCTTGCTTCCAGAAATCCACAGAGTGCACATGCTGTGTTTCAACACTGCAGTGAGCCACCTCTGAGATGCATGAGTGGGAAGACTTAACAACAGCATGTACCACTGAAGCCAGCACACACCTACGAGGACAGTGCAGGGAGAGGCCAGGTCGATAGATGTAATGAATGGAATTGGTTCTTAGCCAAAATATTTCTCCTCAAAAGACCTTAAACCAACCAGGACTTACCAACACATGTTGGACATACCAACACATGTCCAAGACAAGAGCCCTGTGCCACTGGAGGTGCTGTACCCCTGGGAACACGCTCAGCAAAGACCCTGATGGCAGAAATGCGGCCTCTTCACTCTTCAGGGCAACTGCTGGCCTTTTACAGGTTCCACAACTTGCATGAGTCCCAGATGAAGGTGGCAGCTATCTTTATGCAGCCAAAATGTCAAGAAATGAGGGACAAAATAGGCACATGGCTAATTTTGTTTTAAGGCAGATGCATTTCTTTGATCAACCACTAATCAGGAGCTTCACAAATTCTTCCAAACACAGAAAAAAAACCCAAACAAAAGGCAACCATGGCTATGGCAATAACACTGACTTGCAGGCACTGTGCCCTGTGTGTTTAAGAGACCCCTGACTACTCATCAGGACAATTTGATGCCTATGAGTGCCTGCTTCTTGCTGAAATCATTATGAGGAGTCCTGACAGCTCCCTAATTCTGAGCTCTCAGTCATGGCTGGACTGAGGCCATACCTCTTTCAGGACATCTGCGTGCTTGGACTTGGCATTCAGGATTTTTTGGAACTCTTCTGACTCCAGATAGGCCAGCTGCTCACGCTGTTTCTTTTGGGCAGGCTCCAGTTCATCCATATCTAGGGAGACAAAAAGCCTCAGTCCCACAGAGACCAAGTTCAAAACAAGGTTTTTGATCTCTAAGTATGGTCACTGCAGTAGATTTTGGAAGTGTCAGGTCTCTCAGGCAGATGTTCAGGTCAAATAGCAGCCTTTCACACTTCAGGAACATGAAGCCAAGTTCAAATACGGCTTCAGAAAAAACAAAAGTGTTTTAAAAATAACACTGCATTGTCTCTCAAAGCACTGTACTAGGACTGCACACTACTTCCACCACAGCAATCAGTGTTGCTCCCTGACTGAATGAGAAGCTTTAAAGGGAATTAAACAATTCATCCAGGATCACACAGTAGCTCACCTGCAGGCAAACTCAAGTTCCCACAGAAAGTTCAGATCCCTTCCCGGGTGGGACTACTTGGTTTCTCTTGATTAAGTGCATCACAGATGCTCAAATGCCAGAAGAAAGGGAACAAATATAAGGACAGGGAGCTATCAAAGGTAACATCTCACACTCTCTCCACAGAGTTAGAGATTGTTGCAACCAACCTTTTAAGTTCTAAACAGATCTAATTTGGCCTCTCTTTGGCATAGCAATTAAGCCTTTAACCCAGCACCAAGCACTCCATTCAGCAGAACATAAGCATACATTTTCTATTCTAGAAACTACCATTACACACCATTCTCTGCTTTGGTACCTTGTGGCTGAGCAACATTTTTCTCAACTCTTTCAACAGTTTCGAGGACAGTATCAACATCAGCTCGTTTCCTCTTGACACTGTTTGGATCAGTTTTAGCAAGAATCTGGCCTTTTGCCCGTAGTCGTTGTACCGCAGCCAGCTAGAAAACAGGAAAAAGCAGTGAATGTGTTGGTGACCAGTCTGGCCCCCACGTTCCTACTTCCAGAAGTAGCACTGGAATGCTATGGAGCAGACTGGAATGAATGGAGCAGACAAGATCCATTTGCCTTAGCACAGAGCTGGCTGAAAACAGGCCCCAAAAAATTCCCAGCTCTGCTGTACATCTAATTCACATCACCCAACCTCTTGTGACTTCCCAAACCATAAAATCACTCCTCCAGGGGTGTTACCAGGCCTGATATCTCTGCAGCTGTGCTTTAACTGCTTCACAGATCATTAAGCTTTCCAGAGGAATCAAACCACTTTATTTCCACATAAATTGGTAACAATTAGGAACTAACAAAATTGTGTACAACTGTTCCTTTCCATACTCCCAGAATGCTAAGACACCTTCTTCCTTGCTGAAAGAGAAATTTCTTTGACAAACATATGAACAGGTTTGTGCCTCGGAAAGATGCAGTCTGTTCTGGCTAGAAATCAAAATTATCCAAACTCATGGCACAACCCAGCTAAACTACTTCACTGTTGCTTACCTGGCAAATGGAAAACACAACACACTACACTAGTAACACCAAAGAACAAACATGCGGAGTCTAGCTTTTCAGGGATTTACAGCACAGAAACCCTGCCCTTTCCCAGCACTTCAGGGTTTTCATGCTTGTAAAACAACCAATAGCAACAGGCCTTGTTCTCCTTCTGTAAAAAATCACTTCAGCACCTTCCATCCTGGTCCAGGACTTATCCACAGCCTCAAGCTTTAAGAGGTCCCAAACCTCCGAAATACAAGAGCAGAAATAGCAGACACTGGTGGACAGAGCAGCTCTGTCCCACCTGCATGAAGAACAGAATACAAGGACAGCCACACAGCTGCCCCAAACTGCTCTTCAAAGGTAGTTTGCCCAAGGGGTGACAGACTATGTCAGGCCATAAAGAACAGTATCAACTCTTCTGAGAGAAGCTGCCAACATGCATAAGGAAGTGTTCTTTCAGCAGAAAGCTTAGCATTAGTTCATGACTTAAATGAGATGCTCTGTCTCCCCATCTCCTTTTCCTAAGTCCCATCCCAAGAGCATGCTCAGTCCCCTGTCCATGCCCAATTGGCATTTGCTGAAATTGCCAGTTGCATCAGTGGCTTCAGTGATGCTTGCCTTCAGAGAGGATCAAGCGCGAGCTCATGAGCATCACACACAAGACAGATTGTAACAACTCACTGCTGACCAATTCAGGTGGATTTTGACTGAATGAGAGACACTACCTCCGGTGGCCAAATAGCACCCACACAGGCTCCTCTGTTGCAGCTGTTCCACTGCTCTGAAGGTTGACTACAGTAAGCATCGACCTTAGTACTAACAGTTGTCAGGAACCACAGGTTTCTTGTGTACTGTAATACAGGCCAGTCTGATCCCACAAATCAGAAACTTCACTAACATCAGAGATGAGCTGGCCTGTATCTGACCAAAGACTCCTCTACTACTGCAAACCAAACTTCCCTTAGTCTCCCCTTCTCAATATTTAAAGAGGTTCAAAGAGCTGTTACCTTTTTGGCTTCTGCCAAGCTGTCTAGCTTTGGTGTTGGAGGTGGAGACCTGTCAAAGAAGAGGATATCTTCTCCTTCTGAGAACCCTGTGCCTAGCTTGGGCCTTTGAGGAGTTGACATTTTTGCAGCTTTGGGAAACTCTGCTCCAGGCATTGGCGAACACAGTAAGGACTCTCCGGAGGAGGACGGGACAGCAGGACTGCTGGCTTTATTTGTGTTCTGGAGAAACCTTATAAGACAAGAATAATCCATTGCAATAGGGGCACAAGTCAAAGAGACAGGTAGGTTTAAGAAACAGATAGGAATGGAAAGGATGCAGACTGTAATTTTTCACTAATTGGCCTTTTATTGCTAGAAAAACATGCAGCAATATAGGGAACCACAAGAGTAAAACAAGACTGATAAGGAACTCACTGGGTTGCTGAAATCAAGCGTGACTTGAAGTCACCAGAAGGAGTGAACATCCAATTGCCTTGAAAACTAATATCAAAGAGAAGTATCAAATGAAGCTGGGAAGTGGGAACAGAAAGCACTTGGAAAAATGGGCTTCTTTGCAGGACAAGTAGTTAAGCAGGGGGACTCTGTCATCAGTCACATAAATGTTTAGGTTTACACAGGTCACAATGGAGGTTGGAGAGATTAATGGGGGGAGTGGGGGGGCAGGGCATGGAAATTCAGAAAAATTTTATCAGATACCACCTTTAGCTTGGAAAGTCCCCGAAATACACAGTTAGAGGCTGTAAGAGTATTTAGGGGAAATATGTCATGTTATGCCTAGTCATTTTATTCTCCTTCATGTTCGGTTTTGGCTCCTGTCGAGCCCTTTGAGGCTACTTGGCTACATCAATCTTGGTCTCACCACAGTGGCTCTTCTGAGGTTCTTCTTAGGTTTGTTAACAAGCTATGCACAAAACACTTTGCAAATCTTAAAGTTCAGAAGACCCCTGCAAGCCATCAAGGAACAGAACCAGGCCTCCTGGCCCCAGTTTCCTACTCTAATCAGCCTCTTCCCATCATGGCTTCCAGTTGCCAAGCACTGTGCTGGAACATTTCCATTTGGTTCTCCACTAAATGCTGGGATATTTCTATTTTAAAGAAATTTTTATTAAAACAGCAAAACACCTCCCACAGTTATACTTAGGGCCACAATAATGGAATGCTTCCTATGAAAATATGTATGTATTACCGCCTTTGAATCTCTTCAGATCGTCTTTTTCTGGCCTCCAGCAATTTCTGTTTCTGTTGCTTGAGCAGGGCTGAAGCAGAGATGGACTGGAAACCGGCCCCTTGCTTCTTTTCAGCACCTAGGAGTAAAAACAAACCACAACACATAAAAAAGCCACTAATGTTTGCTGAAAAGAAGGTTGAATGATTTCAAGAATGGATTTTCCTTCAGGCAAAAGGACAATACCTGCTTTGGTCCAGTGTTTGCAGAGGTTTCGTGCTCCGAAAGTTGGCTGTGCCAGCAGTTCCTTGAACTCCTCAGAACATTGCATGGGTCTGTTTGCTGCACCTGGAGTAGAAGAGGCAGAAATACAACAAATTTAGAGCCAAAAAGAGAAGCAGATCTGGCTTTAGATATGTAGTCTAGGTTGGAAGAAACCCCTGCAGGTCATCTGAGTAAGCACCCCACCAAAGCAAGGCCAGTTTCCACATTATATTTGGGTGCCCAAGGCCTTGTCCTCACAGAGCACATCATGATGACTTTCCTACCCCTTTTCCTACCCTACTTCCTTGCCCTTTGGCAATTTCACCAATCAGCTCTGCATCAGCCTTGGTTGTCTGTAGTACTCTCACGGTTCCCATTTTCAGAAAGCTTGAAAGCCCTGAATCCACCAAATATTATCCCTGGAGAATTAAGAGCAGCTAAAAGCTAGAGACAGGACACACACTACATTGTCCAAAATGCAGGCAACTGAGAGATGTGAATAAAACACCTAAGTGGCATCTAGATCTAGAGCACATAGTTTGGATAAGCTGTCATCTGCTCTCCATCGAGCATAAAGAGGGTATAATATTAAGTGCATTACAGAAACAAAATGGAGGCAGAAAAGATCTATTAGTGACATCCCAAAAGTCATGGAAGGAACATGCTTTGAAGATCCCAAAAGAAAAACACTAGAAACAAGCTGGGTACTCAGGAGGTCCCCTGCAGCACAGACCTGACTGATTTATACTTAGTATTCCTTGGAAGCTTTCATGATTGAAGTCATGCATTCCAATAAAATAAAATAAGTTCTTAAAACTTCCAGTTCCCATTAATCTGGCAAAGATCTGTTACTGTTCAAAGACAGAACAGGAGACTTAATTCAGAAGCACTGATGAAAAACCAGACACATGGAAATACAGTTGCTTAGTCACATTTGCCTTGCAGCTGCGATCTCAAGAGGGAAGAGGAGTTTTGATCAATTGAGAAAGCAACCTGCAAATGGCTATTCTCTTTAGCAAACCAATTGCCAGATTCAATCAGTAACAGGGTCCTGGGACACATCTACACATCAAGCTGGAAATATCTGAAGGGTAAAGGTATGGGTACAGCTATGGGTAACTAGGTACCAATTTTCTGCCTGGTTTCCTGGACAATTGCATCAACACCTCTCACGACCAGATTGGTGAGAGTGCTTTGAATCTTCCTTTTCGGCACCGCAGCTGCTGCACTAGAAAGAAGAAACAAAACCAGAATATCAGTTTTCCCCATGCTTAGAACAAAGGCAGGAGCCTGAACGCTAGATTCAACAAAACTCCAGCTACCCTAAAAGGTGCCCCTCTCATCTGTCTTTGGGAACAGTGTGGATATAAATCCAAATTCTAGTAAAATGTTTAGGTTCTCCCATTTCTCTGAGACATACATTTCCTTTCCATTGATGGAAAACTAAACATAGATAATAGCTGAGCTTTGCTCAGTTCTAGGGATGGAAAGGAGGCTAGAAATGCTTTGTTACTGTGGAGTCACACCAGTTATCAGAGGGCATTATTGTAAGGGAATGAAAGCCATGTGCAAGCAAAGGGCTTGATCCAGCTGTTACTCATCTTTCCAGAGCTGTCTTCAGGAGAATTTGGATGGAGGACCTGGCCCCTCCATGCTAGTTATAAGATGCATACTGATTTACCGATCCTGGTCACTTAATAATGGACAGTGCACTACTACTGTCTCTTCATTAACACACAGTAATACTATTTTATTTCAGTCAAGAAAGATAGGAGGAGGAAATACAGAATACATGGAGTCTGGGATTAAATGCAATGAACCATGACAAAATATGGTAAGGGAATAGCACTCAAAAATACTTATCTCAGACACTCAGATGGTTGGGATCTCATGATTAATTTCACCTACTGAAACACAATGCTGCCTGGCTTCATAATACAGTATTAATTTAGAGGTAAAAACACCCCTTACCATATCTTAGCACTGATTGTTAAAATTTTCCTATCAAATAGCAGCTCTGTCACCCCATAGGGCCAGGAGGATTACACCAATCGTGGGGCATTTATTCCTATTCAGTGAATGTAGTTAAGTCAAAGGGATCTCTGACTACACAGACACCCTTTGAGACAGCTTCAGGCTCACTGGCGTATCAGAAGTTATGTTTGAAACCAATGGAAATAAGCGGTTTATCTTACACCGAGGCTGCATATGCTGCTGAAGAGACACCTCCATAGTAAAACCCTTCCTGACACAGCTTCTCCTTCAAACTGGGATTTTTCCGACCAACTTTTTTGGGAATGCGGCCACCAGAGAAGGTGGACTGCAGGTCTGCCCGCTTCGAGCTGAGTTTCTTGTACTGGGATTGTATGTGATACTGACAGTATTCACAGTCATTCTGAAAAGTAATGGGAGAACACCAGCAATTACAATTTACTTCATTCCTCTCACCCACATGCATCCTTCTATGGCTAAACTGAATTAACATCTTCAGGGATGAAAAACAAAAATAAAATTGCCCGTGATAATCACTGGAAAACCTGTACATCAAAGAATTTTAAGGCTGTTCCTTGGCTCAAGTCAACTGATGTCCCAGGTCCCCTCTCCCAGATTCTTACTCTTCACTGTGAACTGTACACAATTTTCTCACTGGTATGAACACAAAAAAAACTCTAAACCAGAGCAAGATATTTCATACACTCATTTTAAATTCATTCATCAGTTTCCACTGTCAATCCAAGGGAGTTTAGAACTGAAGATAGCGAGCCTGCCAGTCAGAGACACCAGTGCCATAAACGCGCTCACTTGGGGTGTTTAACTTTTACAAAAAAAAAGCCCTGTCCATTCTCGTTGATGTTCATCTACCCCAGATTCATAAAACTACAATTACCACACAATCAAACATTTTTTGTCACTAATTGGACAGCCTTCATGAGGTTCTTCTGCCAGACAAGCTCCATCTACAGTTTACTCCAGGTGGCACTGGAACATCTCACTGAAATTGAGAATCTTGTGCACAGCCAACTCCTGCAGTGGGTCTGCTATCACAGCCCTGTTTTGCTACAAGTACCTTCTGTATTTGTCATCCTCCCCCTCCACACACTTTTGAGTTCCTCCCCAGTTCTTCTTCTTTCCTTCATTTTCTCTCCTCCTTCTAAGCGCTACCCTACTGCTAACCACAACCCTTCTGACTTAAGACAGGTTTCCTTTTGGGTATTGCAACATCACTATAGCCATGAAGTGGCATAATTCACAAGTCCTTTAAACTAGTAAAAGTCGGTACGGTCCCTAAAAGAAGAATCCAAACACCTTTTTCCTCTCATGTCCAGGGCCCCACATTCAGGTATAAATATTCTGCCAGCTTAAAGGCATGCTGGACCAGGGAACTCATTGGGTTAAAACCACCTCTAGTGCAGTGCACAGAAGCTTGCACTGGCACAAAGGAGAATGAAAGGGTGTGGAGACAGTGGCAACCATGGGTCAAAGCTACCTTGTTTCACCGCAGCACCAATTCTGCATTTCAGGAACTACTGTGCTGCTGCTACAGGGCCATCACAGAAGCAGCTCCTCTGGGTTTTATTTCTCAGTGTCTCCACCCACTTTAGTTACAAGTCAAGATCCAGAAACACGTCAAAGAGTCAGAGCATCAGTATAATATCAGCAACCAGTTTTACCAACAGCTTAAGGATAGCCTAACTACTGAGATACAGACCAGGTTCACAATCTGTGCACAAGGATCACCATTCTTCTTCCTGGCTTTGCAGGTGCCTATGTCCAGAGCTTCACCCATGAGAAGGATCTTCTGGGGATGGTCAACAGACAAACACAGCTAGAAAGAAATCAGAACATGCCTTGAGGTGGACTGGATGGGCTTCTCTCTAGATGTCACTGGTTTGGCTCTGGTCCAGTTTGGTACCTCTGGTATTAACAATGCAGTATTAAAATGCAGTTTAAGAGAGCCACATGTCCTGTTCAGATTGAGAAAAAGTTCAGTTAAAAAGAAAAAAGTTAATGTCTTTCTCACAAAGAGATGAAAGACACTGGGTTTCTGTGCTTAGAGCCTCAGGAAACCAAGGACCAGCACGAGCAGACCTAGTTGTGCTATAGATGATGGTCCTGTACAACTGCTTGGCTCTGACGCCACCATGACAACCACACTGGGGAGTGGATGGGAAGAAGATGCATGAGAGCTCTGTGCAAGAACAGCATCTACTTCATGCATCCAGAGATACCAGGAATTGTGTCTGTAGCTAAGAAACTGTCAGTTTTAATGTAGTTCCAAACGTGCACATTTTTAACAGTTAAATACAGCCCTTACATTAAATCTGGTATGCCTTTCTACTCACCAACAGGACATTCTAATGTTTATTCATGTTAATTTAAGCAATTATATACCTTAATAGACAATTAATGAGATTCTTAATTTTTTCATTTGGAGAATTTAAAATGCAAAACACTACATCACCAGCTACTAGACTGAAATTCCCCTTGACAGAAGTCAGTAAAAAGTTTCCATTCCAGTGCAATTAAAAAGATATTACAAAAAAATTAATTTATTAGCAAAATGAAGCCAGCTTAAATGTTTTGATGCATACAGAGAAGTAATTAATCATGTTTTGATTTTATAAATAATTGATTAAACAAGCGAAGTACTATGTATCTATACATAATACATCATCTGCTTAACAAATCAAATATTGCTTCTTATCAGTCATGATTTTGGAACTATGAAACATTTTCCAATCACATCTCATGCTTAAATTAGCAGAGAGAAATGAGCTTCCCCACCTTTTTCAGCTTTGAGAGACCTCTAGGCTGAAACAGGCATTGCACTGAAGTAGCTGAATAAACTGAAAGGAGAACACATTCCCTATGTTCATGGAAGAGCCAACTGCTACTGAGAGCAGATTAAAATAACCACGTGAATAAATTCTGGTTTTAGATACTTAACAGGACTTCTGGAAGTTCATTCTTCCAGAAGGCCAGGAGCACATACACATCATGCAAATAATCTGAATGCAATTCAAACTGTTTAGGCACACTGCTGTAAAAATCAGCCTTAACATGCTATAAAGCTAAATCTCAGACACAAAAAAGTTCAGATACAAGTTTTTATCTACAGCTGATGGGCAAGTGAAAAATCCTCCCACCTCATTGGAGCCTTCTTTAGGTTTCATTGGATTAGCATTGAGCAGCCCGATGACTGTGCCTTTGTCTGTCTTCCAGTGCTCTTTGTGGACATCACCAAACAAGAAGAGCGAGACACATTGACTGAGATCCCGCAGGTCATTCAGATGCCAGATACTGAAGGTTCTGCCCTGGAACAGATATTTGCTTTCCTTTCAGTTGTCAGTACAGGGACATTGCATTCCCTCTCGCTGCTGCTTTTAAAGAATTATTCTGATTTCCCAGCCCTGGGTCTTCCTGATGCAGAAAAGCACAATTTGTAACCTCAGAAGATGTTAGATACCGCATCTCCAGCCATGCCACAGAGCCAGTTCTGGGATTCTTAAAGGCCAAAATAGCACAACAGTACTGCTACCACCAGTCTTCCTGATATTAAAGCTGGGCAGCACCCTTGCTTGCTGAATGAAGAGGCTTCTACCCCACTGAACAAACCAACCCAAGGCATATCCAGATCTCTGTTTCATCAATGACTTTCTATAGAACATGTACAGCATCTAGGACAGAATGACCTCTTGGGAAATGATGGCAGCAGAATGTGTGGCACATTTAAAACATGAGTGCTGCCTAGAAAGACTGAGAGTCAGGGTCCTTTTTTTTCCTCACTGTCATTTAACATACAACAGTAACATATAATGGTTACATTAGCCAATGCTACTGGACGGGACAGTTGTACCAGATAAACTAAGGACTTACCCTGAGGGGTAAAAGCAGTGTTACACCATGAAAACAGGTGAGCCAAGATCTTTAATACAGTAACTTTTCATTAACTACATGGAGCTGGCTGATTAAGTTGAAGACCTCATTAGTTTCTCAGGGAACAAGACCAGTTGAACTGAGGAAGAGATACAATGAAGTTACTTACATTATTTGCGCTCTGAGGAGTGATCTTCTTCACTATGACTCCAAATGTTACCCAGTCTATTTCCTCCAGATTTTCTGTACTAAGTTTGCTCTTCAGCTGAGACAGACGGATGAGCTTCCGGTTAACCATTTTCCTGTCCATTTCAGCCGAAGACACGCGGGGTTTTCTAGATCAAGCAAAAGCATGTAAAAGAGAACACATCCATCGGCATAAACGGACAAGACAATCAAAGCCATCCAGCATTCTCCTGGGGAGACTACATCTTGCTGCAAAATGCCTCTGTACCTTATTTCACCCTGAGGTTACTTGAAACAAAACTCCTTGGTTCAGAACACTGTACAAATACCAGAAAGTTACTGATCACACTGTCTTCTGTCCAAATAGCTGCACTGCAACTCAGCCCTGAGCCTGCATTAAATTCTGCTCAGTTCAGGAATGACTGAGTAGGACTGACTGAGCTGCATTTGGAAATCCAGCATGGTTTCTGGTGAGGAAAGACACTGAGCATTCAGAGACCTCTCGTGGCCACATCGAGTACGGGGATCACAAGTGGCTCCCAAGACTTCCCAGTGTGGAGCAAAATCTGCTCAACTGGAGCACGGCTGGGCTTTGTGCCTGCCCACTGCTTTCCTCCTCCACCACGGAGAACATCCCAGGGAAGGCAGCGCTAATAAAATGATACTTTTTTTTTTTTGTCAGAAAAGAGCAAAGGTGAAAATAGTAAAAGAAATACGATACTAAGCCAGAAGTCAGTGTTACCTGTCTACTGATGAACCAGCCAATGCTGTGGCTTTGTGTTACATCCCCTAATGACTAATTTGCCATGGTTAAAGGAAGTATATACAGCAAATCAGAAATCCTGTCCTCCGTGCACCACTTGGGTGCACAGGATGTTGGACCAACTCTGTTTTCTCTCCCTTTACGAGAGGGTGATATCCCCAGACAGAGCTCAGTGCTGGGCTGTTTACCTTAATCTCAGTCCCGAGAAGGTTTCCACAGACACTGACTGAGTTGCTGCACTGGAGCATGTAGGCACATGAGGAGTCTTCTCTCTGGTCACCTTACTGGGTGTGTTCCCTGCAGCAGACTTCAGAGGCTGGAACGCCAGACTGAGGACTTGCCGTGGAGGAGGAGCTTTGTTCCCTTTAGCAGGAAAAAAAAAACCAAGAAAAAAGTATCTTGATAATGAAATGAAACTTCTTAATAAAAATGACACTAACTTACACCTGACCAGAGACAGGAGTCTAATACAACACAAAAAAAAAAAAAAAAAAAAAAAAAAAATAAAAAACCGTGT
>JAVJGJ010000057.1:69296928-69325382 GCA_035590215.1 Microhierax caerulescens | reverse complement strand
AACCACAAAGCTGTAGAAAATAGGAACATCCCCCTGCTTTTCAATTTTCACCTGTAGTTTCATTGCTATGCCCAATGTACTACACCAACAAACAGCTGTATTTTCTGGGTGTACCAACCACTGCCAGTAAGAAGGGACACTTCCAGAAGACCCTGGAGCACTTCAGTCATGGAAGCTGCCTCATGCAGAATCAATCCATGATGCAGATACCAAAATGGCAGCTCATTGACTTAGTCTGTAGCTGCAGGAAACAACTTATGTGGGAATACACCAGATCACAGTTCCTCCTTGCTACTCAGCGCCCACTTCAGGATTATCTGGAGTCTTGCCTATAAATTGCATGTTGGTAGGCCAACAAATCATAAACCCATTTAATTAGTCTCACTACCAAGGCTTTTCTTCTCATGGCCTGAACTGGATTGCTGCTCAATAGCAGTCCTCTGCAACTGCTCCTGTAACATCTTCATCTGTTCTTGCAATTTTCTCAGCTCAGCTAGGAAAGAAAGGAGAAGAAGGATAATAATGAAGGCAGCGGGAAGCCACTGCCAACAGGGATTTATGAGATCCCTGGAAGCGTGGCAGTTTTACTACATCATAGGAACTTTGAAAACAAAAGACTCAAGCCACAATACAGATATACTTGATTCTACATGGTTCACAGTAAAGGGACACTTTCCCATACTGCTCAGAGCTAACCTCTCTTGTGTAAGTATTCTACTTGATCACAGCACATTCCTTGCCATATTGCATAGAACTTTCCTATTGAACATAGGACAATTTAAACGGCTCATGACTGCGTAGCCCAGCATAAAGAAATGCTTCCCATGTAACAAAATATACAGCCTGGACACAGGAAAGCTCAGTGGCCAGCTCTGCTTCCACACCGACTGGTAAGGCAGAACCTCCTGCCAGTACGTCCTGAGGGGGCAGGGATTACTGTGCTGGTGAAAGATGCCAGGGTGACAGCCCTGAAGACTGAAACAACATTGCTCTTCATCAGACAAGGCACAGGTGCATAGGCAGCCTTCCCTATCCTGGTTACCAGAGCTAGTTTAGTCTCCCTGGTTTGCTTAAGTCCTCTGTCCTTTTGGGAAAGCAGGTTTGGCAAATTTGGTCACAAAGCACTGAAAACTGGACTTGGAAACTTTCACAAGGACTTCCTGTATTCCCCCTCTGGGCACCACCCTCAACTGAGAAGCAACAGGCCCTACCTGCTGCCTGTTAGCTCTCTAGAGACAAGATATATACAACAAAACACATAAAAGATGCTGTTACAGAAACCTTGCAGTTCTTGGTTGCTTTTCTCTTTTGCCTGACCGGGAGCTGAGGTAGGGACAGTTTCCTCTGCTGCCTCCTCTTCCAGCAGGTCATCTACATCACCAAACAGTGTAGCCAGATTCTCCTTCTGCTCATCAATCATGCTATCCTCAGCATCAACCTCTTCCGTGTAGGACGCATCATCTTCTGCATCAAAGAGCTCATTGTATTCATCTGGTTCTCCCCCATCACCCTCTGAAGCATCTTCCTCCTCAGGAGGATTCCTCTCCTCATTTGTCTCACTTTCTTCCAGGAGGGAGGCCAACAGATCCAACTCATCATCACCTAAAGCAAAAATCAAACTCACCATTATTCCTTTCAGTTAGAGGAAATGTGCCAAGGAATAAAACATCCAAGATACTCTAATTACAAGCTAAGGTAATTAGCTGTAATTACTGAAACTAAATTGGAGCAGCAAGTGGCATTTTTCTTTGGCTAAAGCAAGATAGAGCAGCTTACTGATGTCTGGTCAGATGGAAACATCATTGCAGACACTTTCAGCTTGTGATCCAGGCTACTTAACACTTGCTTCTCCTCCTATGCAGCTGCTTGTACAAAGCTGCTGTTATAAAATGAAGCCTGAGGACCTGTAAAAGTGTAGGCAGCTCTACAGGCACCCACATGGCTTTTCCCAATGGAAGAGGAAGATGCAAGGCAGGAAAGAAAGCGTATTCTCAGGTATGATTTGCTCAGGGAAGAGCATAGTGAACAAATAAATACAAAACCAAAAGGACAAATATGGAAAAAAGAAAATCAAGTACAGTGAGAGGAACAGGTCAGAGAAGAGCAGAACAAATCAAGAAATTTGTTTAGCCTTTGCTGCTGAAGAAAACAAAACAAGGGAAGGGACAGAGCAGTCTCACAGAAAGGTGACAAGTATGAAAGCAAGAGGCAACCTCAAAGGCCTCTTTAAGCGCAGTCAATGCAATATAATTTCCTTTTCTAAAAGGCTTACCAAATTTTCTGAATACTTGAAACTTCTTAACTAACATACTGATCAGAAGACACTTTACTATTTAAAGTAAAAGAGTACTTTCCCCCTTACCATCCATGACTTCACCGGGATTTCTTCAAGAGCCCCTCAAAAAGAAATATTCTCTGTTATGGGGAGAACAACAGTGATATTGTTAAAGTGGATATAGTGCATCTACAAATAAATACTGTGTTCAGGCTCCTTATTTGATAATTTGCAAACCACAAGCTTGCTTTTCTTTATGGCTGCAAGTGAGAACTCCACTGAATTTAAAACCCTCACACACATTTTCTACATCTAAAGTCTGCCCTATACTGAACTCACTGCAGTGTTAAAGCATGACTTTTAAAAAATCAAAAGCCCATGATAAACAAAGATTTTAAGAAATACTTACCATGGTCTCACAGTAATAACCACTTCAATCTCACTGGTCCTGGACCATAAAAATAATTTGCATTTAATTAGTTATTAACATTTAAAAATTATTGTTATTCTTTAAAGTGTATGTTTTACATTTCTCACAGCTCCTCCATTTCACGGACACATGTCCATGAAAAACAATCAGCACAGGCCAAGGGGAGACTTGGGTGAGAAGGGAAATCCGCTGAAGATGGATTGCACACAAACTAACTTTGTGCTTACAAGTCTTTCTGCTGCAGAGCCTTTTGTTTCACCCATAAATTCCACTTTTAATAGAGCTCTCTTTTCTTTTGCTCCAGTATATTAATTTTCACCAAAGAACAAAACAAAACTCAGGAGCACACACGAGCAGGGGTGGCTAGTGACCACCATCGTGCCCCAGGCTCCCGCCTCCGGCTGGGACACCGGCCCTGGGGCCCACCCTGCTGCCGAGCGGGTCCCGCGGGGGCTCGGCGGGGGGCAGCTGCGGGTCACCCCGGGACCCCCCCGCCTCCCGCCTCCAGCCCTGGCTCGCCGCCTCCTCCCTTCCCACGGACCCCTGCAGCCCCGCGATCGCCAATTCTGCCCTCAGGGGAGCCCTGATTCTCCCACAGCGCTGCCCGGGAGCCCTTCCCCCGCCTCCAGGGGACCATCCTTCCCCTCGCAGCTCTACTCCCCGCTCGGCCGACTCCCCTTCCCAGGGGAACCTCGACCTCCTCCAGGGCTTCCCCGCGAACCCCGATGCCTCACCCCACCAGTCCCTCCGCACCGAGGATAGCTTTCCGGTCCCCAGTCCCCCCGCAGTCCCGGGCCGCCCGGCTCTCCCCTCACACAGCCTCACTCACCGCCAGCCGCGCGCTCACTGACACCCGCCAAAACTCCAATCCGGCCTCGCCCCCTCCCGCGCATGCGCTCGGGGTGTGCGCGCCCCGCGCCATCTTTACTTCTGGCAGCAGGGGCGCCGCGTTGGCTGCGCAGGTTGTGAATATCTGGTGGGCTTCGGGTCAAGGGAGGGGCTGGGTAAGGTAAGGATGAGGTGGTGTGCTGAGGTCACCGATGTGAGGGTGATGACGTGACGCCATTGCTACCCAGCATGGGTCGCCACCTGCCCTTGGAGGCAGCCCTGTGGTGAGGCCTGTGCCCGCGCAGCGCTGTGCCCTTAGCTTCACAGCCTGCTTCCCTCAGCCCTGAGGCACCCCCTGTGCCCCGTCAGGGTGGCCTCGGGGAGCGCCCAGCTCTCTGGGTAACCCAGATAATCTCACTGCTTGTGCCAAGCCGTCAAATTCACTCAGTATTGTCACATGCAGTTGACAGGATTTTGTAGTCCAGTTCAGCATTTCTTTGGTACAAATGATTCTATGAAAAAGAATATTTCTGGACACATACAAGGTCATTGCTCTAGCCCTTTTACCCTTGCATCAATTATACGCAGAAATCAGCCCCCGAACTGCCCCCAAAACAGAAGGATTTGAGCTCAGAATCCAAGGCACTTCCACTACATCCACGCTGCAAGACAGTATACAAAGGAAGAAATGCTGTCTCTGGTAGTGAAACTCCAGTGGTGCCAGTGCCAGCTTAGGAAACATGAATTAAAGACACAGAGTCTGTGGTAGCTGAAGGAATCAGGAAGTTCTAGCAGGCGGCAGGAAAAAACTCAGAGAGAAACACCACTGAGCAGTTAAAATGCTCTGCTGAACATTGTCAGCCCAGCTGTCCAGGGTATGTTGTATTAGACTCGACTCTTCAGATTTTCTCCCCAAAACCAGTTGGTCAACCCAGGCATGCGGGGCTAACTCATTCTGGATGCATCTGCCTGTGTGACACCCATGGAAAGGTGTTAGGTGGGAGCAATGAATAGAGACAGGAGCTGGGAAGGAGTGTGTGGGCACTGCGGGCCCAAGGGGGCTCCTCTGTATTGCTGCTCATCCACAATGGAAGCAGGGAAACACCCTGTGTCCCATCCTGGCATGGAAGTGAATCTGTGGGCAGGCATCGGGACACTGTGTTTTTCGTATTTCCCCTCCCTCTGGCTGCTAATTGCCAGTGTGACCCAGGCTAATCGCAGAGCATCACCAAGTCTCCCTACTCACCATCTGGCTGGAGTAATGGTGGCTTGCCTGCTCCAGTGACTTGGTTTGTAAATCCTGAGATACCTTGCTCCTCACAAATCTCAAGCTCACCCCACAGGACTGTTCTGGTGCCTTCCCAGTCTGGATTTTACACCTGAACTGAAATTAAATCCTTCTGGCTCCTATTCTGCATCGAGTCAGGGTATTGATTGTGGGACCTGCTGCTACGCCAAGAATGTCCTTTGTTAAAAACAGCTAGTAGATAGTGGACAAGTAGTATTTTGTGGACACATATGACTTAGTCACTTTAAAACACAAATACATTTTATCTTACCTTTCATCTAAGGGAAAACAAAGGGGATGTACTCTTAAACCTGTGCTAATGTGCATCTGCTCGCTATGGTCACCTGTCATGATGGCTCATCTGCTGTCTGAACTGAAGTTAATGATGACAACAGAAAAATAATCCTCCCTGTTGCATGAAAAGGTTTCAGTGTATTGTGGTTTTATTCTTGGCAGCTCCTTGCCCCTCCTGCTTTGTACCATTAGACCTACTATCTTTCTATGAAGACCTACTTCAGCTAATGCGCATGTCTTCCTGTTAGTTTTCCTGTGCTAAGATCCCTTCTCTTTCTGAAACCTCTTAAAATGATTAATTTTGACTTGACAGATACATAAGTAATTGCTCCTTTGGCCTTTCACATTGATTTTCTGTGTTTTCATTAAGGTTAATGCTCCTCAGATGAAATCAGCTCTACTATCATTCTGTTGGTTTGATTTTGGCCTAGTAGTGTTTCCATCAGATTTTGATCGCTGCAGAATCCATAACTATCACAAAGCTCCCATAATAAAATTGAATTCAGGGAAAAAGGCCGTAAATCCTGCTGTTGCAAGGAACCAATTAAAAGCCAATAAGAGATTGTGTCTGCTGGGAGTACTTGTAATTGATGAAGAAGGTTGCAACCAAGCCGATGAATAGGTTTTCCAACAGATTTCAGTCAGCTCTTGCACTACCTGAAATTATGGACAAAGCTGTGTGAGGACATGAGCTATAGCTAACAGAAAACAAGAATCCCAAGTCTAGAAGACCTAATTAGAACAACAGTGACAACAGCAAAATAAAAGCAACCCCTCACTTTAATTACAAGGGAAAAAAAGGGATTGTTTCTCCTGGTATTTGTAGCTGAGAATTCACTGACAGCATGACATGAAAAATACAGTACAGGAATATTTTCTTCAGGCCAAGAAACATCTACAGGTATTTTTCTTGTGTATGTTTTACAATTATTCATCTGCTGAGAGTGAAACATAAATCTTACACTATTGAGGCCTTTGTTTTGAGTTAAGCAGCTCCAGAATAGTTTCTATTTCAGGTTTGAAGCAAAATACTGAGTAAAATATTGAGTCACCAAACTTTTTATTTCTGATTCCACTATTGATCTGTTCAGTGTGTTTTCTCCCCTGTGCTTTGGCTCTTTATCTGCAGGGCAGTTTGGAGAAGCACTTATTTATAGAAAAATTGACAGGAGAATTTGTCACATACAAGCACAAAATAATCTGCTGCAACTCTGCCCATTTAGTTGTGGAATCCAACGTCCCTAAGGCTTTCTCCAGCAGAGTTCCATTCTCATTAGCCCAACATCACAAGACTATGTAGGCCATACATACAAATTTCACTGCACAGGCACCTCTCTCACAGGTTGTACCATCCTTTTGGTGTTCAGAACTTCAGAGTACAAAGGCATGTTGATCAGCCACTCAGGACTTGGTCTTTGCCTTCATTTGGAAGGCAGGCATTCCTGCCCTCATACCTAAGAAGCTGTGCTGTTCTCCATCAGCCATCCCTGATGGACAGCAGTAATGCTTGGACTTTGTAACATGGCTTCACTTCTTTTCCTTGAGAAGGGTCTGCATGACCTTGGCTGAAGCTGGGGGCCCAGGGGAGTTTTCCATGTACCCTATTACACTGGAACCAAACCCCTTCTTCCAGGTGTGTGAACATGCCCTTTCTCCTCACCAAAGCACTGACCTAGGACCTACTCAAAACACCCTGGTGAGCACAGCAGAGAGAGGACAAGCAACGACAAAAATGGATGCTGCTTTTAGCTAATCTCTCTGAAAAGTGGAATCCAGTGTTTCTGGAAGTGAAAGCCCTCCATGAAGGAAGTCAGCAATAAAGGGCGTGCGCCAGTTGCTGTTGGCCGCAGAACATAGTCTTGTATTTCTTATGGACAGATAAAACAGCTCTTAAGCCGTGTCAAGGAGGGTGCACACATGACTTTCACATATGCAACACCCCAGTGAGGGTGTCAGATGTGTGAGGACGTATTTGAACACTTACCTCCCTGGTGTAGTGCTTGTGGGAAAGGGACTGTCCTTTTGTAGTTCAGTAGCAGCAACTGCTATCCATTTCTAGTGTACACAGAAACTGAGAAACTCCAGTTTTAGGACTAAACCCATTGCTAATTTTAGTCATAATTTGTCCTGCCATTTAACACCTTTCAATACATCTTCTAACTGAATTGTACTATGTGATTATCTGTGTAACAGGTATGGAACTAGCTGTACTTCTCAAATGAAGAAAAGATGGCACTGATGGAGAAGTGTTGAGTCCTGAACTGATCTTATTCTGTCCCACCTCCTTTATCCCTTGCCTGATTTACTAAATCTAATGCTATTTCCCATAACTCTTGCAATGGGCCACAGTAAATGCTGTCATCTTAGCTGTCAGCTTTCTGTTCAGAAATTCCCACTTTGGACTACCTGAGGCTCACCTGACGTATAATTAACATTACAACGGTCTTTTACCCTAATTTTAAATGTTCTGAGGATAATTTTTATTAAATAACTTTTTAACCATTTTATTAGATTAATGCTGAAAAGCTATTATTTTGATTCAGCTGCACAGTAGTAGCAGTTTACGATGACTGAAGTGCTGTCCTAATGAAGCTGGACACATGAAAGAAGTCAAATAAATCACTTTCACTCACACCAGTTCTGTGGGAAGCTTATGGTCCACACAGTCCTTCAGGGGGATTTTAGGTGACTGTCTCCACAAAAGACATCTTCCTCATCTTTTCCCTTCTGCTCATTTCTTTCTGCATTAGGAATATGCAAGTGCCTAGAATTCAGAAACACAAATTCCTGCTTGCTTGCCTTTATTCTGAACGACTTTTTAACTGATGAGTCCTTCAGGTAAGTACACCCAATGGTTCGAGCAAGGTTTTGGGATCAGAGCACCCCATCTTTTGTTAAAGCCATTACAACCGCACAAGTAAACACTAGTTACAACTGCATTTTGTTATAGCTTTGCCTTTTACATAAACCTACTGCAGTAGAGGTGCTTTAGTTATAAATGCAGTTTCTCTTGCATTTATCTTTGAGAGATCCAAGTATTTCCACAGATCACACTGCCTATATATGAAGGAGGATTCAAGCTTCCCATTCTGGCAACCCACCACCTCTGAGACCAGTGCACCATCATGTCAAATCGGGAAACATTCAGGGTTATTGTAATGTGAACTTCAAAGTGGAAGGGTAATGAACTGACATTAAAAATAAAATGTTGACCTTTCATATTCAGGTTGTACGATCATCCCACCCTGCTCCTTCTGAAGACCCAGCTCACAATTCTGGCAATCAGAATGAAGTGGGCTGGGCACAAAAGAACCTTGCTGGTACCCCACAGTAAGTCTAACAGACCTATCATGGACCATTTAGCTACTGGATTGTAATGAGCGGTGGCGTATTTGCTTCCAGAAATTAAGTGCTGCACATGGGAGGAAAAAAATAAAAATCTTTCCCTACAACAAGGTTGGCCAAGTCCAAAACCACATGGAGGCTTCCTTCCAACTGGGTAGTGCCAAAGTGAACAACGCTTTCTTTTCTTCAGCAGGAAGATGATGCCGTAGAAAGACACCATTTCGGCTGAAGGTCTTCATGCATCTCTTCCTTCCCTCACCTGCCAGTTTCCACCAGTGCAAATGTTAGCTATTTGCAAAAGACACGAAACTCCTCATTTGTATGGATCCCAGCAATTGGCTTGGGTGGTTTCCTGCCATTCATGCTGATTCATATTTTGTTAAGGGTTGTGTATTTTCCTCCCTTATGAAATGGTAAGTTCAGAACTGTTTCTTTGTTGAGATAAAAACACCAGTGAGAGCAAGAACAGAACTAAAACACTATGGTTCTTTCTACGTGAGCTCATCAGCCATAGGTATTTGCAATCATGTTTCACCTTCAAAGTATTCACAAGCATAGATAATTTTATACTTGCAATAGATTTATTTTGACATGTGAAAATCCATTATACTCCTCTTTTTAAATTAGGTTACATCCATCTCAGCGCTTTCTAGCACAATACTGTACAGATTCAAATGAATTTATTGTAATTAAGAAGAATCAAGACAACACCTTGAAAATAAACAGTTCTACAAAACCAAGTGACTTGGGCACACCAGCAGCTACATGTATCAGACCTAAATGATCTGTTTTAAACCTTACCCACATCTGGCTAAAGCAACAAGTTACATAAGCCATCAAAAATTTAACATCAGATTAGTATGGTCACAAGGGCAGCAATAAAAATGCCATCTGGAGAAAAAGCAGGGTTCATTTCAAATGCTCAATGAATATAACACTACTCCATTTTGCTGAAAGCTTCTCAAACAGCTTTTTTAATGTGTTAAGTTTCCTGATATATATAGTATATGAGAGAGAAGTATTTACAGGCTCACAGTACTTTCACTTGATCATCATATATCCCATCTCCCTTCTGACTTCAGCAATTCAGCCCCATTCTGTGGGCTAGCTGTAAGAGCAGAGCTCATCAGGGGAATGTTCCCTCAAAATTTCATAACAGCAAACAAACCGGGAGTTCTTTAACCCATCCATGCTGTTAACCTATAAAAATTATTTTCCTAAAGCAGATTAAAAAGAGATTAGTGAGTACAAGGCAGGGTAGGTATTTTACCCTTTTTTCCATTGAATTAATTGGAAACCCCCTGAAAATCTCCTTCATGGGATGTACGGCTGAGTGTTATTTGAGCAGGAAGAAAAAAAAAAGTGGCAGGTGAAATTCCAGAAGGTGAAGAATTGGAGGGCATCAATTAATGCAGTCCATAACGTGAATCTGCAGTGTGTCCAAATCAGGTAGAATTTCTTCACATTTGGGACATGAATACACTGAGATATTCCGCTGCTCTGGCCAGTCTTGACTACCAGTTCCTGCAAGCAGAGAAAACAAATAACTACCTGTTACACTACTTGATTGTTCCACTCTTTCTGTGGAGTGGTTGAAAGAGGGCTGTCTTGCTCCTAACAGTCAGAGAATGATGCTCTCTGCGGCTACCCAGTTGCCAGAATAGCCACAGGGGAGGTGGGGAGCTGCCTGCAGCCAAGCAAAGCTCTTTTAAACTGAACACAGCAGGCCCTGGCCCCGTGAGCTGGAGGGGTTGCTTACTGTACCTCTTTGGACAAGACGAGGTGAGTGTTCCCGATCTGGTGCCCTGGCTCCGTGGCGATTCTGCATCTCTGCCAAAGAGTTTCTGCAGAGAATAAGTAAGTCAAGGGCTCTGAAAAAAGACTCAGCAAAAGGTGTCTTCCTTTTGTCTCCAGAAAAGGTAAGAGGATTAAAAATAAATCAAAGGGTTTGCAAGTAAATCATGTCAACTGATCATGCATTCAGTTCACAAATGCTGCTCAAAAACAGGACCTAGAAACACTGCTGCTTTGTGAGATCATGCCAGGGTTCTGCTGAAATTAGGGTCACACAATTGATACCAGCAGGATTTCGGCAGCTACACACCTAGGGATCTGGGGCATGCTCCTCTGGAAAACTCCAAGGACTCAGTTATTCAGGGCAAACTGCAAATCTGATTAAAGTAGAAAAGCAAGTAACACCAGAAAAAGGGTTCAGTGTACGGCTAATGTGAAATGTAACTTGATTCTTCAAATTCTAGGCACTCTTCCTGTATCCATGGTTTCCACAATATGAGTCGAGGACACGTAGTTAATATTTCTTTTTTCTCTTCTACAGCTAAGAGTGCTAAAATAGTGCAGTTCTAGGGGATCACAGTACCTAAACTATGGGTACTCACCACTGCCACCTGCAGAAGCAGCAGATATCTGGGGCACACATGCAGCAAGCTTAGCTGCAGGTTCACCAGTAAAATTGAGGGCAGAACCCAAAGAAACTCACATGAATCAGCAGGGAGAATTTACCAAGCATGAATCATCCAAAGTGAAAACTTGCTAAGGCACTCAAGTAAGAACTAATACACTTTACAGAGATCTTATCACAAAATTAAAATGAAAAGTCAGCCAATTTTTTTTTTTTTTTGCTTTTAAAATTCAAATTAACCAAGAAATGAATGTCTGCAAAGCTGTTTGGCTTTCTACTGAGATGCTACAAGACAATGTTAGTCACTCCAGCATGCAGGGTACCCAGACAGTCCAAAGGCAGCTCAGCCAAAGTCTGTTCTCACCGGCCAAGATCTTCAAGGTTTTGCTGCTCTTTTAGCAGGTATGCCAGCTGGACAGCCAACTGCTCCTTCTCCTCATGGATCTTTTCTCTTGCTGCCCTCTCAGCATGGAAATCAGAATAATAAACCTCCATCTGAGCAGAGAAATGAAATTATGCTGAGAATTTGTAACTTAGACTGAACCGTAGTCCTATGCCAAAATGGCAGATTTGTATCATAGCCTGAATCTACTCAAAACACTCCTGCAGCACCTACACACTGCAAAGCGAAGACCTGTACTACTTAGAAGGTGAAGAAGACTCGGTAGTTTCTGGATTCTGTTTAAGATACTTAAGGTGTCTCATCTGGGCCGGTGCTATTGCCCTCTGCTGTACAGAGGCAGAAATGAGGCACAGACAAGCAGTGAGGGGGTGACTTGACTGGTAACATGGACAAATCTGTGGCACAGACAGCGGAACCGGGCCAAGATGCCAGTTCTGTGCCTTAAATGTGAGGCAGACCCTTTATAATCACTGTTTACACACACTGGTTTGAGTAAAATCATCTCTAAAACATATGCAGTGATTCTTAAGACAGTGGTTTTAAATACAAGTCTATTCCCAACTTTTGTTTGTTGTGCCAGACTCCAGCATACACAGTTCCTCCTACAGAATGTTAAGACATGGTGGTAAAGGCTCTCCAGGGATCTGCAAGGCAGGCTGAGTAAGGGCGTTATGCTTTGGAATTGAGGAAATGTATTCAGTATTCCAGAGCAAGCCATTAAATACCTCCTCCCGGTGTCTGAATATTGGTGGGGGGGAACTAGCCAATTTCTGAAGAAGAGCCGATACCTGAGCACGGAGCACAGCCATAGTTTCAAGGTCCTCCTCTTGTTTAGTAATTATCTGCTTCATTTCGTCTATCTGGAGCTGCTTTGCTGCAAGGGCTTGTTCTGCCAGCTCCACCTTTGCATTCAGTTGTTCCACCACAACTCTATCCACTCTGTCCAGCTGCAAGGAAGAACGATGATTAAGGGATGAACTCAGAATACAACCCTGCTTGAAATCAAAGTTTGCTTCTTACTCCTGCCCTTCGAAACACTTCCAATTTGGTCATCAAAGGAAGACAGCAGTGGTGACTGGTATTTTATTTTAAAGAATAGTTTTTAGCTTTCAAACTACATTGTACAAAGTTAAAAGAGAACTCTCTA
Source organism: Microhierax caerulescens (assembly GCA_035590215.1). NCBI lineage: Eukaryota > Metazoa > Chordata > Aves > Falconiformes > Falconidae > Microhierax > Microhierax caerulescens. The sequence continues at coordinate 69,312,953 of JAVJGJ010000057.1, read as the reverse complement.
ATGGACACAGCAAAGGATGTTTCCCACTTTCCAAAATTATACAGAAGAATCTGGCACTTCCATGGAGCCTCAGTTACGAACAAGACCTCACCGTAGCAGGCATTCTATTTAAGATTACAAAAATATTTATAGAGGGCTGCCTTCCCACAGCTACAAAGTATGCTGCAGGAACACCTATACGCCTTTGCATATCACTGATCTCCAAGGACTGGACTCCACACTGCACTACAGGTTAAACCTTAACTAGAAAACACCATGGAAATACTGATGTGTGGATAAAGTTTTCTTTAACTGACAGTACAGGTTCTCTGTTTATCAGAGCAATGCTATGTTGCCTGCTATATTATGTAGAAGGCATGACAATTGTTTCCTGCCCAAATCTGTTCCTAGATGTAGTCTTCCATCCCTTCCCGCTCCCCCCTAATTAATTATGATTTCTTCTTCTGGTGAGTTTACCTCTTTGATTTTCATTTCATCAATTGTTTTCATTGCCTCAGTGAGTTCAGAAAGGAGTTTGTTATATGCATCCTGCAAGCTACTATATCTTGCCCTGTTTATGACAAGAAAAGAGGTGAAAGTTTGAAACACTTAAAAATTATTTGAAATCCAAAATATCTGTTAGAATTTAGAAAAAAGCCACACCAGCTCCTTGCAAATCAGTCTGCATTTCTGATGAGAAAAAATCATTCTCCATGTCTCAACATCTCTCTTCCAATGAGTTGTTGTGCTGCTCTATCCAGGGACTGAGTCCAAACAAATGTCCTTACTGATCATCTGTGTTTAATGTTGAAGAATCCATCACCCAATATTTTTATATCAAGCTCACAAATTCTGTTCAAAATGTAACACCTCTCTTAGGAAGACATCCAAGTCTTGACTCAGAGACTTCAAGAGAAAGAGAAATGATCAGAAGAACCAGACACAGACTCCAAAGATAACGAGCAGCTTCTCCAGCAGCTGAAGACAGGTCCTTCAAGAAGTTCAGCTTGGACTGGCATTTTCATGCTCCTTACATGGACTGCACATGAAAGGGAGCAGGGAGCCAGAGCAAACGGTGAGGCTCTTTACCTCAGCTTCACTGCACACTTACTGCAAACATACTGCAGGGACTGCAGACCTCTTCATTAATGTCACTTTCCCACCATTGTCACCACCTGACTTGTCCCCGCCCTCCAAGATCTGCACACATTTACCCCTGCTGGTCAGTGGGACAGCTGCTGTCACTTTTCTGCTTCCTCTGCTTGTAGGTTATACCTGACTGTGTTCCACCTTTGGCTTTTTGACAAAAGGAAGATACAAGTCAGAGCTTCTATCTCAAATTTTCCTAAGCAAGGTGTTCAGTAGATGAAAGAATACAGTTTGGGCCTAATGTGGATACTCAAAATGACATCGATTATGAGGCAAATGCAGGTTTCTAGTTCAGACTCTAGAAACATAACATGGTTTCAAAGGGCGCAGAACACAAAACTAGTATTTTCAATTTGATTCCCTTTTGGCAAGGTTCCCTTGGCTTCCCTTCCTCACTGACAATACCTTCCTGGAACATAAACACAAGTCATACTCACTTTTCTTCATGTGTCTTGGCTTGTTCCAACTTGACCTGTGCTTGCATGCTCTCCACTTGAAGTTCCAGCTTCTTGTTGGTGTATATTAGCTGCTGCTTCTCCTCCAATTCTGATGCAGCAGCTGAGCTTTTTCTTTCCAGTGCTTGGCACCTGAAAGAAGAAGGAAAAAAGGTTGATCTCTCCTGTTCACCTTTTCCTGATGGATTTGGCACACTAGGCATATTACCAAAAAGAATCTTTGTGTGGTTCACTTTAAAGGGTTGTTTTGATGAAGAACGAAGAAAGTCAATAATGAATCTATACACAACCATGAGAAAAAAAGATACTGAAACCCACATTTACTTTCTTACTATTAGAAATCTCAAAGAACTGGAATTTGACAGAAAACTAAGCAGCTAAACTGAGGGTCTTGTAACCACTTTTTGCAACCTACTCAACTGGTCTTCAAAAACACCGACAGTTCCTGTGAAAGGGGTCATAACTAGGTCCCTTTGCTTCTTCCCCTAAGACTAGAGCAGGAACTGATTATGTGAAGCAGAAAACAGGAAAGATTTGCCTTTATATCAGGAAGGGTTAAAATCCAAATCTCAAAATTCAAGGCACTGGGGTTCTATTTGTAGAACTAGGCTGGCAGCTCAGATTTTCTGACAATTACTGTATTTCTGTACTTTCATCTCCACTTAAAAAGAAGGACCAATCTTTTACAGCATTGCTGTGAAACAGATATTTAAGTTGGCATTTGCAGAGCTGGTGAGTTTCCCAAGGTGGGAGTTGTCATACAAGTATATACTGCGTGCCATGGCAGAGCTTTTGTTCTTCTGAACCTTACTTTTCTTGAAGCTTCTTCTGAATCAATTCTGCTTCTTTTAACTTCTCATGAGCTTCCTGAAGCTCTTTAAACAGAGCACAAACTTGCAAATTCAGGTTTTCTACTTCACTGCCAACCTTTTAGGAAAAAAAAAAAGGAAAATTCAAGATTAGCAAAGTTGTAGCCTAAGAGATCTAAGCATGAAGGAAGTATCGTTCTTCCTCTAGAGAAAGCAGCCTAAGTCAGTGTGTGCTGTTATAGTCTGTACTTGGTAAAACAGCCTTGTCCCCAAGGCTTCATAATTACCAATTAATTCTAAATATGGCAGAACCCCATTGTGACTTAACACTTTCATAAAATCCAGGTGACTCAAAGACAACACTACTACCAACTTTCCAGCACTGGTGAGAGTACACCTCGTGCAGACAGGAAACACATTTACATTTTCTTTCTCAAGAGTTCACCATTTAAAACACATGAGACGGACTGGGTGATAGGTGCCACTCCTCTGAGCAATAGTTACAGTCTGTCAGAGAAACATAAACAAATGATCTATCCCTAGGTAGGCTTCCAGTCTGCTAGCATCAGTGTGCTCTTTAGAAAGAGGTGTGACAGATGCAGCAGTTTGGAAGCAGATGAGGCAGATTAAAACCTTAGACTTTCTACTCCCAGTTATATCCTGCACTGGCATTATTCCTTCCATTCTAGTTTTCTCCATTCTGGTTTCAGGCAGAAAGCAAAGAACACGGAAGGTTTTATGCACTGTAATTTATTTCAATTACACATGAAACCCCTTCAGCCAAGTGGCACTCTCCCTACATATACCAACCAGCCTCTCCTATGCCACATACATGAGAACCATGAGTCTGGAAGACTTCAGTTCTTGACTTTTTGAAGGAGAAAGTACAACCCCAGATGGTAACTCCGTTACCGTGTATTCATGAATCAACTTTGCAAATCAAGAAGATTATTTCTAGTGAAACTGTAATCAGTTTTCTTGTAAGTTTCTGGCCCTTTCATTTGATCTTCAGACCACAGGAAGATCACTGAAGGATCACTAAAGATAGGCAAAAAACGAAAGGAGGAAAGAAACAGCAGCTGGGTTCTTCTCCAACTGAAGACACACAGGACACCTCACAGTTTCAATTCTTAAAATATATCCCCACTCTAGAAGGCATGAAACCTTTGATTCCTGCTGGTTTGTAGTCTCTGGAGGTACATCCTGGAGTTTTCCTAAAGAAGCACCTGAATCCTTTCATCATGCTAGCATCAGTTTAATTGTCCCTAGTACTGTAATTTTCACTGATAATATTTTATCAAAGGCATGGAAAGTCTTCAGTCCAGCTTGGGAATGAGCTGGGTGGCTGTGGCTAAAAGGATACCAGGTGTGTCAAGAGCATGCTGCTGTTCTATTTCCTTGAAGAAAAGCTCCAGTTTTCTGAAAGTGAAAGTCCATCACTACCCCAGGAAACTGAAGCAAGAGAAGTTGTCCATCCATGATGACACATGAACATTACCAGTTTTCATCTCAGAGCAGAAGTGTGGAGCACAGCCAGTGTGACTGAGGCTGGCAGAACACAACTGTCTACTCACAGATGTGGCTGAGGACACTCTCCACAAGCTGCCCGAGCTAATATCATTCACCAGTCGTACCAAGAAAAAGGGACTGAACATAATGGTGTAAATACACTCACAAAGCACACTACACTACACTTTTTCTATCTACCATCATAGCTGCAAAACAAGCCGTAAAATTATTTTAAGCAGCAATCCAGCTAATCCAATCACACTCACAGATGGAAGTACTGATTTCTGTAAGGTGATGGCATTTCAGTTTGCAGAAAACTAGATATCAGTAGAAACTGCCTTAACAGAAAACATGTCAACAAATGAAACCATGTATCACTTGAAGAGTCTGACTTCTAACGAAGCTGTACTGTGAATTCTTGGTCCCTGGTGAAAGCCATTGTAATTCAAGAGATTTTACTTAATTGGAACACAATCAAACCACTTCTGGAAAGCAAGTCTGTCAGCCTCGATTAAAGAAAAGGCTAACCTGACTCAAAAAATCCCATCCCACACTACAGACTGCGTCTCCCCAATACACATCTCTTACCCCACCCAGGAAAGGAGCAACACCTAAATCACAGCCTTCTAGATCTCTGCTTCTGGGAAGCTTTCAAGCAGCCTCCCAGGGAAGGCAGAGCAATAACTGCAGTGGCGCTTTAAGATAACTCTTGTCAGAAGACCTGGCTGAGGTTAGTGTCCAGTGGCTGTTTGGCAGAGGATGTGCTCTAGCCTCTTCTTCCCCAGCCGCTTCTCACTCTTCAGGGCCAAACCAGGTTTGAAAAACATCCCTCCCAGGATGTCTCCAAATGCAGAGCCCTCAAAAATGGTCCATGCTGCACCCTCACATTGTTTCATTAAAGATCTACATTTTACAATAGGAGCAGACAACTTAAGCTCTGCTGACAAGAGCCCCCTGAAGAAACCTACCAGCATATAAGTGGAAACAACTGCCATCACAAGCATGTATCAGTGCTAAGTATCTAAGTGCTCAGTATCAGCACTTAGATGAAGAGCATCTGGCTCAAGCTCAAACTCAGGCAAAGTTGAGATAAAAATACTGGAAAGAATTAACTGCGACATCATCTGCTTTCCCTAGAAAGGACATTTCTTGGCCTGAGTGCAAACTGGTCTTGTTTAATTAAACCAGCCCTGCCCTAAAATACTTGTCCTGGCCTTCAGAAGGGCACAGGTCTCCAGCAGATCCCATAGCATATTTGCTAGCTCCATGCAGCAGCTTGTCAGATAATCCATGCTACCTCAACCTCATATAAAGGCACTCACTCCTAGTTGCCTGTATTATGCAGTTGCACTGAACCTGAAGGGATCTCCACTGCTATGGGAGCTTCCATGCATACTCACATAGAGAGGCTTACAAAGCTGTGGGTACTTAAATTTAGGTGTCTGAATGTGGAGTTGAATCCCAACCCCAACATCCAGTCACACCCTTAACTGAAAACATCCAGACCGAGTTTGCCTGGAACTGTCTCTTGATCCAAGACAGTTATGCACCACCATTGTAATACATCCCACCAAAATCATGAAAAAACCCCAAACCAGGTGCCATATGAGCTCCACATTTAAAGTCTGTTTGACAGTATGCCGTCACTGGATTCTGATCCAAAAGCTGACCTAGCCAGCTGTGAGGAAATTCACTCAGTCTAGAAGACTTTCTGGAGCTAGAAATGACTGCATCTCGCTCTGTTTAGCGAGCGTGGCCAGGATAATGAGGTATACCTGCAGTTATGCCATGCCTCCCTAATTCTTAGCCACCAATCTCACCTCTTTTTGGTGGCTGGTGTACTTTGGAACCACCTGAGATACGGACTGAAGGTTCAAAATTCACTGCCATATCCTGTGCAGGATATTTGCCCCTTGCTCCCTGAGTACAAGTGGAAATGCAGTCCCTGAGGTTGTTGGCCTCAACTAGTAAGCTGCATGTTGTTAAATTTCAGCTTAGGAAGACATGTACTTACAGCCTCTGAACTCTCCTCTTCTTCCTGTGCAGTTTGTGTCCCACTCTCCAGGCAGTTGCTGGTTTCCTTCTCCAGCTTTGAGAGCCTGGAACAGAAGGAGCCAATAACGATGCATTTGGCCTATATTTAGAGTGAGATTGTGCCTATTCAAGGATTCCATGCAAGTGATGTAGTCTTTTTCTAACATCACAGCCACAAACGAAAACATAGACATGCAGGAAAGCCTGCAAAATCACGGGGTTCCTGAAGAACAGAGGACACCCAGCACGTATATTTAATGAAAATGGATAAATAAGTCTGCAGGTGTGGTGAAGGACAGTGACCAATCTTTGGGTACAGTCCAAAACTGCTAACCCTTTGGAAATGGGTCAGTCTCTTCACTGAATCCAGTAATTAATACTGCCTCTATTTTCCCGTGATATTTTCAGAGCTGAGATTTCTAAGAATCATTTGGTTATGGCTCATTACCTCTTCTAGGAAGACCATGTAGAAGCAATTACCACGACACCAACCTTTCATAGCAGATAATGTCCAGGAAGTCTTTCTCTGTCTCTGCGAAGTGGGGATTTGGAACAGCTACTGCTTAGGCAATTTTCCACACCTGAACAATCATGCCAATTTACAGCAGTATAACTGAACTGAAACAGACCCTCATGTACATCTCACTGGAAAAACTCTCTCTTAGGCAAGTTTGGAATTAAATTTGTTTTAGACATTTCTAAGGAGCTTTTGCAAGCTCACACATTGCTAAATGTAGCCTGTCGTTATCATGAAGACTGTAATCCCTGTTTTATACATAGTGATTTGCTTAAGGCCTCACATGCAAATGATTCATACAAAAACAAATAACTATGGAAGAGGGAGTGGAACATCCTCAACTAGTCATTATATCGTTCTGACATAACTGGGGAAAAGTTCAGACCCAAGGATAAGTGGGTAATTTGTTTTGATCTGTGGTGCTATAGGAAATAATAATAAAACATGGAAACTCTTCTGCCCACAGAAGGGAACCTAACAGGGATAAACCACATGACTACCACAAAAATAAGTTGAGTGCTCGGGAAATTCCCCATCCAGGTCACACTGATATTTCAGTGTGCCTCTGATAAGCCACAGACTTGGTAGCTGCAGCAGCCCTGAAAGAAAACAGCTCTAAATGTTAGAATGCACCTACTTCTTACCTCTCTTTGTGATCCTGCAGAGCCTTCTCAAGTTTTTCCCTCTTCTGAGTTTCATTTCTAAGGCAGCAGAGCAGCTGGCTCACAGTTAGCTCCTCAGACTCCAAATTCTTAGATTCATCTGCAGGTTTGCTCCTGATTCAAACCAAACCAGATGTAAATAACAAAAGCTGTGATTTTACTAGAGCACTCCCTTAGCCCTAATTCTGGGATCTAGTCTGAGAGGCCACCATTTCACACAGTGCTGAAAACCAACACTGTGAGCAAGGGGCACATTCCCAACACTGCCAACCACAGTCCCCATGCAAGCAAATGCAGTTCTTGCTTTGCGCAGTGCTCAGACAGTGCCCTTCAATCGGGGGGAAGAATCTAGTACTTAAGCAAGCAAAACAAAAGCAGTGAAGACAATACAAAACCCAGTGCATTTATTCTGACCTACTTTGCAGCCCCTTCTGCAAAGTGCTGCTGTCTGTTCCCAAAATAACATTTTCTTCCAACGAAACATGCAACATTTCTTATCTCCATCTCATTGCTTTCCAGAAAAAGAGGCAGATTTCACTAAAAATGGTCATCAGACCAATGCTTTTTTTTTAGAAAAAAATCTCGTGTTTCACCTCCCTCATATTCTATTGCTCTTTTCAAAATTGCATTATGCTAATGTAAAAGTGAACCAAAACTATCTGAAAAATAAGGTAAATAAAATACTGTATTTCATTCCCTCCATTTTTATGTCTGTCTAGACAGAAAGTCAAAATCCCTTATCTATACAGTAAGATACGCAGGTTATATACACCGTACATTTCAGAAGCTCAGCTGTAAACCAGCATGTGTTTAAAACCTTGCTTTTGTAGTTCAGAACAGAAAGTAAAGCACAGTCTTCTATGTGCTCATGAGAGCTAGAAATCTTTGGTGAGCAAAATTCAATACCCCAAAGACAGTGTGCAGCCAGGATATTTTAAGTAAATAACTTTTATCAGGGGATTTTTAGTGCACAGTTCTACTCTTACAGAAATAAACACGTCCTGAGTGTATCACATTTCTTTGAACTGTTAACAGCACCTGTCTAAAGTTTCAATGCTGGACAAAGACACGTGGTGACACAGGAAATATTTTAAGAGGTACATATGCCCCTGTTCTTGAAGATATGGCCCAGATACTCATCAAAAGGTAAGCAAATCCCACAGAGAATGTCTTCTCATAGTCAGAGTGTTCTCAAGCTACCACTAACGACAAGCTTAATATCTGCAGCCTGGTCTGCAGTCAGTGACTCTGTTTCATCCATGACTGTAACTCCTCCCCCTCCAATACTTCCACTTCTTAACTGCACACTGAGTGACAAGTTTTCTATGTCACTACATTAAAATGCTGCTCTCCCTTGCAGCGACATAGTGACAAGCTATACATACAGCACAGCTTTCTGGCCTCTTGTGCCCTTAGCATTTTCTATACCCTTTCCTTCCAAAAGCAAAGGCCACAAAGTAATTACAAGAGTTCAGCCACAACCATCTAGCTGCTAAATTGAGCAGTATCCAAAATGGAAAGTTTAATAGTATCAGCTGTCTATGTCCATAAGAAGTAAAGGTTCAGCTAGGGGCGAGAAAGTCCCTTGTGCCCTGGAGCTGATGTAAAGATCAAATTTTGAGAGGTAACCTAAACAGAATGCTGGTATCTTAAGCCTAGTAACCTGAAAAATAAGAACTATGTTATTGCAGTGTCTGTCTACCCCACCGTGATACACTTTACACCAACCACACGCAACCAAACCAGACACGTTCAGATGTGGAAACTACAAGACCTCTGATTCTTACCAATGTCATTTTAATTGGGTAGAGGACAAGTACTTTATTATATGATCTCCGGTGACTAGAATGGAGGGAGTCCCTGCAGCCTCTATCTTAATCTTTTCTGTGTGGCTGAAGCCTGAAAGGTTGGCAAGTCAGTATGTACATAAATGCCTGGCCAGCTGGCCAGAACATGCATTCCCTCTTGTCAGCTAGTGAAGATTGGAAGCAAAAATGTCAGACAGCTGAGGGTCTTTCTGACATGGTAGGAAGGCAGAGCCACTGCAATGGTGGGATGCAAGGCCACAGAAAAACAGGATTTTCTAGTTCATTCCTCATAGAAAAAAGTTCCCTAGTATTGGAAACAAAACACATGGTCTGCGTCTAAATCATAATCACACAAGAACCTACGTACATGTAGATAGCAAGGTTACTGGTCATTTCACCACTATTCCCTTGATGTTCCTTTGCAGTTCTATTTATTTCTCCTTCCTAGGAAAGAAAAAACACTATTAGCTTGGTATTTGGACTAAGTAGGGGACAGTTCTATTTACTTAAGGAAGAAAAACAGGGAAGACTACTATCATGGCAATAAAAATAAATAAAACTACAAATGATGAGTTTCATGTTTGGAAAGTCATAAATACTTCCCTGCATCTCTTCCAGACTGATCAGAGGAGAGAACAATGAGACTTGGCCTTCTCCTTTGATCAGTGACTTCCATAGCCGCTCTCCTCTATAGACAACTGGCACCACACAGCGACAGCCATCACTGCAGGTGACTTTAGTCGCCTGCCTCCCCAAAGAACCACTCTTCTTTCCCACTACTCCTTGGTCTTTGTAGCCCAAAGGAGAATCTTTGTAGCAAAAAAAGGAGAATGCATCCTTGAAGTTTTCCTGCAGTCCGAAGTTTTCTTCAACAACTCCAAACAAGTTTTAATTAAATTGTCCTGAAATTGTACTTTCCAGATAGTGATCTGCTATTATGGAGACAGCAGAGACACACATTTTCACATTTTGCCTGTGAAAGTTTTTCAGATACAGGAACAGAAGAAAAGGTAGACTTTTGTGCCTCTAGGGAACACTCTACATCTTTGCGCTTAGTTTTGTTTGCCTGCATCTCTACGTATCTGTCCATAGAAAATGAGCCCCATTTGCAAAACAAAATGCCCTGGTCCATGCGCAGGTGTTGCCCCTTAACAAAACATAGCACTCATGTTCCCAGGAATTCCAACTAAGATAAGACTCTTAACATTTTGAATTAGTCCAAAGTCACCTGATGGACCATATTGTTTTTTCCAAAGAATATTTTTAGTGAGTTGGAGGCTACCTATGGAATTAATTCACTTTGAGCATGGAAGTGGAAGGACAAAAATAAACTCCTTTACTACTACATCTTGTAGCACACAAGTGACCCATGTCAGGTAATCTAAGAGACTACAGAATCTTCTAATTTGGAAAAGATCTTTAAGATCTTTGAGCCCAACCATGCAAATCTTCTCCCAAATCCACTGTCGCTCTGTCTTGTGTTACTGCTGTTGCTGGCAGTGTGCTCTTCCCTCTCAAAGAGGCATGAAGACTTTCCATTGACAGGTATAGATTCACTCTTTCTACTACAGGAAGACAGGGTGCTAAATACCTCACTGTAGAATGTCATCAAGTAAACATTGTCACTGTAATTACACTCAGACCTGACTTCCTCATTGTTTAGCCTGGTGAGAGAAGAAAATTCTGCTTGCAAAAAAAGGAGGAACAACGTGGAACTAAAGTTTCTGGCCAGTGTGTTCTTTTTATTCCCTTCACTTACGTTCATCCCAATCTCCACAAAGGAATCCTCTGCTGAGGAGATGTTCAGCTTGACCTGCAGTTCTGAAATGATGGCTAGCAGATCTGCCTTCTCAGCCTGGAGCCGTTGCACCTGGGATTTCAGCTGCCTTGCTTCCTTCTTGGGAGTCATGCAGCCCTTCTGGGATAAACCAACCCTGCATTAGCCAACCAAAAGGAAACACCAGGCAAGGACCACAGAGCCTGAACATAACAATGGTGTCCCACATCCCTTCTTCTCTGTTTAGGTTTGCCTGGAAAAGCCCACTGTACAGATCCCTAAACTATACTCTGGTCTACTAGACTGAGAAACCAAATTAATCAAATAATAAGCATCATGCTCCTGGAAAACATAGGTCTGTTCTCTAACTGCACAGATATTAGGATGTAAATCTTTGCCTGAATCTATGCCTCTCACTACCACACAGGATCTCAGCCAGCCTACAGAAGTATTGTCCAGAATGACTGTGTTTTTTCACCCATATCCTTATTCCTCTTTCTCCAAATCTACCCAAGATTCTAGGGAGAAAACACCAGTGGGCAGAGAGATTCTCCACATACCCCTTTCAGCCTTTCCCCACCACATAACTTCTCTGTACCCCATCTCCATGTATGTATCTCTCCCTGTATCCCTGACCTTCACAAGTCCTGTATCTTCCACAAAGCCTCTGTCCCTTAGAGATCCTCCACAAACTTAATCTCTCCTTCCAGTCATGACTGTTTCCTTCACCTTTTGCCTCCTTCCTTTCCTTAGGATCGTCAAAACCCTCTCTTAGCCTGCATAACCAGGAAGCCTCATTTTTTTCCCTCTTCTTTAAATGCCTCTCCTCATTATGAAACCTTCCCTGTGAGTTTATTTCTTCATCGTTTTCTAATCTGAGCTTTCCACCTCCTAGCATGGCCTTATTAGACCACATACCATTAATGTAAAATCTGGACAATTCCTGGAATCTGAATTGCATTCTAAAAACTTTTGCTATGCTGACAGTGCCTCTCATCCCACAGTACCACTCCACCCACCCGACTTGCTGCTGTCTCTGATTCTGTGCTTATGCTGTAAGAGGATGCAATTAGAGTTGGCTCTAGTGAAGAAGAGAGAGCTCTACAGCAGTCTGTGCTAACAGAGATAGGTTTTGAGAGAAAGCCTCCTATAAATGCTAGTTCATCACTAAGGGAGGCAAAACAATATGTCTGTGATTTACTCTGAGTGAAACAGAGATGTCACTTAATGGTAGCAATGGACTATAGACTACCTCAGTTAATAGTAAAACACAGCAGTGAGAGATATTTGACTAATTTTAAATTAGTCTTTTTGTTAGAGGATTTTTTTTCGTGCTCTTTCTTAACAATTTAAAAAAAGAAAAAGAATTAAAGCAGAACTAAGGCATTCAAGAGAGAACACAATTTTGGCTTAAATGATACTGTCAGCCTGAAAATCATAATCAGAAATATAAACGCTGCTAATGTTTAAATTACAGTTACCACTAGCTGATAAAACTGCAAAAATCATGGAAGAACAAGGGCTTACTCTATGAAGCTCTTGGAATGAGATAATTAAAAGTGTTTTATCTTTACTCTTCTGAATGCTGGATTACTCAAGCAGGTTGTCAATAACGTACTTTAAGCAGTAAAAGTGCAAGAAGTTCTAAAACAGGTAAAGGCAGAATAAATTCTCTACTTCCCCTTAAAAACTATTCCAGATTTATGAAATTCTGAGTTTCCTTGACAATCCTGAAACACAACTTTCAGCCTGTAAAGACTATGTAAGCAATACAATCACATTATTTATACATGACTTTCTTCCTCCCTTGTAACTTCTGAACTCATTGGCCAATTTTGATGTACAAGCTGAAAAAATTTCTTACAGAGTTCCATCAAATTGGCAGTCAGGAGAGGAAAGGAGAGTCTACTAGTGTCTCCACTGAGAAAAAGGCTAATACACTCATCCTTCATCAGGGAACGGAGAATCCACCTGGGTCCGGGGGGTACCAGATACCAGGATACATCAGTTTGGCACTGCATAAAACTTCTTGTTAAATACCTCTTCACAAGACCACATGGGACACAAAACATGTTTTGTGTTAAGAGTCTTTGTCCATACATGCCTTTGGTCCTATGTGCAATATGTTGCCTGGCTACTAAGCAATCATCTGCAATAATAGAAATGATGTCTTACAGAGCCAAAGGTAAGACAGAAGGAGAAAGCTCAGTCAGGCTCAAATGGGGCAGCAGAAGCACAGATCTAATCTGACCACAGTAAAAGAGCTTTCATGGGAGGAGAATGATATAATAAAAATAGATGGCAGGTCATGTTTTTGTTTACATGTCAACTTCTCCCCAGAAATAAATTAAAAAAGTAAACAATCACAAGACATATATAATCTAATGAGCAATGGAGGGATAAAGTCAAGAGGTATCCAACAGTAAAGAAAATAAAAGAATGAAAAGTTAGCAAGAAATGTTAATTATTGTCAAGATGTTAAATAATGTCAAGAATGTTAATTATTATTGTTAATTATTTACAACTGTAAATTACCTCAGGTGTGGCAGAGATTTCTGCTACTACACTGTGAGAAGCCTCACTTCATAAAATAAGTCAGGCCAAGACCTCTTGTTAGAGCATAATGGTAAAAATGGAGTCGTTAACAAATCTCCAAACCTCCCACTATGATGAAGGGACTGCTCCAGACTTTCTATTCAAAAGCACGTTAATCCAAGCAATTCCTTACTTACTATTTCAGATCCTTCTTCTATTTCCTTTAAGCTCTGAAGTTGTTGCTGTAGCTGTTCATTTTCAATGCACTTGGCTAGCAAGCACTGCTTAGCCTCCTTAAACTTTAACTCGTAAAATTCTCGTTCTTCTTTCTGCTTCTCTCGCCAGATGGAAAGCTCTTCATATCGGTCCTTCATAACTTGGTTATGCAACTTCATGGCTTCTAAATGACAGCCAGAGACAAGACATTGATTCACTTTAATATGCTATCAACAAAACAGCAGATTCCCACAACACTGAGCTCAGCATTCTTCAATATCAAATGGATTAGCCATAATTGGGTATGAAATGCGGACCTCCTTCTCATGTACCTGAACCAAAACTAAACACATTAGAGTCCGTTAGCACAATAATAAATACCATTAGATCCACTGCTGAAATCACATGCCCACACTCTCTCACTTCTTGGCTTATTCCTAAACCAAGAAGTACAAGCAAGAAGTATTGTTCTCAAGAGGTATTTGTTATCTTGCTGAATGTATTATTTACATGATCAACCCACACAAAACTACTGAACTGAGATTCAGAAACTACTGAGACTTGCTAGGGAAAACAGACATCCTAGACTGGCAAATTACTGCATGGAAACAGATGTTATCAAATCAAATGTCTCAAATATGCCTTACTTGAATATTTGGTTAAGATTTGATTGAAAGTATTAAAAAAAAATATAACCAACAAGTAATGTCAAAGTCAGTTCCCCCTGGCTAGAAAGCCATGCATATGTAACAAAGTCAGTATGCAACAACATCAGTCTTACTGTTGCAAAATGCTCACAAGATTTTTTTAGGAAGTCAGTGATTAAGCATTTCAGACTTGTTTTATTTAAAGCAACAAACTCAAAGCCAGTTGCTTGAATATATTTTATACATTGTATCTTCTATTATGTCCGGATGTGGTATTATGAATTGCCCACAAATTCTTCAGGTTACGTAAATAAATGTAGCTCTGGAGAATGACTCTGCAATGTATGAGTTACAGCAGCTGTGAATATGGTCCCGAAACATTATCTTATATAGCACCTTTTAGCAAAATACTGGAGGTTCTTCTAGAAACAACTTTCCTGCCAAATACCCATGAGACTCCAATGCAAAGAACTTGGACCAGGTCCAAAAATTTATTCAGGTAGAATTTAAATACCAGTGTAAAATCACAGCACACCAGGTATGTGACTTCATGCTCTGTTGACATATAAACAGTGAAGTACCTCTGTCTTTTACAGAGAAAGTTTCCGGATCCCTTGTGTTTTGCTCCATCTATTTGAGAAAAAAAACCCAAACCCAACAACAACAACAACAAAAAAACTAAAAAAAAAAAAAAACAAAAAACAAACAATTTGTATCTGACACCTAAACTCCTGAGACCCAGAAACAAATTTATCTCACCTGAAAGACTCAAATTATTAGGCATTTTCAGGGAAACCTACTGGTTTCTCCCAGATAGACCATGCTGTGGCCACCGCTTCCTTCTGAAGTATACAAGGTACTGCCACACCTAAACGTTCATAGTCTGTACTACAGACAGTGCACGACAGCCTACTCCAGTTCCCCCCTTTGCCCGAGAGGATGCAGCTCCTTTCAGACAGCATCCTAACCCAGACTGTTCTGGGCACTGTGCAGTACCCTTCCCTCCTGATGCAACTATGGCAAAATGTTGGGCAGTTCCATGACAGACTGACTAAGAGTCCTAAAATACACACCAAAAAAAGCTTTTAGAGGGTGATGAGCAAAATCCCTATCTTAGCAAGAGATTTTTCACCTTGCCTTCTAAAATACACAGTGCTATACTGCTTATATGTATAATTCTAAAGCAAAAAAGTCACCCATACATTGGGCTGTTCTCCCTCTCATCTTCCCTACTGGTTCAATTTGACGTGTGCCAGCCGATTGGGCTTGCAGAGTTGCTTATACAGCGAATGCTACCCAGACACAAAATGTTATCCAGCAAGGGCAAATGAACACAGGATTCGTACTCATAGGACAAAACACCCCACAGAGAGGAGTCTCGGAGCTTTTGGATTTCAAGACTAGTTCACATGCACATTCACCTTTTAGCTCGTTGTTCTCAGTGATTAGTTCTTTCATCTGTTGTACCATCTCTTCTGGGGTGTAGGTACTAAGGGCAGGGGCAGCCACGCTGCCCATTCCGTTTTCCATTTTACTCTTGGGATGCCCTCCATTTTCAGCAGGATGGCTCTTCAACTTGCTGGACATCTCTGAAGCCTCTGCTGCAAGTTTTGCAAAGAGAAAACTGTTGATTTCTTGCCCAATGAACGCTTATAAAGAAAACATAACCATACCTTCATTTTATTGAGGCAAGCGAGCCACACATCTTAGCAGTGACACGGAGGTGCCTTCCAATCTCTGCGACCCCGCTACACCCGAGTGTCCGCGCACCTCCACGTCCCACCGACCCCTCCCAGGGCTGCAGGGCTAAAGCAGCTGAGCCCCGAGCCGCCTCTCGGGCTGGCCCACCCGCCCCCGAACCCCGTCCCCCGGGAAAGGGCCAAGACGGGCCCGGCTCCCACCCGCCGCCCCCTCCCGCAGCAGCCCCA
>JAVJGJ010000057.1:69247423-69259983 GCA_035590215.1 Microhierax caerulescens | reverse complement strand
GTTGAGTAAGGAGCTTTTTCCCACCCATGTGAACTCCCATGTGGCAGCCTTGACCAGTGGGGAGCTGCTCAGGTGAAGCTGCCACTTAACACCCTCCTGGTACCATCATGGGTACAGGATGAGATGAGTGGAGTCCCAAACTGGTGTCGCAGCTCCTGGTCAACAAGTCTGGACTGACCTGCTCCCTATCAAGCAGTGCACTTTACTCCAGAGCACACCTCTCTGGCTATGTTGTCTCATGATGTACATGATATCCTTAAAAATACCCAGTTTCCAGCCCTCTGAGCAAGGTAATGCCTAGAGAGCCATGGGTATGTGCATGTATATACATATCTGCCTCCTCTGAAGGGTGAAACAGTGATCCTTCCAGGAACTGGAATTTAATGAAGACCCACATGGCTCCAGGCTGCTTTTAATTATCCAGAGCCACACTTTAAAGTTCTGCCAAATGCACCAAATCATTCTGGATTTTGTGGTATGAGGCTGTGTGCTGGTGTACATGAACTTGGTGGCAAGCAGGCATTTGAATCCAGCCCCAGGACACCTTTTCAGCTGTCTGGCTTCTTCCACCGTCACAGAGGTAGGAAACTGCTAGTGGCCACACAGGCAGTTGGCGTGA
The DNA here is from genome assembly GCA_035590215.1 of Microhierax caerulescens. Classification (NCBI taxonomy): domain Eukaryota; kingdom Metazoa; phylum Chordata; class Aves; order Falconiformes; family Falconidae; genus Microhierax; species Microhierax caerulescens. The sequence goes on along the minus strand of JAVJGJ010000057.1, from coordinate 69,259,364 downwards.
GCTGAGCTCTGCATGTTGAGACAAAGATGGGGCTGAAGGAACCCCGTTGTCCTTCCTGTGTTTCGGATCCAAGGCTGCCTGGAGGGGTGCTGTACCCTTGGGGTTTTCAGCCCAGAGGTGGTTGAAAGACTTGTGGTGGTGCTGCCAATCACAGATCCTGCCACAGTGCTTGCTTAGATGGACAAAGATTTTTTTTGGAAGCCCCTGACTGCTGACTCTTAGCCAAGGGCCAAGGCACTATGTTTCCCAGTCATGCTGGAAAGCTGCAGCCCTGGCTGGGGCTAACTCTGTAGGGCACAGCACAGGTAGGATGTTGCTGCTGTTATCTCAGGGTAGGTAAGACGGGGCTTTCACTGAGCTGGTCACATTCCTTCTGTGTTAGATACCTCCCTCTGGGGAGGAGGGCAGTGGAAAGTTTGAGGCTACCCTGCCAAGCATCCACATGTGAAGGTGGGCTGGGAATTGCAGCACTGTAATGAGAGGTGGACCTCTCATCCATACCCTCTGGAAATGACACTGTCATGGGAAAAGCAGCAACAAGAAGACACAAGGAGGCTGACTTCTGTCCCTTGTCTTCTTCCATGTGTGTGAGTGATTTGGTGATTCCTCTGCTTTTCTGCCCTGCCCTCCTGTTCATGGCCTCCCCAGGGTGCGAAGGTTAGAGAGGACATCCTATCACACATAGACTGTGAAGGGTGGAAGCACTGTCTGGCCAGGGGAGGCAGCTGGTGGGGACCTGGGAAGTTACTGGAGCTGGGAAATGAAGTGGTGCAGGGCAACATGTGCTTGAAAGCACTTGCACCCACAGACAAATCACCTTCCTCAACACAGGCTTCCATACTCAAGGTGCTCCTCTGGGTATCTGGGACCTGGCCTCCAAGGAGAAGAGTTAAGGCTGGTGTTCTTGTAAGCTGCACATATTGTTTTACTAACCCAAGGCAAAACAAAATGGGCAGTCTGAAGAAGCAGGTCATGGGTGTTTCTTGATCCAGTCATGCTTATTATTCATACTTGTTGCACGATTTTTCAACCTTAGAGAGTGGAGGTACTGCTGTAGTAAGAGCTACTGGAACATGCTCATACATGATCCTGACATTCTGCTTGCAGCAACCCACTGGGACTGTTTCTGTGCCTTTGACTGGGTTGGGAACAGGAGGGGGAAGGAAACATCTGAGCTGGGTGCACCTGACTCTTCACCTACTTGGATTTTCCTAGACCTTGGTTTGGGACAGCTGCTTTGGGGAATACATTCAGAGTGAGTCTCAGGCAAGTTTTCTGGGCTAAGAGCAGCCAAAATGAATGAGGGAGGTCCCATATGCTGTGTTGTTCAGCCCAATTGTGGTGGCCACCAAGCCCCTCTGTAAATTGGTGAGTCTGTAGATGTGTTAGGTGGTTTTGTGTGTGCAAATCCATGCTTTGTGTTGGTCAGCAGTTGGGCAGGATGAATCATGCGGACCAGAAGTCCTGGGCCAGCATCTGTCCTGGATGCACACTCTGCTCCTACAGGCACTGTGGGCAGATCCGGACTTTGGTCTAGTTGCTGGGCCCAGTTGACCCTGAATCCAGGGAAAAGTCTTTCCATTCTACTTCTCTCTCTCTCCTGACCCATCTGAGAGATAGATACGGAAAAAGATGGAGCAAAAGGTTTATGAAAATCAACAGCCACCGAAAGCCAGCTGGCAGCTGGCAGGTGGGACACCTGTAATGCTGCGTGTAACCAGATCAGCCATTGAAGCTTGAAGGGAGATGAGATCTTTCAATTTGGGATATATTTTCTCACAACCCATGCATTTTGATGTTTATTTTCACAAATGGCAAGCCAAGTTGGCTGCGAGGCAGCAGTGGTTAGAATGCCTAATGGAAGCTGCAGACAGAGCCTCATAAAGCCCATCCTGCCTCTGCCAGCCAAATGCCTATTCAAACTCCCCTGGAGAAGTGTCCTTGCCCCGTTGCGCTTGGCCAGGAGCAGCCACGCAGTGCCAGGCTTGGCTTCACTGCCAGCCCTGGAAGCACGCAGGCCCTTGCAGCAGCTAATATGAAGTGACAAACCGGAGCAGCCGCTTTTGAGGGACTGTGAGCGTACAGTTTTGGTGTGGCCAATTGCAGCTGGTTGCTGCTCAAATCATTGCAGGTGCCTCTGGCAGTTGGTGCAGTGACTACCTCCTTTTGCTGCCCCAATTTGCAGGTTTTTTTTTAAGAATACGGTACAACTGTTAGCCCAGATAAAATGAATGACGATAGGGAAAAATATACTGAGGGACAAGCAAGTTTCCATAACACTATATAATGTGAAGGGGAAATAATACAACCAGAAAGCCAGGTCTGAATTTCTGCCCGAAAAACTTAAGAGCAAGAAAGCAAAAAACCTATTTCCTGAGATCTGAAAGCACTTAATGGACTTGTTCTGCAGTATTTTTGCATTTCCTAAATCAGTGGGGAACCAGCAGAAGTACTAGCTACTGCAAGGGTGAATGTCAGTGCAGTGTTTTATATTGAGACAAGATGTGGGACTGAAATGCAAGCTAGTACTTGCATACTGTTGTCCTCAAACTGACTCATCATCACCGTGCAGGGGTAGCAGGAGAGCTATTCCCATTTTGCAGGTGGTAAAAGAGAGGCAGGTGTGTGTTAAGCTCTGTATCCCAGTCCAGTGGAGACAATTCTCTTTGACCCAGGATTTATCCCCACTGGGATTAGAAACAACTATCTGAACACTTTTTCTGGCTCTAAACTTATTTGTCTAAATCCTGTGCCCTTTCCATTCTCCCTCTGTGGCTTCCAGCCCTGTTTCACAGGCAGTGCTGTACTTTGAGTAAGGAGATCCGTTCAGACAGGTGACACATGAGCAAACATGAAGTTTGGTTGTTTATTCAAACCAAAGCATGCTGGTGCTATGAAGCCTGGCTTCCTTAGGTAGATGGTGACACGTTTCCTCTTCATTGCCTCAAAATGCAATGAGTTTATCACCTCCGTTTGTCTTCACTGTTTACCCACTTCAGAGCCTGTTCATTTGTTTGGCTTGCTTTTTGTCTTCCCAGAGCCTTTAGACAGGGTCTGAACACAATTATGTTCTTCTAGATGGTTTTGATTATAGTTTTTTATTGTGGAAAAAATTCAGTTAGTTGCTTAACTGGATGGCAGTTGGGGAGAGAAAGGAAGGGAAATCAAAGTGGAGGAACAGTTTGTACTGACGTTGGCTGAGGATAGGAATAGAAATTCAGATGCTGTAAGTCCCCACTTCCATTACATGGGCAAAAAAGTCCCGTTTCAGAGCCTTTGCAGTGTGAATGTAGCAGCCACATCCACTTGAAATGCTCCATTTCACTGTAGGGCAGGAAAGCTCTTTTCCACCTTAAAAGCATCATCTTGGGGTGTGGAAGAGGAGGGATAATGAGGAAGGGCCTTAGCCATAGGGGCCAGGGGGGACCTCAGCCAGATGCCAGCCCATGCTTTAAAAGAGCTCTGAGGTCTCAGATGGGTGGGAGGGAGTTTGTTTGTTGTCTGTAAAAGATGCCTTAAAGTGAGAATCTCAGTGTATGTGCCTTATCTGTGGGAAGAAAACATGCAGTTGCTTCTTGGTCTCTAAGTACCTCTGTCAGGGAGGTATCTGTAAGCAGAGATGCAGAAAAAATAACAGGTGTAAATGAGAGAAAATAAAAAAGCCCCATGGAAATAGGAAATGAGGAAATAATCCACCAAAATGTGTTGCCAACTGATGTGACGAAATCTCCATCATTTACAAGGCTTGGGTCAAGCTGGGAGATTGTGGTGGGTGTCTTAGTCAGAAGGAGACATTCTCCTTTTGCTGCCTGCCTCCATTGCACAGGTCATGACACAGCTCCAGGAGGGACTGTATAGGTTTTCAGAGCACTCTGTCCCTGTTCATTTCTTGTTCCTCAAACTGGATGGCTATGGTGACAGTAGTGATTTGGTGCCTCTGGAGAGGGTTTAGATCCCCCATGATGTCGCTGAGCAACTCTAGGAGTACCAGATAGCATCCAAAGCCCACCTCTATCAGATGGATTCAAAAAGACAACTTGGAGGTGAATTTTTCTAAAAATCACTTGCAGGGTCCCTGGGCCCTTCAGACAGCTACAGCTGTGCTGGACACAAATACTGATGTTGGGAAAAGCCTGTGTATAGCAAACAAGCGGTTTTAAGATGACCTCAGGGAAGGGTTGTTACTACCATTGGTGGTTGGGTTTATGCCCTTTTACATGTTTTAAGTTCAGGCACGTTTTGTCTGAGTTCAGTGACCACTTCACAATCTGTCCCTTGAAATCCTAATTGAGCCAGTGTTTTCTTAAATCTTAGTTTCAAAGGGCAGGGGAACAAATGTGATCCTTGGTTCTTTTCCAAAAAGTGTGGAAACATAGATTAAATGTGTCTTGGAAATAATATTTTATGCTAAAATCTTTCCCACTGCCATCTAAACAGCTCAAAATCACATCCAGTGACAAATCCCTCCTATATTTAACCCACGTCTAGAAGCAGCTGCAATACTGACAGGAGCTGCCCTGGCCCTTCCAAGTCAGTGGCACTCTGGAGCCACCGGAACGCATCCTGCTTCTTACAAATGGTCATTGATCCAGGAACACATTACAGATGTAGAGGATGTGAAGGAGCACGCTAGTGCCATTTAAGCATCAGGACAGAGAAAGGCCAGATGGGAGGCACCCCAAGGCATTTGCCTGCCTGTTCTGTGTCCAGACTTCAGGACCAACATCTAGTTCCTGCTCATTGTCAGAAATGTCTGAAATGGGAGAAGCCTCCTGTGGTCCCTGCTAACATAGTGGTGTTTATCATGCTCTGGTAATTGCATTTGCTATGGTATTTACAGCATTTCCTATGTTTTGAAATGGCGAGATCTCAGGCTTGCTCAGGGTGCACTGTGTACTCTAACCTGCTCCTAAGCCCACAAGTACTTCTAAACATTAACATACACATTGGTGGCATCCAGGGTCAGTCTCAACCCCACAACTACTGAGCTGGGAACGTGACTACTGCAGTGTTAATGTTGGCTCTCAGTATTTATTAGGGACAGTATCATGTCCCTTCCTCTACACATCCTAGGGGATTTTCTTTTCTTTTCTTTTTTTTTTTTTTTCTATCTTGGAAACGTGCAGGTAGTCCTAGTGGGCAGTGGCACAGGCAGCCAATGGACAAAGGGAGGGGAAGCAGGTTATCAGTCTGGCTAAATGAGGATTCCGAGAATTTCAGACCCCAAGTGCAGAATAGAGGTTGTTAAAAACTTGCCTTGTGTTTTCAGGGAGAAGTTCAGCTCTGCGTGCCCTAGGAGGTCACCAGGACCAAGCAGATGTTCAAATGTGGTATTCTCTTATTCAGCATCTTAGAAATGTGCTTTCAGTTAGTGTAACATGTCTTTTTCTAATAAGGGAAACCACTAAAAGAATAAAAATTAAGTTCTTTATTTTTTCCACCATCAGGCCCAGAAAGTTCAGAGATAAGACCAACTGGGTGTCATTGGCAGTTCTACCATGGGTGGTAACCACAGAATGGTTTAGGTTGGAAGGGCCCTTTGAAGACCATCTAGTCCAACCTCCCCTGCCAGGGGCAGGGACATCTTCCACCAGCCCAGGTTGCTCCCAGCCCCGTACAACCTGGCCTTGAGCACCCCCAGGGATGGGGCACCCACAGCTGCTCTGGGCAGCCTCTACCAGCGCCTCACCGCCCTTATCATAATGAATTTCTTCCCTATGTCCAACCTAAACCTGCCCTCTTTCAGCTTAAAACTGTTGCCCCTTGTCCTGTCACTACAGGCCCTGCTAAAAAGTTTCTCTCCACCTTTCTCTCCTAAGCCCCCTTTAAGTATTGAATGGCCTCAGTCAGGTGTCCCCCGAGCTGACTCCTCTCCAGGCTGAGTAATGCCACTCTTCCAGCCCGTCCTCGCAGGAGAAGCATTCCATCCCTCTGAGAATTGTCATGGCCCTCCTCTGGGCTCTCTCCAACAGGTCCCAAAGGCAGCTCTTCACGGTCTTCCACCAAAGCTGTGTGAGCATGTGTTGAGCCAGCACGAGTGAAACTGACTGGGGCAAACACCGATCCACGTTCAAAGCTCTGCTCTGGTTCCCTCTGCTCTGGCTGCCTGCACGTCCCCACCTGCTCTTCCTTCAGTGGCCCTGCTGTCTTATACAGCCTTAGACCCTGTGTAAACTGCACTGCAAGGCTCCTCGCAGGAGGTGCATGCCCGTGTATGCGGAGTATTCATACAGCCCTCGCAGAGAGAAGGCAAGGCTGCAACGTGAGAAGGTGCCCCAAGCGATCAGAGGAATACTGCGATTTGTGAGATGTGCTTGCAGCTTCATTTCCACTCAGCAGCAGCCACAACATCTCAGGAGCCAGATGACGATATGGCCCCGTGCCTCTGGAGAACCCTCTGCTGAGGGTTCACGGCTTCTAGAACCAGAAGGTGCCCTAGAAAAAACCCAGCCAGCCTCTACCATAGGTGTGATCTGGGGCCTCTTGCTAGGAAACTGCACTGGCACAACCTCCGTGACGCTGCTGGAATTGTTCTTAGTGGTTTGTAACGCCTGACATGGCCTCTGCTGCATCCTATCAAAAATGCCAGTGCAGCTCCTACAACAGCAGTATTTCCCTCCTCCAGATTGTGCAAAAAGGGAAATAGGCGATGAATGCATTTACACAACCCACCAGAAGTGACATTTCCCACACTTAGTAGGAAACCAGCTTGTGGAGTCAAAGAGCCCTTCAACCAAATATCATTTGAGGTAAAAACAAAATAAGGGGCATGTATGACTAAAAATATTAGAAGGGGATTTTCAGAAGTATTTAAGTGGTGAAATTCATGAAGAATCCATTTGCCTCTAAGGCTTTAGTTGAGAGTTATGCCTTTTAAAATAATGCTGCACTTCCACCCAATTATATTCGGTTTGACCATCTCTTTGTAGCCAGGAAGCTATGTTTCCTTTATGTTATAACGCACGATGGGAGCCTGGCTCATCTCTCCCCATGGCCCATATGGTGGTACGGAGCTGCAGACACTCTTCTCTTTTAATGATGAACACGGGTGCATTTCAGGATAAAGAAAACAGTATTATCTGTGAAGGATTTTTGCCACAGTACTGTCAGAACAGAGGCTTCCTCAGTCAGACCTGTTCTGGCTTCATTTCTTCTTGCAGCTTTATAGAAGTACTGCAGATCCCCCCTACATGGAAACACTGAGGAGTCACTTCTTCCAAGAGGAGCATGCTGTGCTGGACAGACCACTGCTCTCCCTCAACAACGTGCACTGTCATTGCTCCTTGGCTAACCAAGACTTCTCCATCTGACCTGGAATCCTCATGTTTCATTCTCTTCTCTCCACGGTTCTCCAGTTCCTTCTCAATAATTTCCAAAAATAGTCTCACTTTTATTTTTGACCATCCTTAGGAAAAGTAAACCTCCCTCCACCATCTCCTAGCCCTGGGTCACGTTTGCTCGTTGATCTGCCCGCGTTTTCCTGGCATGGCTGTACTTGGCAGCAGTGCCACATTCCAAGAGCTTCAGACATTTTCTCAGTCTGCTGCCTTCTAGGTCCGAATTTCACACTCAGAAGAGCAAAAGAAAAGGGCAAAGATGCCTGTCTTTTTAAACAGTTGTGGTATTTCAGAGCTCCCGACCTGTTCAGCCAGCGCTGATCTGGGAAGAGAACTGATGCCATCTATCGGAAAGAGAAAACAAGGACAGTCATCGGTTTGGCTTTTAGCTTTTCTGCACGTTTATCCCTTTTACTTTTTCCTTCCCTTTTATCATCAAGGGTGTAAGGACATAAAGAGCAGCACCTGCCGGCATGGAAGCTGTTGAGTGAAATGTACTGCTTCCTGAGCGGACCACCAGTATCTGTTGAGTGGTCAAGAAAGGAGAAGACAGCCTGAACATGGATCCTATTGTACTGTCAACGGCAGTTATTCCTCAGTCACAAGTCAGTTCACCTCTTCTGAACTGCCAGAGACAGAATCACAAAACCACCAGACCTGTGGTTAACATTTTGCTCTTCTTCTCAGCAAAAAGGCTAAAGCATCTTACTGACAGGCAGAAAATTACTTTGTCATCAGGGCTACCAACACAGGGCCATGTACCTAGTGGAAATAGTGTGGAATACTTCTCATGGCTGCTGCTCTTTCCAGACTGAGAATAAGTGGGGACATTTTTGCCAGTTTGACTCCAATCACTAAATTTATTAGAAAAGAACATTTCAGATAGTATTTTTGACTGGTGATGAAATGAGTTAGTTTCAAGAAAGAAATCAGAGCTGCTGGTGAGGAATTCCAGAATCTCGGCACAGACTGAAACTTATTTGAGGAAGGAAAAATCTGAAAAGGAAAACTGTTACATTACCATTTCTCTACATACCAGCAAGCCCCAAATTAGATCATCTGAAAGCTGTGCTGGAGATTTGCTCTTCAATGTCATTGCACAGGGATGTTATATAATCACAGTTGTAAAAGAAGTTATGCATTCGCCTGTATGTAGGAGGGAAAGTGGCACATGACACATTGTATTGAACTGCACAGAATAGACCAAAAGCAGTTAGTTAGATATGTCCTTTGGCACTACCTTTGCTTCACATATCCTGCCCACAACAGGGTTATCAGACTGAAAACATGATCTTGGGTCACTTTTTTTTCTGCGATTTTATTTCTGTCATCACTTGGCTTCCTGGACTTCACATCTGATGATTCTTCCTTTGAAGGTAATAACAGTATCAATAGCAATAGGTTCAATACCGGCCTGATAATCAAAAATGATGATCCCAACATACCATACCATCTGTTAATGGCAGATAAACATTCAGATCATACATCTGGCTTACATGCTCTTTGTAGTTGTTTTAATGTAGATGATAATCTAAGGTCTGACACTGTTTAACATAAATTTTACCAGCTGGCTCTGCGCCCATGGTAGCATTTAGTTGTTGGGGAAAATGAATGCATTTCATTATCTTACTTCTCTCTAGGTTATGGTGACATTCATCATATAGTACTGCTGACTACAGAAGTTGGATGCACTTCATAGCATCCCCTCTCCCCCACTTAATCTGCTCTAAGCCTGCAAAGAACATATCTTTATGGTGTTTTCAAATTACCTGTCAATTGGAAATGGAGTTTAATCAGCAAATCTGAAGTCACAGCAAACACTCCAGCATTTTCATTGGCAAGAAGCCCAAGTATTAACTAAGGGTAGTAGTCCTTCCATGGACCTGTAGATACCGTGGTAGACAGAATAAAGCAAAGCCTCTTTAGGAACCTGAGCTGCCCGGAGGAAGCAATCCAGACTAGTGTAATGTACATTCATAGCGTCCTGAGAGAGAAGTCAGTCTTCAGGCTATGTCTGTACAGTATCTATAGGATCCTGGTCAAAATCTGGAGTTTCCAGCAGCTACCGCAGCAACAGTCAGAAGCAAGAAGGCAACGCTGAGACTAGAAAAACAGGAAGAGCAGAGCCAACATAAGAGAGTCAAAGGCAGCATGAGTTCCACATAAGGCAGACAGACAGATGGATAAAACCTAAGCCTTATGTGTATATACATGGAGATATATATAAAGAGATGTTGTTTGCATCAAAGCTTTCTGAAGTTCAAGCCTTTGTTTGATTCTCAGGGTTCAGCTCCCGGACAACTGTAATTAACGGTATCCAAGCTGTTAGCCCAGGGTGATGTGAAGATAATTCAGCGCAACCTCCATCATTCCAGACTAAGCTGCATTATCTCACATTTGCTAGGAAGTTAGGGGTGTACACAAAGGCTCTTTCCACAGCTCAGCTGCCACAAGGAAATTTCTTAAGCAACTTGACTGAATCCGAGGCCTCAGACTCAAAGCTGACAGATGTCTGTTTTCACAAACAAATGTTATAGAGTGATTTGGGGAAAGCTAGACAATTTTATACCTCTTACCTCCAAATATTTACCATCTGTGCAGTACAGCATAAATAGATGAGCTACTTATAACTGAGCCCAGCAGCTCACACTGCTCATCAGGAGAATTAGAACAAGTAAGTCTCCTTCGTTCACAGAGCCAACACTCCACTCCTGCGTGTTACCCATAACCTGCAGAATGGACAGAACAAATTCGTCATGAGAGACTGGTGAAAAAAGGATCTGAATAAAACAGGTGGACCCAATTGTTTGTTGTATTCCCACAAAGCTGATGTGTAACAAGAGCTTTGTGCAAACTGATGTTTCTTAGGTAGAAGCAATTTTTCCTTTTATATAAAAAACTTGAATTGCCTTTTTAAAAATTATTTTTCGCAAGGCCTCTTTGGTTATTTCTCCCCCTTCCCTGTCCACAAGGACTAATGTTTCTTTGGCTTTTAAAAAAGCAAAATGTTTCATTGCAATTAGAATCAGACATACCACTTCTGATTCTAACCCCCTCCATTTGACAACTGCAAGCAAGGACTGTTCATGCATTTGGATCTCTTCAAACAACTGCAAGATACATAGACCTTACTGGCAGCAAAGCACACATCAAAATGCTAAACTGCTCACCCAAAACTTGGTATTTGCTGTGTAAATAAGATCTGTTCCCAAAAATTAATTCCGCGTACTAAAACCAGATCTGTGATTACTGGGGGAAAAAAACAGTTATTGAAAGTGTGATAAAATAACAAATGCTTCATTAAATTCCTCTGACAAGTAGAACTCAGTTGGTCTTTGTTGCTCTTCTTGACCTGCAGTAAGGCCCTGCAGTTTGCAAGAACTTAGCTCAGAGCGCAAATAAAAAGCCACAATGAGTGGCTCATATTTCTGTTCCTCATTCTCACAGAAGCTACCTTTATTGCCCCTCCAAGTTCTGTAAGCTCCTGTCTAACATACCAGCCATGGATGCAGCGATGGGAGACGACAGTAGTTCAGAGATCACACTCCCTCAAGCTGAGAAGATCTCAGCGTACCTACAAAGACTTGGGTTCCGCCTGCTAGCAGTCTAAGCAGAAAGCACATGGATTACGGGCTCAGCACACATAAATCTGCTCTCTGACCTGTTCACCACACACACGGGGTCCCATACATTTGCTGGGTTTATTTCTAGGGAGATTTGTAACCTGCACCCTCAGTTTGAATGCTGAAGTTGTGAAAGGATTGCTCCCTGCCAGCGTCACCACCCACCGCCGTGCACCCACCGCCGTGCACCTCTCGTCTCTCCCTGGTGCTGGGCAGACCCGGGCTGCGGGACCTGGAGGGCAGCTGGGGAGACCAGTCTGCAGAAAGGAACAGTGTCACCGAACGCCGGGCAGCTCGCAACTAGGAGACAGGAAAGCAGCCGTTTTCAAATCAAAAGAGTTTATTTTCAAGCCATGTGGTTATTTAATGAAAGATTGGTACCTTCCATGTGGAAAAGCTGGTTTTCGCTAAACCGGTGGTTTTCCCATGTAAAACAAGGGAACCAAAATGGCACGGCCAGCGCTGTTACCGCACAGGCGCTGCGGGGTGCTGCCAGCCCAGCGCGCTGCCGAGGAGAGCCGCAAGCACCGGGACTGCGCGGGATCGGCCGGGCGCCGCGCCACGGCCAGCCCAGCGGCTTGGCAGCCATTCGGGGGCTACGTCCCCGCAGCGCGGCAACCCCAGTCCCGGTGGCTGCGATCCCGTGGCGATAACCAGGAAAGCGCCACGAGCCCTTGTCCCTCGCCTCACACCCGCCATCCCGGTCCCCCCGACAGCCCCGGTGCAGCCGAGCCCCGCCACCCGTCCCCACCACCCCGCCCGCCCCATCATCGGCGCCGGCCTCGCGGCCGTCGCCCGTGGGGACCCACGGTTTCAAGCCCCGAGGGGCAGCGTGCTCCCCGCGGGGCTGGCGGCCCCGCTTCTCCCGGGGGGCTGCTGGGGCTCCCGCGGGCCTGGCAGGCCCGGGCCCCCGGCGGGGACCGGCGGGTGTGTGAGGGGAGGGGGCCGCAGTGTGCGCGGGAGGGCGCTGGGACTGCAGGC
>JAVJGJ010000057.1:69234882-69247323 GCA_035590215.1 Microhierax caerulescens | reverse complement strand
ACAGGCTGCCCGGGGAGGGGGTGGTGTCACCATCCCTGGGGGTGTTTAAAAGACACATAGATGTGGTGCTTGGGGACATGGTTTAGTGGTGGGCTTGGCAGTGCTGGGGTAATGGCTGGACTTGGTGATCTTTTCCAACCTAAATGATTTTATGATTCTATGATACTGTGACTAACTCCTTGAAGAGCTGGAAGTTTGCTTTCCTAATGTTCATGGTCCTGACTTTACTCTTCACCTGACCCATGTCCCTCAGGACTGTAAACTCCACCAGTGGATGATCACTACAGCTCAGGCTGCCTCCAATCTTGATGTCACCGATTATCTCACTTGCATTGGTCACCAGCAGGTCCAGTGTCACATCCCCTGTAGTAGGGCTGTCCATTACCTGGCTTAAGAAGTTATTCTCAATGATTCCAGGGATCTCCTGGACTCCGGCAGTCAGTCTAAGATTCCCACCTTTATGGGAGCAATGCAATGCCTGTTGTTGTTTGAGGTGCCATAGGCGATCTGAGACATACGGCACAAGACCATATTCATCACTGAAACATCACTTTCTCTACTGGCAGCTGGAGCCCACATAGGCATTTCAGGTGACACTCGGTGTCATAGGGTGGGCAGGTGAATCTCACTTCATTTTACTTCATTATGAGAGTTACCAACAGAAATACTGCTTACAAAAGTGCTTGATAAAAGAGAGCTACCTGATACCAGTGTCGTGTCCTGCTTTGCAGCACTGATGCTTTCTCCAGGCATATATTGATACTGAAGTGACAGGTTAATGTATGTGCATTTTGTGGAACACAAAACATGATTGGATGTTAGTCCAAATATTGAGACTAGTTCTTCCTGTGACCCAAGCTGTGCTTTGCAGTGTCAGCTGCTCTTGGTATTCCTGACTTCTTTAGAGCAGCGCAGTGATTTGGAAATCCATGCCCAGTGTAACATGTGAGTTGAAAGAGCTCCTGTGTTGCATCCCGTGGTGATGGTTGCCCTGCAGGTAACTGGTTTCAGATTCTGCTTGCCTTTTGGGTGAAGGCAATATATTAATGTAGCAGAAACAGAGCTCATTTGAGCTCTCCTTGTGGTCTGGCCTTGGCCTCATAGGACTTACTAGCATCTAAAAAGGACTGATGTAGCCCTGGATCATTTATGTTACAACACTTCGACCGTGACTATGGCCCTGTCTCACTGTCTGCTTTTCCTGGATATAGCAGTTCTAAGCTTAGTTTCAATGGATTCTGGAAAAGTCCAGAGCTTGAAATAAGCACTGCAGCCTGCCTGGGGTCCTCCTTCCATATTTATTGCTGTGTGGAGCAGGTGGCTTGCATTTGGCTGGAGCTTATGATACATTTTGAAGTCTATCTTTTAGCTTATAAAGCCTTTTGGATGAGATTTGCTGAATGCATGTAAGATGTTGAGTTTTATTTTGTAGATTTAAATCCAATCTTATAAATTGCTTTAAAGTAATTCCTTGTGTTTTGAAATTCCAAAACCCCTGCCCCTGCTTTTTTTAAATTCTTGTGGTCAGTTACAGACTGATTTAGGAAATGGTGCAAAATGTGTAAATGAAACTAAAAGCATTTTTCAAAATGGTGTTAGGAAAAAACAAAAAGAGGACACATATGTTATCAATACTGTATAAAAAGGGAATGACGTCTCTGGACATAGAAAACCTTAGATTTCAAAACTTGCAGTAACAACTGGAATAAGCTTTCTAATCCAGGCAACATTGTTGGAACCGTCATGGAGGATAGCTTTTTTTACATGGGGTTCTTTGAATTACTTCAACACTGATTTTAGGGCTATATACTCTAGATGGGACTCTGAACATATTTTTTCCATGCATTTTATGTATAAATATTCTGGTTTGGGATTGGCTTCTTGGTTGGATTTTTTTAAGTAATAGTTGAAAGGAGTTAGGGAGCTTGTCTACTTCAGCATTGTTCCCAAAATGTAAGGAAAGACTGAATTTCATTGCAGGAGTCCTTTTGACCATCAGGAGCCCTGAACTGGTGCAAAACAATGGTCTTCTGAGGGAAATGTGGAGAATACAAGTTGGGGTTAAAAAAGAAGTGTGAGATATGTGCTGGTTTGATTTTAAAAGTTTGAAATGGAAATCAAACTATATTCAAGTGAAGCAACCCACTGAATAGGTAAACATTGTGCTTTGTATTGTCTACTTAGAGGAAGTACACTAAGGACTTCTACCTCATCCTGTTTCCACTGAAACTCCCATTGACTTTAAAGGAAAAAGGAATCATGTGTTACAGAATGTAGCCCAGCTTCTCCTTCTCCTGAGTTTGTGCCTGTGATTTGAGAAGTGTGTAATCTGTGGTTGTGATGGAAAAAGTTGGCATGAGACACTTTGGTCTCTTTCAGGCTGGAGGAAACTAAAGATGTTCTGCAAAAGAACTAGTCAAGCCAACCATGATGTTGCTTCTGTTCTGGGGGTTTAAACAGAGGACTGCCCCATGCCGGACAGAGGAGACGTGCTTTTGTGGAAAACTCTCAATTTCTGGAAAAGGAAAAAGGCAGGAGATAGGGTTTTCTTTTGCCACCATAAAGCAAATATGGTGCCTGAAGGGTACTAAGGGTCCTGGGAAGATTTGCTCTTGTCAGGATCTAAAACACTGTATTGGTTTGTGTTGTCTCAAACCATTATTTAGAATTCATCATTTCTTATGTGGTTCCATTTCTGGGGAGACCTGAATATGGAAGTAAAAGATCTAACCAGATTTAAGAAGCTTGAGCATCATCTTTCTAAATTAAAGGATCAATTAGCCTAGTAGCTGCAGCAGTCTCAAGGCCTGGTTGACTTGAAGGGGACAGTGAGTCATGCCATATTGAACACGAAAGCCTAGCAATACAGTAAAGTTGAACTTCTCAAGGACACACAGTTAAGAAAAAAATATGTGATTTACTCTTGGCATGGATTTGCTTAACTGGGCTGATACTCAGCCTTTCAGCTATAGGCTCCTCAAATGTTGAGTTGGTGGGATGGTAGATAGTGCAGGGGTCGGGGCTTGTTGGATAAAGGATTTCTTAGACAACTTGTTCATATATTAATACCTACGTTGCAGACACCTAGAGCAGGGTTTTGTTACCTAACCATAGGATCCTAATGCGATTTGAAAAGCCCTCAGTTGGCCAAAACCTTTGTGCAGGGCTGGCAGTTATGTCATAGGACTTACAGAAAACTCTAGACCATTTGCAGTAGCAGATGGCAGGTGAGAACCTGCCTGCAAATGCACACCACCTGAAATGAGGGTAGACACCTCCACGTGGGCAATGGGATCACCTCCTTAGAGTCAGGTGTCTAACCCAGAGCTGAATCCCAAGCTGGAGGACATGAAGTGGAACAAAAGTCTATAAAAAGTCTTTTTTTCTGCTCATCTCATAAAGGTTTTGAATGGACTTGAAGAATCAAAGTAATCATGAAAAAAAATAATCACAGTACTTTTCAGGAGTTTTGGTTTTGTATGGGTTTAAGTGCTGTTCTAGTAAAGAGGAACTTGGGGCTGGAGTGCCAGTGAGGTGGAGAGAGCACATTTTTACCTGGTGTGGCATCATGCCCATTTAGTGATGACCTCAACCTTCAGAAACTCCACAAAGTACAATCCAAAGTGAACTGGAGGCACTGCATATGGGAACTTCCTGAGAAACCACCAAGACAGTGCCCAGAATTTATGGGGTGCTTCAGCATCATTTTTCCATTGCTGAGGTCCACAAAGGAAAGCTGCGATACCAAATCCAGGGGCTGGAATCCTCTGTAGACACTCACTTGTGGAGCTCCACATATGGCAGAGCCGGTTTCTCCATGCCCTCAACCAGGCATCTCTTCTCAGTGCTTTTCTGGAGGGGCTTCTCCATCTGTCAAGAATAACAGGATCCAGAGGAGACCAGCCTCATCCACGAAAGGTTAGCTTTTATCAGTACCCTTTCCCAGCACAGCACTGGTCTTCAGAAATTCCCAAGAGTTCAGGTAAATATCTAACCACTATTAACCTGGGCAGAGTGACACGGAGAGGTAAAGTGTGTTTCCTCAAGAGATGCCAGAAAAACTTGATGAGCAGTTTAATGGCTGAGAGTTCAGTGCTGGGAAATTAGTTGAGAACCATCAACCACAGAGGTCTCACCCCACCTCTGGGCTTGGAGTTTCTCCTCTCTTATGCTGGAAACCAAATAGTCTGCTTGGGAGGACATGCTCTCATTTGGCATGGGAACAGTGATATAGGTTCCTGATTAAAAAAAAATTATTGCTGTAGATGAGCCAGAGGGCTTTTGATAACTGTTTCTTCATGGCCACTCATCTGCCTAATTTTCAGAAGGAACCAAGCATGGTGTTCTGGAGATGAAGGTCTCTGTTTGGGATGTCATTTGTGGGTGTTTTGGTTTTCTGGGATGACGTACTCGGACATAATTGCAAGCAGCAAACTGGTGTGCCATTAATAAATCAAGGTGACTCACGTTTCCTGGTGTCTCGCACACAAATATTTAGAGGTGGAAATAAAACAGAGGATAACAGTAGGAAACCAATTTTCTTAAAATCATTCTCAGAAGCTTCCATCAAGGTGAAATGTGTGTGAGTTTCTTCAGATAATATGCTTGAGCCAAGCAAAGCCAGCTTGCGAGCAGTCCACAGGATGACTTTGTTAGGAAGGCAGAGGGATGAGTTTTGCTCCGGTGCTAATGAGGGGTGACTTTAGTGACCTGTAAGGCATTTTCACAAGCCCTGTCAAGTTGTGCAGGTACTTGCCCCCACTCCCCAAGGTGGGAGTTTCTTTCCAGCACTTGTCCCAGCCTTGCCTTCTAAAATTGACAGTAACTATTTCCTATTGATTACAAAGAAGGCAGCAAGGAGGAAGGACACAAAGACTGTGGATTGAGAAGAACAAGCATGATGTGAAAATCAGGTTGCCCATGTCTGGCACCAGTACCTGGTCAGTGGTGACACAGGGGAGTACCAGGCAAAGATGAGCTTCAGAGCTGAAACGCTCCTTGCCACCTGCTTGGCTGTGAAAGAGCTGAAATGAACCAGCCGCACAGTTTTGTTTTTTTTTTCACATACAGTATAAGTCTGGTAGCATTCCCCCCTGCCCCCTCAAAGACCCACAGTATACCAACAGATACCTAAACCAGGTACCCATGGAAGACTGTAAGTGGAGGGTAATGCTATATGGTGGTTCCTGCTGATGCTCCCCCAGCTTCCGGTGTTTTTAGATGAAGGGCTTTCTGTGGTGAAGTAATTTCCATGTATTTAGTTGTTTCTACATATGCAGTGACTTTCAGTGGATTTATGCTCATGATGCTGTCCAGCCTTTTCTTGAGACTCACCACTTTTTGATTACCTTGAACCTGATTTCTACAGTATCATCTGCAGCCCCCAGTTCTTCTGCTGGAAGATGCTCAGTCTCTGTTTGCTCCCTCCATGGCACTTGTGATTGTGTAGACCTCTGCACTCAAGGTTACAGACCATGCTTGATGTCTGAGTCCCAGAGAAGCTTGTCTGTCCTAACCTGGATGGGAATCAGCTACAACAAATGTTATGCAATGCAAGTCCATGACAAAAGAAGGAGTAAAGCCCCTTCCTTGACTGTCTGGGACCTCCCACTGCTATTGCCACAGGAAAATTTCAAAGTTTTGCCTAGACTGCTGAAAGTGCCAACAGGGAAAGCAAATAGTTGTGTGTAAGACTTAACCCCAAAAAGATTAAGTGCAGATGGCTGTCAGTAGTGCCAGCAACCTGTGAGAGAAAGTGGAAAATGAGAAGGATGTAAAACCAGAACATAGTGCAGGGAAAAAAGAAAGAATAAAATGCAGTACAGACTGGAAGCAGATCAGGGAAAAGGAAGATTTCAATAGGTCTTTTTGCTTTCCCAGAGAAAGGGCAGCATGAAGACCAGCAAGAGGAGCACTGCAGCAGGGGCTCATCACTGTTAGCAGCTTGGAAGGCTCCAAGGGTGAGCACAAAGCAGAGAGGGAGTAGAAACATCAGCATGAGGGTTGCAGCTTGGTGGGATGATATGTGGACAGTAGATGCCTTCAGAAACTGGGAAGGGTCCTGGATGTCTTGCATGGCCTTTAGTTCCCACCTCTTCAGCTCTGGAAGTTGATTGCTAGCTGGGGAAATGGTGATCTGTGGGAAGAGGTTTGGTTTTGTGAAGCTTGGCCCATGTTCTGTGGGAGGAGAGCCGTGCAGTTTGGAAAGTGTCCATCTTGGGAAAATCATAAGTGGTATGGCTGTCTAGACTAGTCAGGAAAGCGTGAACAAATAGCTAGGGGAAAACAGAAGAAGAAAAGAAAGCATGAGTCCTCATCTAGAATTAAATTAAGATGTCAGAAAAAAATGAATCAAAGCTTCAAAGGATGCAAACAGGAGATGCTTTTAGCTGAGTTTATTGTAATGATGTGAACCTAGCTAATAAGGAAGGAAAATTAGACATGCCTGTTGTTGGACTTACATGCTGCTGCTGGAAGCGGGTGATGAGATATGTAATAGGAATGTTACAATTAATTATTATAAATGTCTTCGTAACAACTGTGTGGGCATCATGCAGGTGTGTGTGAGGACCTTGGCAGCCTGACAAAAATGTGATTATCAGTTATGGAGTTAGTGGCAACACAGGAGTAAATGCTCTTTGGTGCTTCATCGATCATCAAAGTGCTAATTAACAATTGCTTGAGGCCAATGTGTTTCTCTGGAGAGGAAAGTAGTACCTCCTTAAACATCTGGATGTAGCGTGGGTGGGAGTGTAAGGGGGAAGCGTGGCTTACCTGGGAGACTGCAATTACAGCCAGGATTTCCTGACTTGGAAATCAAACCAGAACTGTCCTTGCCTTAAATCTGTGTATCATTTTTTTTTTGACGTGCAACTGGAATTTGTTAGCAATGGCTGTCCACATAATCCAACTGAAATATGGTGGGTTTTTTTGACTGAAGTAGGTCATTAATCTTTAGTTTACCAGGGGTCACGATGGACTTCTCATCACTGAAAAAGAGGTTGGATCTTTTGTCTGGGAAACATATGCACCTGCTGAAGTAATTTGGTGAACATAAGGGATGACTTTCAACAATTTTATATAGGGAGTCAGATCTAATCTGGTTCAAACAGAACTGATTCTTGTTGTCCTTGTTGCTTGGTACTGGACCTGAGCTTTCAGCATGCTATTTTCTAGTTTGGCTGACAGAAAACGTGGGGTTTGGTGCTATATGCCATGTAATGGAGATCGCTCCACAGCCTGTCCTTAGGGATTTTTCTCCTTGGGGGCCATAGGAAGCATTGTGCAGCTATGATTACAAGGAAATCTTAACCACAGGAGTGAACAAGAAACAGCCCTGAAAGCAAGTTCGGAAGCTGTCCAAGGCACCATTTTACCAAGCTCAACTACAGCTGAAGAGTCAGGGTGAGAAGAAGTATTGCTGTATGGAGGCAGTCTTCTAAAATCACTTCAGAACAGGAGCCTTTTAAAGTTCCCTATGAAATACAACAAAACATGCTGCAGAGCAGCTTTAAAAGCAGGAGGAAAGCAAGGGCTGATACATCTCCATCACAGCAGCAACAGACAAGTAGTTCTTGTCAGAGTTGTGTTCCTTTTAAAATGTGCGCTGAGCCCTTTCATGCTCTTAGTGCTGCTTGCTGAATTGTTAAGGAAATGGGAAAGCATCCAGAAAACTGGCTCAACTCAGCTGACACTGTGAAGTTTAAAAAAGGAGCAGGAAGGAGATTGAGGTCTGCAGCCTGCTGCTGGCCTGCCAGCGGCTGGGGATGTGGTGATGCATCACACCAGTCCTGCCGGTGTAGCCCCATGTTTGGAGGTGTCTGGCAGCTGTTGAAAGGGAGGTTGGAATAACATCTGCTCACGGCTGCTGTGATGGAAATAGGGAGATGGATTTTTGAGGTAGCCTTCAGGAAGCTTTTGACTGTGCTGACTACAAGGGGTGAAAGTGTTTCGTATCACCTTATTGCCCTTGAAGACACAGAAAATCTGTAACAGTAAGTTGACTGTAGTTTCTCAGAGCTGAACAGAGCTGTGTCCTCTTCCTCTGAACTTCTGCAAGCCTCACAGATATTGTGTGCAAATTATTTGTGAGCTGTAATGCCTATGATGGCTTAATGCATAGCACACAGACAGGATGAAGATCGAGGAGTGCCCATCCGTGGTTGCTATGGATATGTTTTGTCATGGCTGTGATGTGACTTCATTATTTCTTAACCAGGATTTTTAAAGTCCAGGCAACCCACACCTTCATCTACTGTGTCACCATTTGAGACTCAAAATTCAGCTCAGAACTGGTTAGGCTTAACTGCATATAACCCCTTCTGGTGATTTAACATCAAGGGGAGTCAATACTAGAGGATGCTTACCTATCTTTTCAGGTAATGCAGAATTTATTACGAGATACCTCCCTTTTCCTCTTCCCTTGTATGTGGTTTTCTGTAGACGTCATGAACCATAGTTCATAGTAGAAAATAATTATATGTAGAAAAATAAAGTAATAAATGAGTTTGAAATCTGAAGCCACTTTCAGAATTTTTTTGGATAAAAGTGGCTTTGTTAGTTCAGGGAATTGGTCTACTTTGATAAGCAGTAGAGGTGAAATATTACTTTGTAAGCTCTTCTTTCACCACTGTCTGAAGTAGACTTGGGTTTGGGGTTGGCCAAAAAAGAGGCAAAAGGTTGTCTGCAAACCCAAGGAGGAGCCTGAACTTTGGGGTTAAGCCCAGTAATTGAATCAACTGGTGTTAATGTTGTATTATCCCTATAATTTTCATGTTTCTTGGTTATTGTTACATATGCATCTTTTCTAATTGTCTGAAAAGGCCTTTGAAAAATTAAGTTTTGAAATGCTTGGGAAATATTCTGTCAGCAAAGGCATACACAAAGATGTGGCATGCATTTTTAATAGTCTTCACTATATTTAAGTATTCAAATTAGTGACCCAAGACATAAGTTTACACCTTCCCAGCAGTAATACCACTGACTTCAAAAGGCATGTCTAAAGCTGACATGTGGCTGTTGGACAAATGGCAGTTTCTTTAACTGCTATTGCATTACTTTTGCTCTCCTTTCTGTCACATCATCCAAATTGCTACCTGGTCATGTAAGCAAGTTTTAGACTCATTGCCTTAAGTCTATAGCAGAGCATCTCCCTGATCTGTCACTCTCCAGCTCCTCACACAAAGCAGAAAGTCAGGGCAAACTCAATTTCTTGGCATTTTTTAATATATCTGAACATCTGTGGTTTTTACTGAACTCAGTCCAGCTCCAGCTTCATGGTTGTTCTGGTTGTATCTGAGGGACTCACTTCAGAACTGGAGTATCAAAGCAATTTTTAGCTGTTTTTTAAGGCATGGACAGTCATTAGCAGAGCTGGGAGGAAATACAGGGATCCTCATGCCTACTGACTTCTTCTTGCTGCTAGAAATCGACTTTCCTTCACACATAACTGAAACCAATATCCCTGTCTCTTTGCCTGTATTTCATGTGTGGTATTTTGGGGAGAGCTCATTACAGCCAAGCTCAAGTGTAACCAGCGCTTAGTTACAAGTGCAAACATATCATGAGCGTCTGTCTTGCATTAGGATCTTTCCAGAAGGCATTAAAACACAGCCAGGGTGGCTTCACAGGCTCTGTGTTCTCCCAGCGCTTGTTGGTTCAACTGTTCTTAAAAAATGTGGGAATTTGGGAGAGCGTAGATGTCAGCACTAGTAAGGATTTGCAGTGTGTCAAGCAGAGGGAAATAGGTGGGTTATTTTAGAGCCAAGCTAGCCCTCTCCTTTGTCCAAGCTTTGAAGTGAAACTTCAGGGAGAGAAATGTAGCAGGCTCTGGTAGTAGATGGCTCTTTGGGGAGCTGTCACCTACTATTTTTGAGTTGCAGCTGGATTACACAATCCTGGAGCCTCGTTACACATTTGTCACCACCTCCTGTCCCCAGCTGAGCTGTAGAGGCCTCCACCAGCCCAAAGCCAAGACCTCCAGAGGCTGGAGCTGGCCCATCAGAAAGGATGGGAGGCAAATGTGAAACTAGTTGCATTGCAGGCTGCGCAGTTATTGTGGAGTCTACTGTCTGGAGTTTTCCCAAGCCACGGGAAAACACCTGTGGGAACAGCAGCCATCTTAGGTTTGTCGACAAGATGATGTGTCAAATCAGTGCAAACTCCCTCATGACAGGGAATGAGCCTGTTGAGTAGAAGATGTAGTTTTGCTTGGCAAATATTGGCTCAGTTCACAGAGAGATTTTGGTGCACAGCGAGTAGATTCCTCCTGGGGGAAACACAGACAGGCTGCTCCAGGAGCCTGTCTGGTGTGCACCAACTCCTAATGGGAACACAAAGACTCCATGGTTTGTCCTTTATACACCTTTGGATCCCCTTTCTCTGTATATTTGCTCACCCCAAACTCATCTAGAGCTTGAGTGTGCAAATATGTTCATCTTGCTCCAGCTGGTTTGCTAATGTGGACGCAGCCAACAGCCCCAGCCTTTTCACAGTGTCTCACCTGAGACCTTGAGTTTTGGGCACCCAAGTCTCACCATAGGTTCCTGGCACACGTAGTTAATCTCATTTCTACTGCTTCTTTGTTCTTTGCTTTGAGCCAGTCCATGGGCAACTGGTCCTTCCACCTTACTGCTCAGGCATGGGTCAGGACATCTCTATTGCACTGGTCTGGCATGGCAAATGTGACAGAAGGGATGGAGGAGTGCAACGTTGCCCATAGCTTACTGAGGGATTTCTGTGTCATTTTGCTGGAAGACATGACCATAACACCTTCCAGCTGACAAGCATCAAACTGAATAATCTCAGCAGATCAGGAGCATCTTTAAGGTACCTCATCAAGACATTTGCTCTTGTTTCCAAAAAGCCTCATGCCTCAAGCAAAACTCAACTTCATATTGTCCACGGTCAAGTGCAACCTCTGCCTGGCTTTCAGTTTGCATCCAAAGCATTTAAAAGACACAGGTTCATCAACATGTGCACCATGTTTTAGTAAGCTGGGGCTAAGTTTCTTCTTTCTGATGGCTCTGCTTAGATTGTCTTACGTTCCTGTCCTCTCCTTCTCTGCAAGGATGGCTCTCCTCATTTCCATTGAAAACTTTAGTGGTGTGGAGACTGCTTTTATTTTGGCACATAGCAGGAATTACTTCATAAAAGTCACTGAGGAGGAGACTTGGAATTCTCTTCAGATTTTATAACTTGGCTAAAAACCCCCACGATTTGGCTACAAGCTAAAACTTGACACGTAAATCTCAGCCAGGAAATAATTTAGTTTCTCTCCTTCCACCAAAACAGTAAACAACTCATCCTCCTCCCAAACACTTCCAAAGTTATCAATGGTAAAAAGCTTATTTTAGGAAAGGATTAAATTAGTAAGTGGCAGGTTCTCTAGGGTGGGGAGAAGACGGGAGGAAAAACACTTGAAATGGTGCATTTTATTATGATTTTTTTGTGCTTCTTCTATTGAGATCCCTCACAAATATCCTGAGGGAGTAGTGTAGATCATCAGTTTGCCTTTCAGTAACGCCAGCTGCCACGCAAAGTGTAGGTGGTGTAGGCCAGTACAATGATGTTCTTATTAATGGAATTAAACAGACCAAGGCAGAACTGAGAGATCAGTCTGGATGGGAATCAGGTTAGACAAATGGGCTATCCAGTCTTTCCAGCTGAGCTTGTGTCTTCACACCCTTCAGCTCGCAAAGAAAATGTTTTTTGCAAGTGGTGAAATGACAACACACCGTTTCTAAGTCCTTTTCAACCTACCAGGCACTCCTACAGTGCCACACCACTTTCCTTAGTCTGAGCAGATCTGTCCTTGTCCATCAGGCAAACAGGATTTAGAAATAAGCATTAAAATTATAGAGAAAATAATCATTAATTAATGCCACAGAGATCCCACTTGTCCCAGTGTTATAAATGTTGGAGATTGAAGCCTTGAGTACGTCACGGACACAGCATTCTCATGTCTTCAGTATCTGAGAGGATAAGGGTTCAGGATTGCGCACATTAGCCAGGTTACTGTTCTCTTCACAGAAAACTTAAACTCTCGGTAACTCAGAATTGTGGGGGGATTTACAAAAGTGTCCAATGATTTGGGTGGGATCTGTAATCCTCCTGGCTTTGGAAATTCCTCCTGTCTGTCATGAGAGAGCTGGCGGAGGAGCTCTCCCAGCCGCTCTCCATCACACACCAGCAGCCCTGGCTCAGTGGGGGCTGCCAGCAGCCGGGGGTCAGCCAGCGTGGGCCCGGCCACGAGAGGGGCAGGAGGAGGGTCTGGGGAGCTGCAGGTGCCAGCCTGGCCTCGGTGCCGGGGCAGCCATGGGGCAGATCGCCCTGAGCACCATCACACGGCACGGGCAGGACGGACGGGGATCGGGCCCCGCCAGCGTGGGGCTGTGAGGGGCAGGTCCTGCGTGACGAGCCCCATCTCCTTCCAGGACAAGG
>JAVJGJ010000057.1:69215528-69230832 GCA_035590215.1 Microhierax caerulescens | reverse complement strand
GGATTTATAGGGGAACATGACTTTTATAGATGTTGCATTAACTTAAACATTTCCTTTCTCAGCATGGGTTCTCCTCCTGTGCATAAAGCTTCCCCTAGGAATGATATATATGCTGAGGGGGAGACATGGACCCCACTTACAGCAAACGTCCCTGTTTCTGTGCTTTCTGGAGAGGCAGCTCTTAATGCATTGCAGTCACACTGTGGCCATTTGCCAATACCCATCCACAGCCCACTGGGATTTGCTCTGCTTCTCTCTTTCCCCATTTTGACTTAGAGGTAACAGAGAAGCAAAGTATTTCTCATATTATATATAAAATATATTTCATTATATATTTACTGATCCCAGTCCTTCCCTTCCCTTGTTTGGCAACAGAGGCTGTGGGCACTGAGCATTTGTGCTCTGAACCTGCCAAGAGATCTGGCATTACCTTGCCCACAGGAGGTTTTGAATTCTTTAAGCCCTTAATCAACTTTGTTTCACTGTTTCCATGTGCCCCCCTGCCTTCCCACAGCTCACATCTCCCACTTGTTATTTTGTACCCCTAACAGCTATGTGTAACCTCGCCCTCAGTTTAAAGGCATCCACACAGCACCTGCCGCACTGAAGCACCAGCCACGTCTGTTAGGAACAAGTTGTAATACATTAGACTGAAGTAAACTGTAAACACCCCAAACCTGGTATAACCCTGGTTTAAACTAATATTGTTCTCATGCAAATTAATATAGGTAAAGATAAATATGTTTCCTCACCAGCTGATGCTGGTTCTCAGCTTCAGCTGCATCTGGGGATGGTGTATTTGAATATATTGTACTTCCCGCACTGCTACCCTGCTACAGGGTGTATACTGTGTATTTAACAGGACAATTAAACTAAATGAAGTTTCTAGGAGCTGTTGAAACACCAGGTCATTCAAAAATCAACACCGATATTTCAATACATAGGAGCAAAGCATAAGATGCCGCATTGCTCTGATCAGCAGTTTCTCATTTCCCTGCATTCCTGTTAGTGAGAGGGAAGGACCCAATACACTCTGTTACTGGGTCTTGCTGGCTTTACCCCTTCCTTGGTAGTTAATTAATGCATTGTGTGTATGTGCTGGGGGAATGATGACCTAATCCTATTGAAATACAAGCCAAATAAACCAAGTTTAGATGCCAATGCAGTCACACAGCAACTTTCAGTCCCAGAACAATACACGTGAGGTAAGATATATTGGCAGAGTAGTTTTAGGCATATCAGACCTTATTAACTTTATTGTGATAATAATAGTAATAATAGGTGGGAAAAAGCTGAGTTGGAAGTTGAAGTGGATAGCAAGTTTTGGAAGTTTGGTAACTGTGGAAATAGAAAATTTCTGCACACGTTAAAGAAAAGAAAGCTTCAAACCTTTGAAGCCCAGCTGAAACTGAAACCCTAGTTCTGAAACCAAAATAAAAAAAAAAAAAAAAAAAGCAAGAAAAAAAAAAAAAGAAAAAGCAGTAACTCAGCAATTTACTAATTTTCAGCTTTTGGGCAGAGCAAAATGCAGAAATCTATGAAGCAGCCTGTCTTGTAAGGTAGACATAAACCCATGTTTGTTCTCAGCACCAAAATTGCTTCTAGCAACAGAGAAGAAATTTTGGTTTTCCTTACCCAAAACATTTTCCTTTAAACTCAGCATAGTTAAGCTGGGTGGTGCATTTTAACATTCAGTGTAGTGTGACTTACCTGTAAGTAAGCAGCTTAATCCATGCCTGTGCTGTGCACTCTCCAGGAAGAGGACAGAGGTATTTCAGGCATACCTACCACCCATGCATGATACCTGGAAGGAACCAGAGCAGATGCTGCATTGCTGATTGTTTTTGCAATCTGTATCTTGGAAACAGCTGTGTTGCACAGTATGTGAGCTATCTGCCCTTGCAATGAGGTCTGCACATCCCCTGTAATAGGGATGGAGAGCCTGGAGTAGTGTCCTGGCTGCTGTCTCTGCTTTTGCACCCTATGGAGGCATGTGCCAGCTCAGGGTTCCTTATTTCACTGACCACCCAGAATATTTTTGGTGGAGGGAGTCAGAGGGGGGTGACATGGGTCTCAGCAAAGAGGCTGGCAGGGTGGTTATCTAGCTAAACCCCTGGGAAAGCTGTAAGACCCTCTGCTTCCCCCCAGGCCTGACCCATCTCAGAGGGTATACATTGCCCAACCTCCAGCCAGGAGCGGTGCTGAAGGCTGGGAAGCTCTTGGAAACGCAGAAAGCACAAGGTATGGGGCTGGTGGGGCTGAGCACTGAGCCCAGCACTCAGCAACTGCAGCCAGGCCAGAGGGAGGACGGCTGCTCCTGCTAAACCACTTAGACGTGAGACTTCACTGCTGCTCCCCTCCCAGATCCACCACCGCATTCCTGTGGCATCTTGGGCGAATCGCTTGGAGGAACATTTTTAAAGGAAACAAGGCGAGAACAGAGCCCCTCCATCTCAGCGATAGGGAAAAGCAGGTGGCTGGCTCTTGGTGTGCCTCCCTCTCTGCCTGCTTGGGCAGTGAGGACAGGAAAGGCACTTGGAGATGCCCCAGACTGAGGTCCTACCCTCTTGATTTATTTTTCTCTTCCTGGAGACCTTCTGTCTCTCACTGCCTAGGCAGGGAATTTAGGGATTTCCTGTCAGAACTCACTTATCTGCTCACTTGGCACAAGTGAGGTGCCTGTGGTAGGCAACCTGGCTCATACCCTACACCTTTTTTTTCCCTTTCCTGTCTTCTTGATTAGTGTGGTTTCTATTTGCATTATACCATCGCTTTTTTTTTCTTTTGCAAGTATAGGCAATAAGGTGTTGATCCCTTCCTGGGTACTGGCAGTGACCAATCCAAGTACCGTGGAGACACATTTCCACCTCCATCCCCAATCTTGGCAAAGGGGACTAAGTGTGACCGTCACCTGGTCTCTTTGCATCCTTCCCCTCAGCAGCATCTCTGGCTTCAGGGCTTAAAGTGTCTGGAGAAAGCAATGCCCCAGGACATGCTCTATGCATGGTTTTGGGGTCAGGGACCTCTCTCCAGGTACCTGCAGGGTTGAGAATCTTTTCCCCAGCCCTCAAGAATCTCCTGGTCTCCCTGTGTCCTCTAAAACTACTCCCAGGCTGGGAGCAGGGGTGGAAGAGCTGTGAGTTTGAAGTCAAAGGGTAGATTTTTTAAATGAATGGTGGCAACAGCCACTGTTGATGAGAGCCACCAGCAATTCAGACACCCTGCCAGAGAGAAAGATCTGTTTTTTAAAGTACTTAATCACAGGGAAGTATCTTTTAAAAAAAAAATCTGTTGTTTAGCTGAAGATCATTATTTAAAAAAGATGAGAAGAAAAAGAATCAGTTGTGAGTGATTAAACCCTGTGAATAAATAAACCCATCCTCTGTGCTGAGTTGGTATCTTGGTGGAGCTGCTGGCACTTGGGCCTTATGATACAGCTTGTAAACACTGTTCATATTTTCCAGGTACATGGGCCCTTCTCAGCTGCTCAGGGGGACATCAGGGGCCAAGTATCACCCAAGAGACCTGCCAAGACGTTGTCCAAGAGCTGCCCCTGGCAAGCCTTCCAACAGTTCTTGGAATGGTTTTCCACGAAGCAGTGGTTTGATGCAGATTGGAACAAACAAGGCTGTTTTTAAAGAATCCCAGTTGCCTGTGGACATGGATTTGGGTCCATTTCCAGGGCAAGGTTCTCCAAACCCCAAGAAAAATATCTGTATGCTGCCCTTGCAGCCTGCCCCGGGTAGCCAGTGATGCCAGGTGCCATTCTGTGGGACTTGGGGTGGGATCCATCTCAGTCTGAGCTAGTTATCTAGGCAATGCAGAGGGGTCCCCAAAAGTGGTCTACCTGAGGTAGGTGTCTAAGGTAGGCAAGAACTGTCCCCTTGGACATGACCATTCCTCTCCAATGATGGTTAGGAGAGGTGAGATGACTTGCCTTGACTGGCTGCATCTTAGGAGTTTGAAGTGAAAATCTGCTTTTAATGAGCAGGGAAATGGGGAAGAAAAGCACAATTCACAGTGCCAAGACACCTCAGGGTGGGTGCAGCCTGGCAGAGGTTCCCTGCAGGCAGTGCTTCACACCCCAGTGCAGTCCTTGTCTCTAGTATTTCAAATGAACTGGAGACTTGTGCCACAAGTCTTACACCCCCCCCCATGGCAAATGCTCACCCAGCATTCAGTAAGATAAGAAAAGCCACAATAATTTCTTTCTCCACCCAGGTCTTACGCATCTTGGTGATTCATATGAAGTCCTAGGGTGAAATCCCAGCTCATCTTTGTTAACACCAGTGATACTGGATCTGCCCTCAGGACCCTGATTTGGTACCTCTGAAAGGTGCAGTCTTGCAGCAAGCAGAGGTGGTTTAACCCAGCACTACCATGCCCCCACCACTTCACCCAAAACAATGGTTTAACAGTGCTGACAGGGGCTTTTCCACACTTCAGCAGGACTGTTGGTCTTGGCTGAAGAGTCTCAGTAACTGGAGGTTAAGTCACTCCGTCCCAAACCCAATCCCCTCCGCTGCCAGACCCCTCTTGCTATCGTTTGCTGCACCGTCCATCTTTCCATCCAACACACTCGCTTCCACGTAGCCTGCCCAAAGGGGCTGAACAAAAGGACAGAGTGATTCTCAGTCTGAAATGTGAGCATGGCAAGGCAGGACTCAAAGGGAACCTCCTGGACCAAGAGAGGTGAAGATCATCTGCGTGAGCTGGATCGTCCTTAGAGCTTCCCCAGGGCACAGAGCCCTTCTTGTTAAGAGTACAGAAGGGTTTGGGAAGTAAATCCTGCCGGAGTTAAAGAAAAATAAAGAACTATGTTTGGCTCCTGAGTCTCTTGAGAGACAGTTCATGAATTATTGCTGTTCTGAGACAAATAAAGCTGGAGGTACACTCTTCGTGCTGCATAAGGTTTTGGTTTAAGATGTTTTATATAACTTGAACAGCAGTAAAGCAAAGAGCAGCAAGTCAACATGCAGCAAATGCAGACAGTTTTTACCTTTCCTGTGGGGCAGATTTATAGCAGGGAAGGGCAGGAGGAGAGCCGTGCTGGGATGTGGTGAGCTCACTGGGATGCAGTACGGAGGAGGTTCGGTAGCAAAGCAGATGCTGTGTTGCCCAGCCTGCAGTACTTGGGCTGTGTTTCCAGTCTCATTTCTTCCACCAGACACTCCTGATAGGTTGTGCTGGGGTGATGCTGGGTCTGGGATGCTGAGGGAGTATCCTGGCTGGGCACTGCTCCAGTTAGTATTGCGGGTCAGGAGGAAGATTTGAGGGCAAGAAACCAACGTGGCCCATGCCCAGTTCTTCCAAAACTACATCATGTCCATTCAGAGATCAGGTCTTCCTGTCACACATTTAAAGGTGTTCCTACAGTCATCTTGCCTGATGGCACCCTATATCTAAATGTCCAAAAACTGTCTGATGTCAAAGATATTTTTAGGAGACCTGAAACGAAAGACTTTTAGCTAGTGGGGCTCCAGTGCTTTTTAGCAGTGCTGCCCATAGGGAGCATGAGTAAGGAGCTAGCTAGAACTCAGCTTCTCTCTATTTGGTAGATGAAGGGCAAGATCTGGGTGCCACTGCTGGGTTTTGGGTGACGAGCTCTGTAACGCTAACTTCAGCCATTTACAGACAATTTGTGGTGGATGAACGCTACCATCATGTCTTTATCCATGGGGCATTTCCTAGCCACTGCTCCATTCAAATGAAACTTATAGAAGGCAGATGTGTGTGCCTGTCAATCAGACAAATGTGTATATATATGTGTATATATATATATATATATATATGTCAATTCAGGGTGTTTTGTAAAGGGCTTGCATGCCTGTAATGTGACACTCCAAAAATCAGTTTGATTTGTTACAGTGCTGATTTGTTTGGCAGATGGACAGGTTTTGTAAATCATCTAGATGCACTAAAACTTTAAACTGGGTATATTTGTGAGAGGATGTTTCAGACAAATACTCAAATATATTTATTTTGTAATTTCACAGCTGTAGGCTATCTGGGATAAATCCTAAGGAGTTGTATGGTTCTTGTTGTGCAACCTTTCTTGTTACGTCTCCTGGTACTACTCTAGACTCAAGTTTAACCACTGCTGAGGATGCCTTGCTAACAAAACTGTAACTTTTGAAGGAAACCTAGAAAAACAGCCCATAAGATTTTCTGAGGAGCCACTTCCCAGTCCTTCTCTCCATTTCCCAGGACTATGGGCATGTATGCCATGCTAAGTGCAGCATTTCGGAGCTGTTGTTTAACTGCAGTTAATATCTTGTGGGATTTGTCAGTTATCCATCCTTCCCTTCAATGGCACTAAGTGGAACTGGCTCCTCAGTGACTTACCTTGCTGGATGGAGGTTTCGTTATCCCTTAAACATTGTATTAAAAAAGCCACTGTACCTTCTTTAGTGTACCTGACATGGCAAGCTGTGATGGGGAATGTGAGCACAGGCCACTCCTAGAAACAAAATCCAGTTCTCTGTAGCTTTTAGCAATATTTTTGGAGTAAGGTCTGATCTTGATGGTCATCAGTGCAAACTGCGCACATTTGTGGGTGCACGAGACTGGATGAAATGGGATGTGAGATTCTTGTCTGTAGAACTGAAGTTGTGGGTGCCCCATCCCTGGCAGTGTTTAAGGCCAGGTTGGATGGGGCTTTGAGCAATCTGTTGTAGTGGAAAGTGTCCCTGTCCATGGCAGGGGGGTTGGAACTAGATGATTTTTAAGGTTCCTTACAACGCAAACCATTCTATGATTCTATGATATGTTCCATAGGAATGACTCTGCAATGCAGGGATACCTCATCTGGCTGTAAACAAGAAGTATTCAAGTAGCAACATGGACCAGGGGCTGGTTAACTTCTCACCTATTTGTTCAGAAGTTGGGTTAGTTACACAGATGGTGCTGAGCTCCGAGCTGTCACAGTTACACAGTTCTCAGCACCAGTTTAAAAATAACTTGGTTGCACCTATGTGAACTGCAGCCCTAGCAGGAACAGCAAGGGTAGGATTTTTACATCACATTTTACATCACGTTTAAACATTATCCCCACTGCAGAGTCCTGTGAAAAATGCTGTTTGTAACAAGCCTGTGAGAATATGAGGACTCCACCTTGTTGTTTTTCCCCATGTAGAAGGAGCAAAGAGTTTATTTTTTCAGCTGGTAGTCTTGTGATTGCAGGCAGGCATCCAGTTATCAAGCTGGGCTCTTCCTATCACCTACCCTGTTGGTAAACAAAGCTGTGCATGTCAGATGGTAACTCATTTTTTTGTAACCGTATTGTTCCAGTGATCCCTCTGTATATCTCCAGATAATTAAGCACTAAACCATGAGTTTCAGACTGCAGAGTGAGGACCTGGAAGTGGAACAGCATAAGCAAATGAGCTGGCTAGCTTTTTGATGGGGTTTGAGAGGTTTCTGAGTAGCTCTGTAGAGCTGGACTACCTCTGCTGACAGAGGGCCAACCTCAAAAGATTTGGGAGTGCCTCCAGGATGAGGCTAATGCCACTGCTGAGATGTTTGCCATCAGACATTATCATTGCCCCACCAGGCAACCCAGACAGATGAGACACGGTTGGGTTTGCACCACCTCACACTTCAGCTGCAGGAACTGTTGTTCCTCTGTGTTGAACTGTCATATGCCATGCCTATCATTGCATCGATGGAAAATGCAAGAAATCCTTCATGAAGTAGAGTTTCCACCTCCTGTCTTCCCAACAAACATCTTTTCCTAACTCAGTGCTCTCCTTTGCTGGGATTTCAATTCAAGAAGTGTTCTGCTTGAAGTTTTGCAAGGGTTTGGCAAACACAAAAGCCAAGATATGCTGGCTGTTTTCAAATAGCACTTGGAATGAGCTGTGGTCAAAACCAAATTCCCTTCTCTTCAGTGCAATTTCTGGCCCTCTGTCTGTGAGCTCCCAGTCTCCCTAGTATACATTTATAAAAGAGCCCTAGTGAGAGGATGGTCAGGGCAAGCATTTGTCTTTCAGCAAAGCCCTGCAATACTTTCGCACAAGAAAGAAGAGCTTATGGGGACTGGAAGCAGTTGCTGTGTTTGTGTTGACTGGCCATGGTTTTCAGATGCTGGGGGTTTCCAAAGCAAATGAAATGTTATTCATCAAAGCGGGCTCCCTCCCCTACTTTCAGTTGTTGAAAATACTACAAAGTAAGATGGAAAGAAACATGTAATCCTTCATCATCACAGTGAGGATTTACTTGTTTGTTTAGATTCCCTGTCTGTTCCAAATGTTCTGCCAGAGAAAGCCCATCCAGGCTCCGGGAGTGCTTGACACACATGAAAAAAATTCTAGATGCATATAGGAGATAAATCCAGCAGAAGACACTGCCTTTCCTCACAGTGCACCAGCGCAGCAATCATCTGAAAGGCCCACAATAAAATAGCTCAGGATGCTTCTTGTAGGAAAAAGGGGGCAGAAACAGATGTCAATGCTGGCTCCTCTAGACAAGAGACTTTATGGAAGGGCTGTCTGTGAGCCCCAGGCACCTCCTCTTTTTCTGCTTGGAAAATGTTGCCCAGGTAGAAAACACAGAACTTAGTGCCTTTGTAGTCATTTAAATGAGGGAGTCATATTCAGAGGGTGATTCCTCCCACCGCCCTAGGAAGAGATCACCCTTTTAAAGGCTGTCCCTCCCTGCAGACATTAAGGGGAAACTAAAAGAGAGGAGCTCAGACCTGAAGCTCACTTTTGACTGCTTAAAAGGAGGCAGCTGAATCCTGTCCCAAGGGACACTGCATCAGGAACACAAGTGCTTTGCATTGAAACTAGTCAGCAGCCTTTGTAGCTGGTGTTTCTCTCCCATTGTTACTGCTGCACCTACAAACAGGGAGCAAGTCAGAAACAGGAGACAGTAAACATGGCAGTTGTGTGTAGCTGAGATGAGATAGACCTCTGGGTCATCCTAGGATGAGGTAGTAGGAGAAGAACAATTGTCCAACAGATGTCTTGCATTTGCACCATTATCCAACCCAGCAGTTTTGAAGATGCCCTGTGAGCTGCTTTTTTAGTGATGCCTTGGATGCAGCACCTGTGAAGCTGGCTCCTTTTTTTTTTTGCCTATCTAGGAGCCACTGGCATGAGTGGACATCAGGAGCTTGATGACTCTGCTGGGAGTAATACAACAATAACTTGGTAGTGGGTAGAATAGGAGGGGCAGTTTTCAGCCAGTGACACAGCCCCTGGGCCCCCAAATCACTTCTGTTAAAAGTTATGAGATCTTGAATGCTCCTAGAGGCTTGCTGAGATTTTACCTTTTAGGGTTTTGTCTCAAAGAAGCCTGTAAAATGAGATATTTAAGACAACTCCGTTCTTGAAAAGGCAAAACCAACCAGTTCTGTGCTGTGCAGGTGCTGTCCTTATTTCACACTTTGACATCAAGAGCAAAGGGCAGGCTCACATCAAAATCTGGGGTTTCTGAAGGGCTGCTAAGCTGTATCAAATCTAGGGTTTTCCAAAGTGACACCCCTTTGCCGAAACTCCAGTTTCATAGCAGAAATAGAGCATCCTACCTCCATAAATGCAATGTAGCCTCAACAGGCTGGAGAGGTCTGTCAAAAGAGGTCATAAAAGTGATTGTGAATCACTATTATTGGTAAGATCTACAATTTAGGGATTTACCTGAATACAGAAGTGAAAGAGAGGATTTTACAAAAAAAGCTATAAAAAAGAACAGAACTTCCAAAAAAAACATTCTGCTTTTGAAGAGCTGTGAGATGTTTCAAGGAACACCTGAATTAACCCTTGCTTCCACAAGTTTTTGTGTAAAGCTCACCTGTTGCCATTTTGTTTCTGCTGTCCCCTCAGCTCATGTGCTCCTCAGTCCAGAAAGCCCTGTTTGAGGAGGAGGATAGAGTGAAGAAGCTGCAGCAGAAAGTGGCGACACTGGAGAAGCGCAACAAGCAGCTGCGAGATCGGGTGAAGAAAGTCAAGAGGTCTCTCCGGCAAGCTAGGAAAAACACCAGGCACATGGAGCAGATGAACCGAAAGCTCAGCGAGAAACTTGCCTCTGTAGGTGGTCAGATCCCTTATATTAACTCTTTGAAGCAGGAGAACTCCCATGCTACCTACCTTAAAGTATAATGCAAGAGTAAGTGCTCAGGCCAATGATAATGGCAAATTCTGCCTGCATTAGATCAGGAACTGGCCCTCACACCTTGTCTACACTGTGCTTCAAACCTTGCATGGAAAAGGAATCTGAACTTGCTTTAGACACAGTGCTAGATTAAACAGGAATGCAAACTGTGTGTTGGAGGCACAGCCCAAAGCCATGTCCTCGCTGTCCTCAGTGGACACAGGGTCAGACAGTGATCTGTACCTCTCTGCCCTCACCCTGCCCTGTCTCCATCACCACTTTGGGGAAAATGCCAGTTCAGCCCCATGGGACGTTGCAGGCCCTTGGCTCAGGAGCTGTTCTTGCCAGCTTACCTCCTCCACGTGGGTTGGGCAGGCAAGGCCAGGGGGATATACAGAGATGGATGCTGTGGGAAGGATGCAGGGATGAATGGCCTTTGCTCAGTCACCACCCCCAAGCTCTCAACCTCCCTTAAGCTTGACTGAAGTCTACACCCAGTGTCTGAGCAAAGGCTGGGGACACACTCAGTTTGGGCCCCGCTTTGAAAGGAAGCACAGATGTGCCCAAATTGTCTTAAGAGCATTTCTAAATATCCCTAAATATTCTAAATAAAATATCTAATATTTTTTATTTTACCAGGAAGTGCCTCAAGGGTCCCAGTAACTCCCTCAGGTGCCTTTATTGTTGCTCAGCTAAAAGGGCTGGAAACCACATAATTTTGGGACCGTGCCTAGGGCCTAATCAAACTCCTCAGTCAGGAGTGGATTTAGCCTGGCTATTAGTGGGTGCTGGATTAGGCCCAGCAGATAATTTCAGATCCCGTTTTCAAGCAGGTTTTATTTACAGTGTGGACAAGGCTTCAAGTTTTGTAATCACTGTTTGAGGTATAATGGAGGTTGCTGGGCAGCCTCACTTAGTTACACTTAGATGCTGTAGAGACCACATGAATATCAACAGGGCATTAAAAATTAAGGTAGTTTATATATGTATATATTTTAAAATCCTATAGAAAATATTTTTATTACACAATTGATATAGTCTAATTTTCTTAAAATATGAAGTAATTCCCATTTATTGGTTATCTTGTTGAAAACAAAGTCATCACGTCCTTTATGAGTCATTTACAACATCAGTATTCGTGACTGATAACATTTTCAGCTGTGTTAATGTACCAGAGGATATCTGGGGTCTTGGTGCTTAACCAACCTTCCTTCATACCAGGGTGCCGGGCGCCCTAAGGAGAGAAAGGTAGAAGAGATTTTGTGTTCTTCTTCCCTTCTCAAAGTAGTTTTTCTTGCTCCAAGCATAAGGCCGAAGTGCAGATGTGCTTCCTGCTTTTTGACAGGGGCAGCCCGTGCTTGCCCAGCCTGGAGCAACACCGACAGTCTGCCAGGGCTCAACCTGATTTGTACAAGGTGGACTGATCCAGGTGATCTTTAACATAGAGGTGAGGCCCTCAGAAAAAGCAGTGTGTGAACCACCACTCTGCTTCTAACTCTCCATATGTACCAAATCACTGCATGGTCTCCATACTGTGTCTCAGCACTCAAAATTAAAGTATATCCAGGTTACAGCCCTGCTTTAACTATCCCTGTGCTAGGAAAAGCCCATATCACCTTTCAGCCATCAGCTTCATTCCAAGCTGAACTCAGAAGTTAAGCCTTGTGTTGGCTTCTAGGATGCTGCTGAGTTTAATTACCTTCCAGTTTTTCTCCTTTTGGAAATAGAACTTCCCTCCCCCTCCCTGCCCCTTGAAATAATATTGGCATTTCTTAAGATTCTGACTCCTCCACAAGCTCTGCTGGTTTCAAAGGCTCTGCCTACCGAATCAGCACAATTTGAGTTGTTTTGTGCTGTAGTCAGCAATGCTGTTGCCTGAGAATTACTACAGACCCAAGGCTTCCCTAGAAGCCATCCAGAGATTTTAACTCCAAACTTTAAATCCATAGGAAAGTAACTACTTTTTTTTTTTTTGGGGGTTGTTTCTGGTTTCTAAACTGTTGTTTAAATAAATGAACTGTTTTTCCTGGTATAGGTATTAAAAGCCTGTGTTTTAACTTTTTGTTAATAAAAATATTCCCTCTGGTATTCATTCATGTTTTATAAATGTTTGTATAAAGCTGAGAAAGTATAGTTAATATAGCTACACCTTTGCTATTCTTACAAACCTTCCAAACATGGTGTTGAAAAATCTTTCTCTTTTGGCTGATGTTTCTTGTCTTTTGATTAAAAGATTAGAATTTTCTTCCTATTTCCCCCTTTTATCTAGCTTAAAAAAAAAAAAAAAGCAAACCATTTTGTTCTCTTTGTCAGTTTTGTGAGAATTTTGTTACTTTGTAAAGAAAACAAAACCAACACCCCCAAATGCAAAATCCAAGTGAAACCCAAAATGTCCCCTCTGTGTACAAAACCAAAAAAGATTGTTTCCTTCGAAGTTTTTTTCCTTTCATTCCTGCTTGGTTTTGGATCATTTCCAGAGATAAGGACTAGCAGTCAGATCAGATCACAAGTTAACCCTCTCAACAAGTAGCAGGGGATGCCAAGCCCAAATAAAAATGCTATTACAGTGTCACCACTGATTGCCTGTTCCTGGTGGTGACAGTATCCAGAGTGACCAGGGAGGCTGTATGGGCAGGCAACACGAGTGCAAAGAGGAATTTGGGTTACATCCATCAGGTTGGTACATGTCAAATAAGGCCTGACACATACTCTAATTTTTATCCCACTTTGTAGCAACTTCAGGGACCAGCTAATCTGGAAACACACAAAAAGGACAAAATTCCATGCCGTTTTCTGAATTAATGTGAAAGGCATGATTAAGTCTGTTCCTTTTGAAGAGCTGTGTGGGAGAAACTGGGGTGTGGAAATGCAGAGGAGGTTGGCATAGCTGGATGGGTTGGCAAGGGATGGTATAGAAACTTAAAACACAAGGCGGGGGAGGGGGTGGGGCAGGTGGAGTAAAAAAGCAGAAGGATTCAAATGAGGAGAGCAATTGGTTAGAAACAACACCAAGTGCAGCAGCCCCCACGAAAAGCTCAAAGATGCTTTACAAATTAATAACATCTGCTTCTGCAAATATATCAGGAGCTTGAAGCTGCCAGAATGTCTGTAGGGCCAGTGCTAGGGGTTCCCATAGCAGATGAAGCCAGAACTGGGGGCAAGGAGGGGCTTTTCAACATCTTTGTTCACCACGGAGGAATTTAGGGATGCTCTCATGGCCAAATCAATTTTTCCTGGTGGATCCAGAGGAGGACAAGAAGAAGTGAAGGAGCAAAATGAATAGCAACGAATTGGAAGGACAGAGAGCAAGTGGGTATGAACAGTGACAAAGAGTAGACTTAGCTGAGTGAGTGACAGAGAACAAAAATAAATGAAATGCAGTGTAGGTAACATAAAAATATATTAATGGGGGAAAAGAAAAACAGTCCTATCTTTTCCTGTGAAATGAGATGCTCTGAACTGGCATCAGCAATCTAACATTTATATAATTAGTGGTCAATTAGTCAATCAATTGGGTCAATCTATACATGTCTACAATCTAACCTCAATCTACGAGGTTACAACATACTATTCTATGAAAACATTGGCTGAACACTTAGCAGCAATCAAAAAAGGTAGGTAAAGTGGCAGAATTTGTTAGGAAAGGGCTAGAGAGCACCATTGCACTGCTGAGTATGAGGTATGCCCACTTCTGGGAAGCAGTGTGCAGTTATTCCCTGTCTCAAAGAAAGTGTCTAATAGGAAATGTATAGAGAGGCAACTTGAAAAATCTAAAAACTAGAGGAGCTTCATATGACAAGCAACCATATTTTCCAGGCCTTTGGGCTGGAGAAGAGAAGAGAAGAAAGAGGAGAATGAGAGAGGGAAATGGGAGAGGGGAAATGTTGGGATTGTCCTTTTTTCACCACCAGCACCACCAGTACCACCAGCACCACGTCTCTGTTGTGCTGTTTCAGTCATTGGTTAAACTTTTGCAAGGTTTATGTGTCTCACCACAGCAAAAGTGGATACTTGAGATGCTGATCTGCACCCAACAAGTGCCTTCTGTCCTTAGACTTTACAATATGTTTTTCTAGGTTTTTTGAAAGGGATCCTTACAGAGCAAAGTGCATCAAATGAACTGTATTATTTTTGCTTAAATCCCAAGCACCGTCCTGGTTAAACAACCCTATCTTGGTAGCTCAGGAAGAACCAAATAGTATAGGAGGATTTATGGAGAGCAGATGACGTTAGCAGCTCTCTTTGCTCCTTAAGACCATTGAGAAGAGAACAACTTGCACATGTATGAACAATAATTTAGAGAAATAACGATGTTATTCTGTTTGGGTTTTAGCGGAAGGGTTTTTTTTTGGAACAGAAGAGCATATTAATGTTTCAGAGCTGTATCAGCAAAGCCCATTTCTAAATATGCAAAACTTCTCGCCAAGTTAAATAATCTCATTAATGAGGCAAAGGAGCCCAAATTAATTTCTAAAAGTAGGACAAAAAACATGAAGGGAAAACTGTGGAGACCAGGTAAAACTGACAAGGTATGTCATTCTTTCTTATAATAAATCTAAGTAATTGCAAGGAAATTTCATTTTCCTCCCCATTTAACCCTAATTATTTTCATTTAATCACAGAAATGTTGCTATTTCCCTCCAAACTAGACTGCTTTGCGTGTGAAACACCATTTATAACATGTGCTTGGGTTTAGGCATATTCCTAATCCCCTAAAACAAACACAGTGAGCAGGACAGCATGTCCCAGCATATGTGGCACTGCTGGGAGGGCTCGTTGGCCCTGGTGGCATTGACTCTGCGGCAAACCAGGCCAAGTCACCCCAACAGGGATTTCCCAGGTGGCATCAACACTAACACCTGGGGAGGCAGGCGCAACACAGATGTAGTTGGGCAAGAGCGATTCTGTCTTTCTGAGGGGTCATCTTTTGGTAGATCAAGATTTGATGTGGACAACAGCGAGCTGAGTGGGAGTGCTGCCGTGCAGGGGGGCAGGGGGCTCTGTGGGGGCTGGGCAGGCCAGGCTGAGGGTCCGAGGCCAGTGGTGTGAGGGGCAGCGGGGCTCAGTGCTGGGCCCTGCCCGTGGGGCACAGCAGCCCCCGGCAGCTGCGGGCTGGGGGCTGGGAACTGCCCGGTGGGAAAGGGCCGGGGGGGCTCTGCGCTGGGCACAGGCGCTGGGCAGGAGCCCCCAGCGTGCCCAGGTGGCCCAGGGG
>JAVJGJ010000057.1:69177756-69210434 GCA_035590215.1 Microhierax caerulescens | reverse complement strand
CCAGCCCCGTCCAGCCTGGCCTTGAGCACCCCCAGGGATGGGGCACCCACAGCTGCTCTGTGCAACTTGTCCCAGTGCCTCGCTGCGCCCACAGTAAAAAATTGCTTCCTGATACTTGATCTAAATCTACCCTCTTTCAATTTAAAACCATTACCCCTTGTCCTATCACTACATTCCCCTGATGAAGAGTCCCTCCTCCTTCCTGGAGGCTCTCTTTAGGTACTGGAAGGTTGAAGTAAGGCCTCCCCGGAGCCTTCTTTTCTCAAGGCTAAAAACCCCAACTCTTTCAGCCTTTCCTCATAGGGGAGGTGCTCCAGCCCCCTGATCATTATCATGGCCTCTTCTGGACCCGCTCCAACAGGTCCCTGTTGTTCTTATGCTGGAGGCCCCAGAGCTGGATATAGCATTGCAGGTGGGGTCTCAGAATAGTGGAGTAGAGGGGGAGAATCACCTCCTTTGACCTGCTGGTCATGCTTCTTTTACCCTTCACAGCCCAATTTCTTCATCTCTGTCTCACCCAGGAGGTAAAAGTCAGATGAACAGAGATGCTCCCGTGGGGTCACTGGTGGCTTGGGAAGAGGACAGAGGGACCTTCACCCTGAGCTGTGCCAAGGTACACAAGGCAAGGGCTGGACCAGCCAGGAAGGGAGGAGGAAAGCGCAGACCAGCAGGTTGTCCTGATCACTTGTTTATGCCTCAGATGACATTTCTGTTCCACTTCCCCTGCCCAGAGAAAAGCAGAGAGCCTCCAAGGCAAAGGGGATTTATTTGGGCTGCCATGGCATTAAAACCCAGGCAGACAACAGAGAGGATGATACGCCTGATCTCCACTCACCACCCGAGAAAAACACATGATCGCATCACAAAGGGGTACTTGCTCAAACTGTTCCCATGCATTTCCATGGGAATGGAGCAACTTTTTTGATTTCTGCTTTTTAATATTTCTTTTATGATTATTTCTGAAATACCCTGCTAGCTGGAGACTCAGCCTCAAGAGATAAGGAAGAGGAAATGTCACAAGCTGTTGTCAATAAATTATTTTTCCCATTTCTTGATGCCAGGAAAAGCAACTCTTGCTGGTGGAAAACAGATCATGGGTTATGGTCTCTTCAAATTATTTATTGCAGAGATGTTAGAAATTGCCATATGCACCAATAGGTATAGCAAGTTTGTCGGAAGCAATGGGAACCTTTTCTGTAGCAAAAGAAAATGTCTTGTAACCTGATCTGTCTTCTCTTGTGCATATATAGGTGATTCAGGCTAGTTTTAGGATTACAATCTATTCTTCTTCACATATAAAAATTAAGAGCTTCATTTTGCTCCCCACAAACACAAGGTGAAGAGCTAATTCCTGCTTCAAGAAACTCTACTTAGAATTGTGACTGGAACCAGCACTGCTTGCCAGGAGAGCAGTGCAGCTGTGATTTTACAGTGCTTCCAGTAGCTGTATTTGCACTGTTCAGGTTGAAAGTTCCCATGCTGGTGCCAGTCTCTGCTTCAGTGTATGGAAAAAATAATTTCCAAACTGTCAACCATTTCTGGGGCTGTCTGCAACTGAAAAACATTTTGTTTTTCTCTAAATATCTTTGTTGATTTTTTTACCATCGCCACGTTTGGAGCAAAGAGCTGGAGTGTGATGAGGACATTTTTATATCAAGTTTACTATATCTGTGGAAAATCCACCCCAGTTCAGGCAGGTTATAATGAATGGTTAACAGTTCTTCAGCTGCAGACACTCAGCTAAGTCTCCTTCTTAAACCAGCTTCCCAGTCTTACGGACCACACTAGCACTGGCCACTGGTGGGATACCCAGTATTGTGCCACAGCTGGGTGATACAGTGCAATAGGATGGTCCAGGTGGTGACACTCACTAGAAGTGTCTGCCAGAAAGCACTGTAGTTACATCCTCATTTCACTGGGGAAGCCTGTCCTGTTGCCACACACTTGGTACCTCACTCTTCAGGAGAAAAAAAGCACCACTGATCTGGAGTTGCTCTGAGATAGAGTCTCCAGTCAAAAAAACCAACGGTCTTGGCCTCATTTCCACTGAGATATAGGGGAACAAGGCTGTTTTCTGTGCCTGGGAGCCTGCAATACCAGGAAACCTCAACCAGATCAAAAAAACCACCTCCTGTTCTCTTGTGTCCCTGTGGCATGAGAGAGCATGGCAGCATCGGCTTCTTTTGGTCATAGCCCTGTTGTTTGAGACGCTCTCCTGGTAATCCGTATGTCTCCTGCAAGTGGTTCATGGTTGCACCAAACACGAACCACCAGGTGCTCAGTCCTATAATCACACTGCACTTCAATAGCCTGTCACAAAGCAGGGCTGTGAGCCAGAGGGTGGCTGAGATAAAAGAAGTTAATCCTCCTTCACCAAGGAAGGAGCTCTTGGATGGGGTGGCAGGAGGACACCTAAAGGTGATGTCGATGAGGTGGGTGAATTGGTAAGAGCAGTTTGGGAAAATTATTTTTAAATGCCCCATGACAGATGCCTCCACTTAGATCATATTTGCCACAAGATCCCGAGGATCATTCAGACCTTGTGAGCATACCAGATCCATCTGAGACCTGTAGTTACACCCCTTGCAGCATCTCACCTCCACAAGGTAACAATGATATTGCCTCCCGGGCACCGTTGCAATAGCAGTTGCCATGTTCATCACTGGGAATGGCACATGCTGAGCTGCTGAGTGCACTAAGGGTTGTGTAGAGTATGATATAATAATCTAGTCTTACACTTCCACTATTCCCTCAACCCTCCATTACATTTGATAGCTATCACCCAAGCCCTGCCATGTAGGCATATCTGCAACAGGAGAGCCATTTAACAACCACTGCGGCAGCAAGAAGGTCATTTAAGAGACAAAAAAATGATTTCATACTGGTTGGACACCAGTAGCTGCTTATAAGAATAGATTGCAGACCTCGTGGAAAAGGGAGACACACTCTGATGGACAGTATTAGGGTTTCAACAGGGACTGGGCAACGTTAGATGGTCAATGCAGGCACTGAATCACCAGCAGTACAGGTCCTCCCAAATTACAGTCACTTGAAGGGGGAGACAAGACCCTGCAGAGACAGACTGAGCTGCTGGGTGAAAGGCTGCTGCATTTCTGCCTCCCAGCACAGCCTTGGTGGGATTATTTCCCAGGCATCACCAAGTGCCTTCACTGAGACTATGTAGGGGGCAGAGCTGGCATGGGCAAGCGCATGCAGAGGCAGCTACTGCGTGTGTCACCTGTAGATACATGCACGGCAGCTGTTTGGGCCAAAGAGACATCCCAGATAACTGGGCAGTTCCTTTATTTCAGTGGCTACCCAAGGAAATAAAATGGTAAATAAATAATAATAAATAAAAGTAGAATAAATAATAATAAGAACAAAAAGAAAGATGGCCAATAATATTTTTTTTAAAATGACAAAATTAGTAAAATAATTTGTAACAAAATTGATAATAATATAGATATTTTTTAAAAATCACAAGGTTGGAACCAGCCAATACTGCCACATTGGTGACAGTGTCTGGTTTTTATACACGATCTGATACACAGTTCAGCACGTTTATGCACACATGGACCATGGGAAGTTAGAAACCATCATTCAACACTCTCCTCAGCACCCAACCTTTTCATCAAGCTGTCAGTTGTGTCTGAAGTCCCAGGCTGGACAGGGTCCCTCTGCCCAGACCTGGACCAAAACACAGCTGGGAGTACAGAACCCCCAGGGCCAGCTGCAAAGAACGTGGCTTCGAAGCCTGGTGGCACCAACACTGACCAGAGCAGGGGGAAGCCTTCATGCCAAAGCCTTATCCAGGTGCTCATCCTGCATTTTTATCCAAGAGCAATTTAATATTTAAGGGAATGAGCAGTACCCATGCCCAGGACTAACAGCTTCCAGTGAGTGCACATATTCAGATGAAAATCCTGTGGGTGCCAGACCTGGAAGATAACATACACTGATGTGCTGCAACACGCGTGAATGCTTCAGCAGGTATCTATACTTAGGGTAGGCTGGACGAGCATAGACAGCAAATACCCAACCTGCTGAGATACAGCCTGAGGCACAAGACACTAGCACCACTAATGATGTGTTTGACATCTGCTAGGAGCCTTCACAGCCTCTGCACAATTATGTAGGCAAGTGTAAGGAGGAGATAAGACACTGATAGTGGCTTGACACGGGCCTAGTGAACCTTAAATGCTGGGTGCAGGGGCTGCTCTCCTTGTAGCCACGTGGCTCATCCAGGGTCAGGGTATCTGGGGAGGGAAACAATTTTCACACATCCCCTAACACTGAATCCACTGCTTCATGCTTAGGCATGTGGTCCTTCAGACCTCCAGCAAAGCCTCAGCAGTGACAAAGCAAACACTGCCCAGGAACTGGACCTTTCTGCCCTGCAAAGCAGCACGGCAGCCTGACCCACATCTTTGGGCTGGAGGGGCTCCCTCAGCCAGGCTCCTTGGCACACAGGAGAAACCCCAGCTGCAGGGCACCTTTGCTGCACAACCAGCCCTAGCATGCCAGGCCACAGGCAACTGCCCAAGACCTCAGACATCTCTTGCCTAGCCCCATCCTTGCGAGTGCAGTCATGCGGATGCAGCCTCGTAGCTGCACGCAGCTCACACAACATCCAGGTCCCTCCCCAAATGCAGCTGGCATGGCCACTGTTTGCTACAAGGGGCCAGTACATTGCCTCAGCTACCAGCTATTGCTGCCATGGAGCAAAAGCAAGTCCATCCTCTCCTCATATGTTTACACAGCTCCCGAGCCACATTCAGAAAGGTGCAAAATCCATCAGGCAAAGGCAGCAAGTATGAAGCCATCCTACAGCAGACACAAAGCTTGCCCATATTGTTTTCCAGGCGAAACTTGAACCACCATGCACTGTTTTGGCTTTGCAAATAT
Organism: Microhierax caerulescens; assembly: GCA_035590215.1. Taxonomy (NCBI): domain Eukaryota; kingdom Metazoa; phylum Chordata; class Aves; order Falconiformes; family Falconidae; genus Microhierax; species Microhierax caerulescens. The sequence continues at coordinate 69,205,529 of JAVJGJ010000057.1, read as the reverse complement.
AATTTATCTCCTGATCTAGTGGGTCTGACTTGGTAGGAGGTGCTTTACGCCAGCTGCAACTATCTTAAAATGGATATTGGGAATTCAGCTCAAGACAACCAACTTCTCCCATGGCGGCCAAGGCTGCAGGCAGCCCAGGGACAGGCTAGTGGGGTTCTGGATCCAGTCCTGGTCAAAGGGCTGAGGTTAGTGCTACACTCAGAGCCCCAGTGACAGGTACCTGGTTCTGTGTGCTGACTCAGGGGCTAAACAGGCTGGAGAAAGGAGCATTTGATCACACTGGTTTAATTAAAGACAATGAAAGTTTTCCAGCCACATTGTTACAGCCCACATGGAGACAAAAATCCCCATTCTGCTAAACGATAAAATAAAACGAATTGTCACACTGGGGATCAAGCTGATCTGAACTTTGTATTCCTCATCTGCTGTATGCTTAATTCTCATCATTTTTAATTGACTGCAGATTTTCTTTAGTTTTGCAACTTTATCTTCGAAGCAGGTTCTTTGTATTCTTTATAGAAATAGGCTTCGGGGTGTATGAGCAGGGCTGGTGGGGGGGCTTTGTGCTGCTGATAAGTAATGGTATTTTCTCTACAGCAGGAGCCAGGGTCAAGTGAGACGTGATGTATGGTCCTCACTGATGAGCAAAGAGTGGGAGGAAGCAGCATATTTCCAGCCATAAAACAGGGGGACATTAAGAAGTTACAAGCAGCTTTGGAGACACAGAGCTTATTAAGCCCAGTGGGTAGAAAATGCATTGCAGATGCAGCAGCCTTGCTGGAAATGCAGCAGGGGAGAGGTGGTGAGGACTTGCATAGGCAACAGACAGTACCCAGTAGTGACAGAGGGCAGCTGTGACAGCCAAGGCTGCTTCTTATGGATGTCACAACAGACAGCAGGGAGAAAATGGTCCTTCTCATAGGTACTGCCGAGTCCTCTGCCTGAAATGTTCATCTGAGCAGCAAGCTGCCAGGAAAGACAAGGGGAACAAGACAAACTTCTCTGGCATGATAAAAGACCTCAGAAAGCACAGAGATCTGGGTGCCAGAACAGGAGGGGGTTCTCAAGCTGTGCTCTGGCCACTGGGCTGAAGGTCACTTTTGGGATCTAAGTAGGTTTTTAGGTCTTCTCCTAACTGGCTTGCATGCAAAGTCAAAGGAAGCCTGAGAAGTGGGAACTGGAGCCCAGGTTCTAGCATCACATTTTAGTTTTCTTCCATCCATTCCTCTCTGTGAGGATGTTTCCTGATGTCCTAAGTTTCTTCTTTCTGAGGACATATATTTGGAGGAAGGGCCAAGGGCACTGCAGATTGATTTTCTGTTTCACTCATGATACAAGTGGCAATTTAGTAGGATAAGCTCATTCCTTTTTTCACTTTTTATGGATTTCATTAAGAAGCATGAACAGGCAAAAATCCCTCTAAGCAATCATATTACCAGCCTAATTTGCTAGACTTTCATTAAAACAATTATAGATAGAATGATGCAATGACCCAATTCAGGACCCAATTAAGACTGAAGCAATAAATCAGTAGGTTTAAATCACCATAAGGCCATAGATAATCAAAACAAGTTATGAGGCTGATACTAAACAGAATTACTGTATTAACATTGCCACAGGATGATTTGATGATTTAAAGAATGAAATATTTTCCAGTTGAAATTCCCAGCTCATCTTACAACCAACTTAGCGGTGATGGTCACAGCCCGGTACAGGTCTGTCAGCCTGCTGGGGAGCATTGCCTGGGTGCACAGCAAACCAGCCCTCCCGGGCCATGCAGTAGCCATATGTAGCCCCAGACATGGTGGCTTCCAGAAACAGGTGCAGGACCCTGTCCATCTGTACAGTCATGTTGGGAGCTAAGTCATCTCATAAGTCTGTCACTACCTCCTTTGCCCCAGGTCTCCTGCTAGCAAATCCTTCTTAACCACAGCTGTGGGCTTTTTCTTGAAGGTCTTTGTCTTTCTGCCAGTGGAATTGCCGAATAGTTGGTTCTGTCAGTAGATTTAATGTGAACCATTGGTAAACTCAAGCACATGGCACTTGCTGCAAAATGTGACTTTTCTACCCCAAATGATCCCCTAGCCAGTACTGTAGCAAGATATCCTTCAGGCAAGTATTTAGGCTACCAACACATATTTGCATATATGCTCATCTTCTACATGGGAAAAAAAGAAGCAAAACAGAGGGTGAAGGTTGAAAGTAAAATCTGAATTTGTCTTTTGTTCCTTGGGATGTTTAACTAACTTGTACGTTATCTGGACTTGTTAGCAAAGGTCAGTCAATGCTGCAGTCTGTTGCCCAGAACTGGTGAAGCCATGGCCAGAGAGGTTGTGGCATCTCCATCCTTGGAAATATTCAAAAGCTCTCTGGACATGGTCCTGGGAAACCTGGTGATCCTGCTTGTTTATCAGGGGAGTTGGACCAGATGACCTCCAGGAGGTCCCTACCAACCTCAACTATTCTGTGGTTCTGTCTTCAGATTCCTGCAAAGCACATCAGAAATAAGCATATAAATACTGCAAATACTTAGGGAGGGAAGAGGAGCTGAAAGTCCCTCAACACAAGCCTCCAAGGTGATTGTCAGTTGACTTAGCAGTAGAGTCTGATGTTGACATGTTTGGTGGCAGTGAAGTTAAATGTTGTCTTAAGAATTCAGCCCTAGCCTCAGCTGAATGCCCTCTGTAGATGTTGTGGCCAAAAAGTACCTGAAAGCTTGCCCTTTCTTCTTTCTGCACAAGGAACGTATGATAAAATGCCATTATTGGAGTACTGAAAAGGCACAGTAGCCTAGTCCCAAACCTTCAGTTTATGCCATTTTGTCCCTCTGCTTTGGTCTGACAGAGACATAATATAGTATAGTATACTATACTAAAATGTAATATAAAAATAAAGTGCATTGTATTATATGTAATAGAACTCCAATGTATGTCCATCACGTACCTGTGTTCTGTTTGCTGAGAACAGGAGTTTATCCATCGATTCCCATTGAAGGTCAGTGTGGGTTCACCATGATCATAGCTTTGGTGGCACAGCTTTTCCCCTGCAGTGGATCAGGGATCCAATCCACTTAGGTGCTAAGCTGAGCTGCCATGCATCAGAGACCAGGATGGAAAGTTACCTTTCAGATGCTACTATAAGCAAATGAAAAATTAAAGTAGCTCTGCTACAAAGGGGATAGGTGACTCTGGCATAGAGGGTGCCTGCTCTGCTGGCCTCCAACACAAAGAAGTATTCGTTTGAGACTTATGTGTTTCTGGTCACTACTGGACTGCAAGCTGAGGCACTGCTCTAGCTTCTGCCCTAAAGAAAGAAAATGAAAAACATACAAGAGCCTGTATGGTGCCAAAGAAAGCACAAAGCTCATGAGTTCGATGGGAACAACAAATTGCCTCTCAGCTCTATTATTATTCATTCCCCTAAACAAAACACTTACGAAGGTAAACAAATCATTAATAGACCATAATTTTATCAGAATATTTCAATTATAAAAAGAAAAACCCAAAATGAAAAGAGGAAACTTTTGAGTTCAGGATAAGTAAACAGTTTGGACGTCAGGAATTTATCCCAGAGTAATCCAGAAAGCCCAAATGCCAAACAACCTGGAAATACTCAACTGAATACTTGCAGTACTGATCCAGATGGTCCTTCTTCCCCACCCCCACATCTATAAAAATGGTTATCACAGTAATCCAGCATCATTAAGAGGCCCCACAAAAACAGGGGTTCAGATGTGCTAGGCAGGGCACATACCCACATTGATGAAGGTGGACCTTCTCCCTGAGGGACGCTCAGAGCTGGGAGAAGGTGTAACGTGATGGGAACAGCATGTGCCCTTCTCCCTGTGGCAGTTTATGGCACCCTGGGATTGCTCTGGGGCAGTGCAAGCCCATATTCTCTCCTCATGGAGTCCCCAAAGGGATCCTTACAAGCCCATACGTGAAAATACAGTTTTGTGGATGTATGGACAAGAAGGGAGGTAGGTTTGGCCTTAAGGACAAAATTCAGTGAAGGCATAACCAGAGAAAGGGTAGGACTGTTTCCTTTGCAAGGGAAATAGTGCTGTGTCTGATAGCCCTGTGCAGAACGTGTCCTCTTCGGCATCACCTGACCACAGGGCCCTGAACCACAGTGGGTCTATCCCTGCTCAGACTGGAAGGTCTTTGGAGTTGGGCACCTGCCCTGCTTCAACAGGTACCACTCATGCAAAACTCCTCTTGACTGCATACAAAGAGCTTCCCATAGCCTAGTGGTACCCACTGGAGGCCTAGTTCTGCTAATGGGCAGTGCTGAAGAGCAAAGGAGCTGGGAAATCGGCTTGGTATAGCATGAAGAAAGGCTGATGTATGGCATAAACCAGACTCTCCGTGCATACTAACACTCAGAAAGCCTTCAAAATAAGGATGGCCCCCTTGCCTCCAGTGCAAACATGGCTGTGGATCTTGGCAAGGCTGCAAGTGTAATATTTTCTATAGCTGCATCTTGGTCTTGTCCCCGTGGCTTCTCTGTACTGGTGTTTTCTCTCATTTGTTTCAAACAGCCAAGAATTAGTTGCTGAACCAGTAACAGTGAAGAGAACACAAAAAGATCAAGTAAATACTAATATGACATCAAGAGCCCATCTTATAGCATCAGGATTTCAATGGTCCTGTGCTGATCTGCAGGTGAATGAAGGCAGTGGGTTGATTGACACTGATAATATGCAGCTGTGGCCTTGCCTCAAAAAGTAACTCTCCAGCATTTTGCCATGTTTGAACACTGGAGACATTCTTTGGCATAACTAATAAGTCATTTTTTTCACACCACATCAACAGAATTCTTATTGTCATCTTCTCATACTTTACACCTCTTTCTTCAAATATATCCATAAGCATTGTTAATATAGTTTGCCACTCTGTCTACTTTTAATTGTTCTAGCAAATCTAAGACTAATCTCCATGTTGTTAGCGATGCTGTTGCAATTTTATCCCCTCCTCAAGGCAGCCTCAAAAAGTAACTCTTCAGCATTTTGCCATGTCTGAACACTGGGAGAAATTTTTCAGCACAACTGGCCCATCATTTATTTTACACCACACCAGAAAAGTTCTTATTGCCATCTTGTCATACTTTATACCTTGTTCATCAAATATGTCCATAAGTATTATTAATACAGAGTTTTCCTCTACTGAAATTTGCACACCCCTATCAATTAGTCCCCAGCTACACTGGGCACCAGTAGCTGCCATTTGAGTTATGGTGGACAGCAAATACCGCAACACACCCATATTGATTAGTCATTAACAGCTCACCTGTGTGATCCAGATCACAGGCTCTCCCCACTTAGCTACACCGGCCACCACTGCCACAGGCTTTCTTACCCACAAGCTCACATAGGCTCCAAGTGTCCAAACCAGTTCGCCTCACACGGGGCACCAGTTGTCACAGCACAAGCAAGCTGCAACAAGGCTTTTACCATCAGTCAGATTCTACTGTCCATGCTGTATCTCCTTCTTCCAGAGGCCAGACCACCCTCCTCCTTCTCTCTATGACATCCAAATCCTTCCCTCTACAGGCTCCCCCATGCACCCCCTTCTCCCACACTCCTCAGGGCTATTTAACCCCTTAGCAGGAACGAGCTACAGCTGCACATCGTCCATGTCAACCAACCCACTGCCCCTAAGGCAAGGCCACAGCTGCACATTGTCAGTGCTGATCAGCCCACTGCCTTCGTTCACCTACAGTGATCTTCTGCCCTGTCTCACTGGGAGCTAGGAGAAGCTTAGTGCACACTGGGTGACCACTGAGCCTACAGAGGAACCTGTGATTTTAAAACCAACACATGAGAAGGCTTTCCTGGTTGAGATTTACATTTCATGGTGAAATAAGGCATAGACCTTCAGCTACTGTAAGTCTGTAGAATTTGAGCCAAACCAGGAGAGCTAACTTACACAGGTGGGAGTGTGGCCCTGAATATGAAGGGATGGTCAGAGTTCAGGCTTGTGTCACAAGGGAAGACTGCAGGGTCTTTCTACAGGATCTCCTGCTCCTCTTGAAACTGCAAATCATGCACTTGTGCCCCACTGTCACACGCCGCCTCCAACACTCCCTGCCAGCATTTTTGTACATGGTTGTACTTTTCCAAAGATATACCTTCCCGTGGATGCGCTTTTCCAGAGCACAAATAGGAGGTTGTCACATCTCTCCTGGTAGACCCCAGCATCTAATGCTAGTTCTGTGGCCACAGCTGCATACCAATGCTTTGAAACAACAATCGGATTGGTTCTGGCCATTGTTTCTTCATTCACAATATAAAAACTATTTCAGTAATTTGCCTTTGTTTTTATGTTACTATGGGTTGGCCAGCTGATACTCAACCAGATGTCTAAAAACCACCTGGTTTTGACCTCAAGGGTGGGCCCACCTCCCAGCTGGGTGCACATCAATGCTTGTCTGGGCATAGTGATTTTGCCAGCTGTTTAAAAAGGAAAGGAATTCTTGTGCGCCAGTGAGCGGACAGCCAGAAAAGCAGAAATAAAAGTGGGGAAATTGAGAATAAGAGGAGGAAAATAAAAGACCAAAATCATGTCATAACACACACCAGGATACATGGTCTGGAGGAAAAGGAAACCAGCAATGGAGCTCACACAACAGTCTTTGGAGCCCACTGCTGACTGCAAAGGGACTAGTGAAAATCACACCTCCTTTCACAATTCCTACCACAGGCTGTGTAAGTCAGCAGGACCAGCTCAAAGGTTCTCCCAGCAACTACATCCCCTTTCCTCAGCTCCACGCAGATATTAGTGCCCAGGAGACAGCCATGTCTCTGTATATTGACATTCAGCATCATTTCCAATGGCAGCTTTAGGAAGCACCTGAAGGACAAATCATGGTTTTATCCATTTCCCTATGGAATGAAACAGGGAAAAAAAATATAATCTCACTAGCCTCCTTTAGGACATAAAGTGACATCATTGCATAAAATATAACAGAGCAGCAGAGTAGCCATAAAAATTATTCACTTGCTTTCTTGCATGTGGGTGGAGACTCATGCACTCAAAAACATCAGATTTCACATCAAGGTGATTTAATTGGTTTTATTGGAGGAAAACAATTAGTCATCCCTTTAAACTGTCATTATGATAGAAATCTTGATATGTATACATGATTGTCAAGGCAGAGAACCACTTGCGACGTAGCCCCATTACAATTTGCAGTATTGCAAACTCATTATGCAGATAAAACTTTTGCAATGCCTTAATACATGCATGGAGTAAATACACATTCTCTCTTCTTTTTGGACATGGATGCTGTTATGAACTGGTATCAATCACAAGACCTGCAATATTAGGCACACTGACATTCCTTGATTAAGATTTAAGCCTTTGTAGAAAACATGCTTGCATTTTCATTAAAAGTCAACTGAGAGATGTTTTACAGTCAGGGATATTTGGGGAGTCACTGCTTTGAGCAGGCTAGGGTTTTTTTTCATTGTTTGCTGACCCATAACAAACATCTATCTAAAAAAAAGGCCCAAACTGACCAAAATGCTGCTTCTCAACTAGAGGCCAATGTGCAACAGGACACCTATGTTGTGTTGATGTGAGTCACACTATATCTGCCACCGAGCTATAAACTTCCACGCTTTTCGCTCTGGGGCCATGCTAAAGCTTGACCTAGTAAGATGGCTCATGTGATGCCATGCTGGGCTCAGAGGATGCAGATGAGAGATGGAAAAAGCTCAGAGCTGCTCTGAGCACCCTTGAAGGAGCTCCCACCCACCAGGAACCATAGTGCTCGTCCACCTCCGCATGGAGCCTTGCACCACGCGCTGCCTCAGCATTCTGAACTCGCACTGATTCACAACCATTATAAATGATGATTTTTTATGCTGCCTTGTAGCAGCCTTGGCACAGCATCCTGGCTGAGCACCAGCCTTGAAGGCAGGCTCAAGCCTTCTCGGTGCTTTCAGCCACCATGGAGCAGTCACTTGCATATTTTCCAAGGACTGATACTTGCTCCCTATGCCACTGGCGTGGTACCTTCTCTCCAACCCCACTGCTTGGCATGCCATTGCCAGGAACCCAGAGCAATTTCCCAGCCCTTTCAGATGGCTCTGCTTTGAGTATTGGGAACTCGAGCATCTTCCACGCTAACACAGTAACCACTCAGGAGCTGGGACCAGCACCCTGCTGATGACCACAAGAGGACTGGGCCAGAGCTACTACAAGTACCATGTGGCCTTAGAAAGACCTGCACAAATGAAAAAGGGTCAATGATTAAGAGAAGAGAAAGAGAAGGCATGGGCATGATTTCCATATGGAAGAAGGAAAAGTACTACATCATGTAGGTATAGGGGTGAAGAAGAAGTAAACTCTTCCATGGATGAATGGTGGTACTACGTGGGGGTTCAAGGATTAAATACTAATATGTAGATGGTAATGCTTTGGAAAGGATGGGATAATCAGCTCAGCTCTCTGCCCTATTTTGTGCAGGCAAAAAGAATCACAGCATCTTGGTCCCCAAAATGCAGTTCATTCTGCAACAGGTGAGAAAGAAAATACCTTGTAGGAAGAGAACAATACTACGAATTGAGTGAACCAGTCTAAATTTTGACTAAGAAAAACACACCACAAGAAAAAAGAAAAAACAAAGAGACACACTGACATGCTTCTTGGCAGTCCTGAGCATTAGCAACCCAGGGAAGGAATTTTTGTTGCAGATCAAATTTTTAAGCATTGCATTCAACAAGGGATCCTCCCCTCCCCAACTCCCTGTTCCTAGCTGTGTGTACGTGACTGCTGCATAGTTTTAAGCTGCTCTGGATGGTGACTCTTCCTGTACATGCTGCAGAGCATTCAACAGAAAGACAAAATACATTACCAGGCTTTGCAGTATCTTGTTTACAAAACATCAGCTTTTGCATTTACTTAAACTTAACAATGGATTTTGAGTTACAGATACGCTGAGTCATTTAAAAGCAAAACATAGAAGTAAACCCAACAAGGTCGGGTTGAATGTGCATAAAGAAAAGGCTTGGGAAATACAGAAACAGTGAACAGCAGTTTAATACATGCAGTGCAGTATCATGCATTTATTGGACATTTGATGTCATCATTAGTTCAGCAGTGGGGTTTTTTTTGTGGGTTTTTGTATTTTCACAACGCTTGTGAGTGTACATGCCCTGATTCCACTCTGGAGTATGGAAAAAATGTAAGAGGTGCTTTTCTGACCTTATCATTTATGAAGAGGTGGAAAAAAATAGCTACCTGGACAGATCAGTGGCACGGTTCATGGTGAGGAAGAAGTTCTGAACACCAGAGTCTGGGCTAAAGAGCCCTTATCCCCCATTACAGACACTATTTACAAAGCTTTGACCCAACCACGCAAAGCTGGGCCAAAAAACCTGAACCAACTTCTGTTCTCCCCGCTGTGGGATCTGTGATCCCCAGGGCCACAACATGCACACACACACGCGCGAGCACACATGCGCACACAGGTGTGTCATGGGGATCAGACCACCCCAGCAGACAGGATGGGAAGGCAGGACCCAGCTGCAGGGATGCGGGAAAAAATGAAAGGGATTGTGTAAAACCTGCTGCTGCGCAAGAAACACGGAACGGCAGATTTACCAGGGGAATCTCTGTTGGTGCAATGTTTGTGAGCAGGTTGCCGTTTCCTCGCTCAGCCATTGCTGACAGTGATTTGCCAACTAATCCTCTGTGCATGGTTTTGATGCTGTTTTCCTTGGATGCCACAGTCTCCGTGTTTCCGCTTTTTGCTTGAATGAGCATAACTTTTAGCATCAAGTTTCTGGTGCGAGCAAGCATGCTAATGAAGGCAAAACTCCCCTCCCATGAATAATTTCTGGGATGCGTTCAGGTCCCAATTCTAACAGAAAAATACACATGGCAGCAAGAGCACAAGCGATCCCATTAAATGAAAATTTCCATACGCTGAAAGAAAGATACTTCTGTACCTTGGGGCTCAGTCTAGAAGCTGTTATTTTGCCAGTAGATGAATCCCCTGACTCTTTGGAAAGAGCAAAAGCAACAGGCCACAGTCTGCGTGATCTTGCTGGCAAAGCCAGTCTGGTGTTTTTATGCAGTGCTCACCCAGCGCGGCTCAGGGCTCGAGCTGCTATCAGGGGGCTACAACAGCACAGGTTCCCCTATACCTGATTTAGTTAACACCAAGTTCACATCAAAGGACAATATACTCCCGGCTTGCCAAAGCTGTCTGGCTTTCCATGGGGATTTGTTTTCCTAAAAATAAGGTGACCCTTGAGGAAGGGACAGCCTCGGGGCCAGCTGCCACTGCATTTCAAGGGCACCCTTGAGGTTTGTGTTTTGGTTTGCAGAGGGTTTGGGGAGAAAAGCTAGAGATCAGGGGCTGTTTTGGCTCCCAGGGCTGGGAAATGTTTTGGACAAGCCCCAGAGTCCCTCAGGGCCAGGCAGGGGCCCAGAAGGAGAACTGCTTATAGAAAAAATACTGTCAATAGCCATGGAGGTATGCAGGACACATGCACGGCAGAAACCCCTGTCTAATGCCTCCTGCAGAATTACATGGAGTTGTCTACCAGTGGGCTGACACCCCTTTTTGTGGTTTGATTCGTATCAGGAATGAACCTCTGTCATTGTTCAGTTTTATTTCATCACCACGACCATAACAGACACACAAGGCATAGGTAAAATCCTATTTTTTTTTAACTTTTTTTCTTTCTTTTTTTTTTTTTTTTTTTTTCCCTGTACCCACTACTCTAATGGCACCTGTACAATAGCAACCAGGACAGGAGAGACATCACCAGCAGAATAACACAGTCTCAGGAAAGCATCACTGCCAGGTTTCCCCCATACTCCCACTTCCCCAATAGCCGTGCCGCAGGGCTGATATCCATCTCGTGCTGCAGAGGGGTGATCCAGCAGAAAGTTAAGATGCACTGGGAATGAAGTCACATGCAAAATCAGCAGCGGAAGCCCCTGCCACTGCAATACTGACTTTCAGCTCGCAGAGTTCACGGGCAGCCTGTCCTCACCACTTCTTCTGCAGGCTAAGGGGCCAGCTGGAGGTTTTCTGGATTTTATTGTTTTTGTTTGTTTTCCCAGCAAGAGCACTGGTGTTGGCATCAGAGATGGCCTCTGTGACTCTGGAGGTAAAAATCAACAATCAAAGCTGCAAGCAAAGAAAAAGAAGGGGAAGGAGCTGAGGAAAATGAGTTACAAAGGAAAAACACATCGGTACCAGTAAAGTAAAGCAGAAAAGGGTAACAGACAGGTGAGTCCAGGCTGAAGTCCTCACGTGAGGAGCAAATCACACATTGTTTGATAGGACGGTCCATTGGGAAAGAGCCCAGGGGGATTCTTCTACCTACTCCTTCATGGCAAGGCCAGCTGGGGCTTTGTTTGCAATCTGCTACTTTGGGGCTAATTAGCCCTTTCCCCACATGCACGCATTATTTACTCCTGCCTTTTTACGTTCACATGTGAGAGTGGCTGGCCAGAGGTGGGCTGGGGCAAGGGAATGGCACACAACAGCACTGGAGCATCCCCAGCAAGAGATGCCAGAGGGTTTGTGATAGGGAGATCTGGTCTGGGTGCTGCTAAGTCATCCTAGTTAACAGATTTATCTAGATTTAAACTGAGAAACTTTAACCAAGAGATATTTCAGGACTCAATCATAGGACAGATCTCTAAGTATTTGGTGAACCCCAGTCAGGTCTCCAGCTGTGTTTCACTGATACAAAAGAAGAGCTTCCCACCACCCAAAACTGTAGCAGAAAGAAACTATTTTGCTCTTAAGTGCTCCTGTTCCTTGTCTTAAGATCCTAGCAGTTGATATCAAGCCAAAGAGAATGATAATAAATTACACAACTAAGGCAGAACATCACTTGCAGGAAGGAAAAAAAAAATCACCCTAATTCCAAGTGTGGAAGGAAAGAATATCCTCCCAACAAAAACCACAGAAAATATCCAGCAAGGAGAGGCAGGCAGTGAATGGCCCCCCCTGCCCCGGCTGCAGGACAGCATGTCTGCCTTTGCTCCCATCACTGCTCTTTGTTCTGCACATGGAAATCCATTTGCTTTTCTTTTTTCTGCAAGACACATTCGGATGCTGTGTTTTGATTAGCAGCCTCAGCACCTACATCAGGTTCAAACCAGACCTCAGGTTTCAGGAGAGCATGCAGAGGCGAACGCTTGCACCCTAACCTTTGAAACAACTCTACAAAGACAAAAATATTCCCTAATCAAATCCTGCTTTTGGTTGCACATGTGTAAATGTGGGGAACTCCACTGGTGCCAAACTGGGAGACTGCCTGTTTACATCCCTGCAACTGGAGCAGAATAGGGCCATCTAGGCTTATGAAATCATACGGGTTCAAAATAACCTGAATTTCTTGGTATAGGAGTCTCTCTAAACAAAAGTTTCCTTACTCAGGCTGGCAAAATTAAGTGTCCTTAGAATGAGTTTGAGCTGTATGAATGACACTCATTTTCAGATACCTTTGCAGCAAGACATGAAAAGCTTTGAGGCTACATGCCGATAAAGCTCTTCTGACTCTTCGCCAGCGGGGCAGGAGTATATGGTGGCAATGGCCAGGGGATGGGGACAGGAGTGTGACTGGCAGCAAGGAAATCTCCTGCTCTTTGGTCTGCCCAAATCCCGGTCAGAAGTCCTCACCAGGGAAATTATATGGAGTTCTGCTACCAACCCCCAAAAGACTAATATCTGCCATCTTTCCTGAAATGAGGATGTGAAGCTGAAGCCTCTCTGCGTGAGCATCCCTGCCAGCTGCAACACGGTGGGGGGCACCAGGGGCTCCTAGGAGCTCATTCAGATGTGCCACATCCCTCCAAAAATAGGTAGCAGCTTAATACCAAGGAACCTAGAGATCTATCTGGTGTGACAGCTTTAAGTGCCACCAAAGGAGTGGCTATTTCAAACGAAGTCAGTGCTCACTGCCACCTGCTTTTCCAGCTCTTAGCACTGCAAGTACAATGGATGAAATCCCGGCTCTGCTGGTTGAAGCCAACTGACTGCACATGAAGCAGGACTTTGAAGTCTCAATGAAAAATATCTATCTTATGGCTTTTCCCAGCATAGTCACTATTGCCTGATACATTCAGCTGTGCCTGTGACTGACTTTCACAATTTATTGTGCAGGATAAATGAGGCAAGCGTAGCAATGGAGCATGGTGCAGGGAATGGCTTGTGCCTCTGGTGGGGCAGGGACCTGCCTGGGGTGTTAAGAGTCTGGCAGCGGCTGGGGAAGGGTGCCTGCCTCTGCCACCTGCCTCCCTTCTCTCCTTCTCGAAGGAAAATCACAGCTGGGAATGGCACAGCGGTAACCTGGAGCCCTTCAGCAAATCTGGGCAGATTTTGATCTCCTGCACAACAGTCGTGGTGGCTGTTCCTAAATGATGCACCAGCACACGGAGCCTGGGAAGTGTATGTAATTAACAAAATGGGGAAATTAAGCCTGCTTTTCTATATGAGCTTCTGGGGAGGAGGGGAAGGCAGTGCCACCACTGCCCTTGTATATGCCTGTGCCTCCCAGCAAGGTCCTGCTTTCCCACCTTGGTGCTCCTTGCCATCCCTCAGCCAGAGCTAAGTGTGGTGGAGCAAAGCTACCCCAGGTCCTGCACTATGCACCCACGGACCTGCCAGTGGTCTGCTGAGGGTCTCAAGCATCACCCCTCTCCCTGGGGGTCAAACCGAGGCACGCAGAGGTTAAAGTCCAAAGTTTTCCATTTGATTTTGGATACTCAGTTTTGTCCACTCTGGGAGGTGCTGAGCATCAGCGACACCAGGCAAAGCCCCGAGGAGCTGCAGGTGCTCAGCACCTCTGGCACAAAGCCTTTGGGCTGCATGTGCCCCATGCCAGAGGCCAGGCTGGGAGGTGGCTGGTGAGTTAAATGTCTTGCTCAAGGGCAGCACAGCAAGTGACAGAGGATCGCTACGACTCCGGGCCCCACGTCCTCCCTTTCTTTCACTGTACTTACAACACACAGTGAGACAGGAGCCGCAGGATGGGACCGTGCTCTGGCATCTCATTTGCTCAGCTCTGGCCAGCTCCTGACTGGCACCATGTACCTGCCTCTCCTCTGAAACAAGGGTGCTGCAGATCCCCAGCCAAGGGGAGCTGACTCCCAAGCTGGTGGCAGTTCGACTCTCACCGTGGCTTTCAAGGAGGAGGAGGCCAGGGAGAGCGGCAGTTTCTTAATCTGAGCTGAAACAGCTCTGCTAAAGCCAGACAGACTTGCAGTCCAATTGGAGGAGCAAGAAACGGCATGCCATTGAAATCCTCCCATGTTGCAAAGTTAACATCAAATCCTACCTACAGAAATAGCCTATCCTCCAGGAAACCAGAAGGAGGGACATTACTGGAAGTACTTTTTAAATGGGAAAAAAAAATGCTCAGAAAAGTATCTCTATTTAAATAATCCAGTTGAGATATTCATAGTTAATGGAAAAAAAAAATAGAACATATACTGTTACCTACACTGAGAAAAGAGTAAATCACTGGGGAAAAGAATGAGTGTTCATTAGTTAGAACATTGCTAGACTCACATATATATATATATTTATATATATGTATATATATGTACAGCACCAGAGACTGTTAGATCCGTTCCCCTTGGAGTCATTGCAGTTTGTGATAAATGAAACATTTCAGAATTGCAGTATAAAATATGGCCATAAAAAAATCTTCTTTCTTCTAGTCCTTCTCTGAGCGTGCACCGCAGGGTGGGATCGCGCAGAGGCAACCTGCCAGCCCAGCCGCCTGCCCGCTCCGTGCCGCCCCGGCTCTCACTTGCTCCCTGTGTGCACTGTGGTCACTGTGGTGGGTCTGGGTCTCCGGTCCCCTCCTACCGCAGAAACGCCTGAAGAAGCAGATGAAACAAAACTACAGAGAGTGGATGGAGACATACCTAAAAGGAAAGCCAGAAACACAGTTAGAAATGTTATTTTTGGAGGCGGGAACATGGGCAAAGCTGAGTTTCTTTCGGAGCATGCTACAGAGTGGAGGGGACCGCAGCTGGAGACGGCGCTCCTGCTCTTCCCACAGCGGCGAGGTGGCTGAGTACTTCCATGGGGCATCTTCTGCCCTCCTGGCCCATGGCTGTTTGCTTACTGCCACCACCAGCAGTTGCACTGCATGTCGCAATGAATAAATGTCCAGCTTTGGTATGTGTTCAGCCAGACCGATTCCACATTTCTGGGGCTGAAGACAAAGAGTTGTGGGATTCAAAAATCCCTCCAGCATTGTACTTGCTCAGAATAATTTTCCTTGTAGGCATGTTAAAGATGATTAAACTTCTCATCATGGCCATCTAGCTAAACGAACAGACTGTGCAACCTGGACTAAAAAAATTTCCTCAGGCATCCTGCAAAGCTGCTGATAAAAAAGTACAGTGGGTCAAATTCACTGCTAAGTTCCAGTAAACCTAGAGGGAATGTACATTTGTGTAACTTGGACAACATTCAAGTGGCAGCTTATGTTGCTCCAGGTTTTGCTGGTGTGTCTCCAGGACTTCCAGCTAAGAGATGTACGTTGATGTAGGTTGAGTATCTGCGAGTATCTGCACTCAAGGTTTACCCAGGCTGTTCCTTTTGAACTAATCAAAGACTTCTGACAGATACTTTTTAAGAGGGAAAAAAAGGGGGGGTTAGCTAAATTAAAATTTTTATAGAAAGTGTCCACTTCCAGTGGATCCTCCACCACAGCTTTGAAAAACAAAACCCTCCAAAGAATAACCCCTAAAACCCCAAAGTAGTCTGGGTTTTGAATGACAGATACAAGGTTTTGCTATTCCAGCACAGTATCAGCAGTTTCTATGGAAAGCATAAATGAAGAGAAATAAAATAAATCCTTGCCAGAACTTTCTATGGATGAACTACCCTTCTCCCAGCAACTGTTGAGACCCCACAGGGGAGATTTTTAGGCTTTGCTGGCACGTGAAGCTCTCCGTGCAGTGTGGCAGCCTTGTAGGCACTGATGTGCAAAGGTGGCTCCGGTGAAGAAAAGCTGCTGAACGGGGACCCTGCATGGTCACCTTGCTCTGACCAGATGTGATCTCAGACAATTGGAAATACAGTTCATTCTTCCAGCCTGGTGAATACAGGGTGGACAAAACCTTTACTAGTACGTTCTCTTACTGGAGTCTGACATGGCCCCTTGACTACTCAGGATTTTTTTGATGCTTGTTATGACTTTCAACTACTTTTCTGTGTTCAGGGTGGCATTTCAACCTCAGGGATGACTGTGCTGTACCTACACTTGGCCACCTCACGTTTCCCAGCAGTATTGGCATTTGACACCTTGGCTTCATGCTGCCATTTATCTATTACCTTAAAAATACAGAGATCTAGGTCCTGTAATTAATCTAGGCAGTCCAACTGTGTCTAAACAGAATAAACCAGGCACAGACTGAGAATCAGACCAGCACTTGAGAAATCCCAACTGATTCACTTCGGCTTCCCTGACAGGTTCCGTAATCCTGCCTGATGCATCACCTCTGCTCTGCCCTAATGCAGAGAGTGGCATTTGGATGTGGCCTGACATAACCTACTCTCAGGCAAAGGCTGGTTTTAATTGTCTTCAATGATGTGAAATTGCCGCATTTGGAACTATTTGGAGAGTTTATTAAGTGCCTATTAATAGCATTAGGCAGTATTGTATTTTGTAATGGTGGCACAGCTGTTTCATGTAACTTGCTGCATGGGATCTTTCTCGTGCAAGAGATCTGTCCCCAAAGAAAACCGTGGGGAAAGAAAGAGGCAGGATAGAGACCTCAGAGGCTTCCTTTTCCCAACAGGAGGTATTTGGTGGAGTGCACTCGATGTTTCAGCTCCCTCTTTATGGTCACTCCTTGAATTTGCTGCTGGGTCTCCTCACTGGTTCTCTGGGCTCCAGCATTGCCTAACTCCTTATTATTTAATTTCTTTGAGCTCTTCTGTGTTGTCTGCTGAGCTGGAATTAACCTGGGATGCTTGGAAACATTTTGATACTTTTCTGCCTCATATTTCTGATATGAAAACACTTGACCTATCTTAATACATCTGTTTTTATCCTTTGTGTCCTGGCTGACTTCTCCACCACTGCAAAATGTGGTCGGATTCTGTACAGGGACCTGATGGATTCTGTAGCAGTTATACAGACTTTGTTCTTTTCCCACCATTCTTGTTCACAGATGTTTTTCTTTTACTATTCAGACTACTCAATCCTATTAATTAACCCCATTCGAGATAAATCAAATGGATGAATGGAGATTAACCATGCACCAGTTTAAGCGCAAAGCATGCCATCAGATGCTCTAGACCTGACTGGGGTCCAGCTTATCCATACCACAGCGGGAGCCAAAATAAAGGCACGTTTTTTCCCTGTAAGGGACCCTCTACACTGCTGCATTGCCAGTGCATGGTTGGAAGCACCGTGCAGCCACTCAGCACCGCATCACTCCTTTGCAGTCACCAGACGTGTGCCAGGAGCACAGTGATGCTTTTTCGGCAGCAGCTGTAGGATTTGGCACCAGGCTTTGCAAACTGGGCACTGGGCATGGATCCCCATCAGGCTCGGGATGCAGAGGGAAGGGGGTCTCCTCTGGCTCAGCCACAGCATAAGCTGGGACAAACATCTCACACAGTGCCCAGGAGGCAGATCCCACCCCAGCCATGGGGGAAAGCGTGCCCCTGACAACGAGAGAAACCACAGCTTCCATAGAGAGCTGTGGAGACTGTGGCTGGTGGCGTGTCCTTGTCAAGGAGCAGAGGCAGCAGAGGCAGACAGCAGTGACATCCCAAATCCATCCTGAATAGTAGGTGCTTCCAGTTCCAGAATAGTGTGGGGTACAGTCTAGAAATGACCACTTTGGTCCCCAGTGAGGTAAGCATTGACCTGCAATACCATAAGATACTAGCGCTCCTTTTTGGTGCCCCACCTTAAAATAATCTCCCCTAATTGTAAAGTCCACATCCCTCCATTTCAGGATACAAAGATCTCTGCAGATGGACAGAAGGGAACAAAAGAAATTCTCAGAAGCCAGAGATTAAATAGGCTTCATAGCAAAGAACACACTTCTGCCTTCCAAATGATCCCTTCACTGCATGTCACCTTCCCTGGCATTCAGAAAAAATATATACCCCAAGCATCTGACTGCCTTAGGCAGCTTGCAAATCTTAATTATAGCATATAACAAACAAGGCAGGAGGCCAAGTCCCGTTGTGGTGTACAGAGTCTGAGTCCTGCTCAGACAAATGAGCCTCTTCGTACAAGATCCTAATTTGGCCCAGGAAGAGGGAAGCTGGGTCAGACTGGCAGGATCAGTCTCCTCCATGGAAAATGGAAATGGAAAGCAAGCCAATTTTTACAGAGAAATGTCTTATCATAATACTGGAAGCTCAAACATAAACAGTTTGAGTAAACTTTTTTAGTTTTCAACCAAATACAAAACTTTTTTGCTATGGGGGTCTGGGTCTTTTTCCCAAGCGAAAGCCCTTCTTCTCCACAAGAAACAGTGCTTTTCTCTCAGAAGTGCACCCAGCTAAAAACTCTTTCTTTTTTTTTTTTTTTTTTAAGTGTATAAACTTTTCCAACCAATTTGTGGGGTTTTTTTGCCAGCTAAAAATGAAGGCCTCAGTCCCTTTTCAGTCTTTATTTTAAACATCTGCTTGCACAAAGCCGAACCTAATGGCAGAGAGGACTGCAGCCTGGGGGTCAGGAAGAAAATGAGGATCCTGGGAATTTGCTCAGCTGCCACAGCAGGAGCCTTCCCGGGATATCGGCTACTCACAATCTTTCCGTGTGGCTGCATCAGGAAGCGGCGCGGCAAGGCTGAGGGTGCTGGATACGCTGGCGCTTGCACTGTCCAGGCTGCTGCCGAGGTGTAACCGTCTCATGTGCCGCACCACTGCCGTGGCATTAAACGCTTGCTAGAGCAAAAAAAGAAACGAGAAAGAAAGAATTAAAAAATGTGAGGTGGAAGGGTTACTGCTGCTCCTCTCCTGGCTGCTCGGAGTTGTCAGAAGTGAATGAGCTCATCATTGTTCAAAAATTTTCCCGATTTCTAGATTTTAAGCTAGAAATGGCAATGTTCTACCTAAAACAAATTCTAAAACAAATCACATGCATTACTGCCCGGGTCCTGCTCCCCATCGTTCCTTCTAGCACTCAGCTGGGATGCAGCAGCCTACAAGGAAAGTCATGTTTGACACGTCCTTCCCTGCACCAACACACAGGGTGTCTGCATTGTTTCACATCCCCCTGCGGTGCTGACCCCAACCCCACGTACAACCATGGGTGCTTTAGCTATGAGGAGCCCCAGCCCCATCTCTTGCACTTATTTATAGACTTGGTTAGCAGCATCCTCTATAAAAGGCCCTGCAGGGCCATGCAACCTAAGTCTGGACCTAAGTCTATTTTGACCAAAATTTTGGGCCACAAAAGCTTGAAAAGGTGTCCGTATGGCCACCACATTAGCAGAGTTACGTCTTAGGTGTCATCCCTGAGGACAGGTCACTTACTCTCCATTTGCTCTTTGCAAAGTTCTTCCGGATCTGAGCACTGACCGACTCGTGGATGTTTTTGTTGAGCGCTGTATCACCAGCGATCCTGAAATGGACAGACAAGACATATTTTAAGAGACCTTTTGCTCTCCTTGAATATCCTTCTTCTTCCCCTCAACAGAGAAGGCTGGTCCAAGGTGTGATTGCTCCTGCAGTGATGATGATTTCATGCACACAAGGGCTCAAACTTCCCACCGCTGTCTCTGCTGGCAGCAGTGGTGGAAAATCTGGGGCAATGAAAGCAAGCGTAGATAAGGCTTGTAGGTCTGGCAGCTACAAAGAGGTACAACCTTATTTTGTTGGTGTGCGGCTGCTTTCTGTCAC
Organism: Microhierax caerulescens; assembly: GCA_035590215.1. NCBI lineage: Eukaryota > Metazoa > Chordata > Aves > Falconiformes > Falconidae > Microhierax > Microhierax caerulescens. The sequence continues at coordinate 69,185,666 of JAVJGJ010000057.1, read as the reverse complement.
CGTTACAGTCCTAGATGAAAACATTCTACCTTTTTTTTCCTTTACATCTAAAGATTTAACATCAACAGGCTGAGACTACTTTTAGCCTTGGCCATGCAGCAGATTCCAGAGCCACTCCAACCTGTCTGCTTTCTGTTTGCACTGGAGATTTTCCTGCCACCCTGCAAAGTACATAGCCATTCGTCACGATTAATGTACATTTACAGTAAAGCAGATACATGGATGGTCCCTAAAGCAGTACAAGCTGCACAAATAGCTTAAGCTGAACAACACTCAGCCTAAAAACTTGACCAAATTTGTGCAGCTTCTTTAACAGATAAAGACACATTAAAATCTCCACTAAACACAATTATTTCAAGGGAATTCTATTGACTCATTTAACTCCTCAAGGCATGAGATCTGTTGGAAGAGCAGGCACTACAGTGAACTATTGTTGGGCCATATGATGGGGTAATCAGTTCTATCTAATGTAGGATATGCCAGGAAGCAAAGATTGCCTCCTATGCTGTATGTGATATTTTCAGAAATCAATTCTTTAGCCAGAGTGTAGAAAACCAATGTCCATTAGCAATAAAAAATTGCAAGAAATTGAATAATCCATCAGGCCCAGAGCTTCCCAGTCTGGGAACCTCCAATAAAATAATCAGAGGGTTTGGGGGACTCAGCGGTCATCTAGTCCTGTCCCCTACCCCAACTCTGTCAAAATAATTTTGACATGTATTTGGCTAACCAGTACTTAGAGATCTCCAAAAGATAGAGACTCCTCAGGCAACCTATTCCAGTGCCCCACTGTCTCCCAGAAGACATGGAAAACAGTTTATTCCCTTTGTCTTTGAAGCATCATTTCACATATTTGAACACTGTTATCATGCCTTCTCTCCGTCTTCTCTTCTATAGACTAAACAAACTGATTCTTTCACTGTTTCTTCATAACTCATATTTTCTAATCCTCTGATCTAGTGAGCTTCTCTGGACTTTCTCCAGGCAGTCCATATCTTCCGTAGACGGCGGTACCCGATGTGTTCACCATTTTCCAACTAAGGCAGCAGAATGGCAGCATCGCTTTGTGTTTCTTAAAAGATGAAACTCTGCTTACATACCCCAGACTGCTGTTTCCATTTATGTGCCTCATTAATTGGACACATTCCTTTCATTTTGCCCAGATCGTTCCAAACTCCAACCCTGTTCTTCAAGGACAGGCAGCTTCTTCTACCTTCCATCAATGGCACGTCTAAGAAGTGCTCTCTGGGACTGGTCTTCTCCGAATTCTTTCCTTCCTTCCTTCTGGCAACACTTACCCAGGATGTCAGAGAGATGAGAAGAACTGCTCACTCTTGGCAGGAAGGTGAGGGACTAAACCCCCATTTCCCAGGAGTGGAGAGCCACCATACTGTTCCCATACTGTTGCAACTGAGCTAATCTATATTGAGTTATTCAAGAGGACAGGATCCAGCAGGAATGTCAGCAGGAAGGAGCAGGAATCCCATTCAGGGCATCCCACCTCTGGCTGGGAAGGGCACTTGCCTGACTGCCACCGCCACATAACCTCTGTCTCAAGCAGGCAGAAGAACCGGTGCCACGAGTAGAGCATGACTCCCAAATGGCACCTGACAGCCTGTCTTGGGTCCATATGCTGTGGCTGGAGAAGGGGAGGTGTTGAGAACTGCATGAGCTTCAGATCTTCCTCTGAAGAGGAATCCTGCTGATCACCTCTCCCACTGACAGGGAGGCATGTTGGTCTGGATTTCCCGCCGGGGCCAGGCAGCTAAAAGCTTGGTGCGGCAGCACGTAGGCTAAGCATCGTGTTCACCGTCCCATCCCCTCTCCCTCACAGGGAATATTGCCAGGCCTAGCACTGGCCCCGACGGATCTCATGCAGTATAGACTCCCAGGTGGATACAAAGCCCAGCTGCTCTTGCACCCACTGTAACAGTGCATGTCCTCTACTTCTCTAGCACGAAGCCACCATGTGAAGGAGCTCCTACAGCTTTACCACAGCCACACCTACATGACACGGAGTGTCCCTGGCTGCCTCCAGGTCCCATCTATGACGAGCTGACCAGAAGCCTGAGAAAGCTCCAGCTGTATTGCCTGCCCTGCTCATTAGTTTAAGCCACAAGCGTGCAGGTCTGCACCCACCCTCCTTGCACACCGCTCAGCCTCTGGGTGCAGATGGGTCCTAGCAGAGTTTCCCAGTGGGAATGCAGACTGCTAGTCAGAGTCACTCCAAAGTGTCATGAGCGTTCTGCCCTGTCCAAGACCACCGCCTCTGTGAAGGCAGGTGCCCTCAAGGCGTACCAGCTGGGAGCGCCGACTGTCATACTACAGAACCACAGAAGAAAACCAAGCCGAACACTTAATATGTGGACAGCTACAAGCCAAAGTATCTGTTCAATAACAGATCAAAAAGACCAAGCTGCAAACAGAAAATTTACTAACATTTGCAAAGAACATTTTCCCTCCAAAGCTAATGAAACATTTTACTTTATGAACAAATTTGCTAACAAGCTGTATAAACACAGATCATGTTTCCTACTTGTCAAATTTTGTTTTGGAAACGTGGACAGGACAGGTTCTTGGGGTGTGATACCCTTGCCAGCTCTTCCAGAAGATCTTTCCTGCCAGTCTCCACCAAGACTGGCAAATGCAGTTTTGCTATATGAAACTTTTCATTGGGCATGTAGCTCAAATACAGGCTGTACGGATTTTTTGAGTTTAGGAATCATTTTCTGAAATGCTTGTGGTTTCAATAAGAATCTGCTGGTTCCAATAGTTCACAAACTGCCTTCTACCACTGCTAACTCTATGTTCACTACACAATTATCGTAATTCTAGAAAAAAAAGTCTTGGTATTTGACTGTTCCCCAAATAGGCAGAACAGTACTTGTTTACTTCACAAAGGTATGGACAGACACCCTGTGAAGACCTTCAGATGCTACAGTGGTGGGGATCATCCTACATCTAGGGTCTCTTCATCAACACTAGCACCCTGCAGATGCTGGTTTTTAATCAGAGCAAAGTAACAGCAGTACTGGGACTAATGTAGTGCAGCAGGGTCCATTCAAACATGTGTTGGTATGCCCAACAGTGCAGCTCAAAACACAGCCCCGGTTTTCAAAGCCAGGTGTGGGATCATTCTCTAAGCCACCTCTGAAGAGCAATCGTGTTAATGTTGCAATGCTGTGGCATGAGGACTGTGCTTTTATACTATATTTTGCACTTGGAGGATCTTGGAACTTTTAGAAAATATTTGCGGCGTTATAGTGTTTATAGTATAGTTTTACTTTAGGAAAATGAGATGTTAATGTCCATTTGCTGTTGGTGTTTGGCTGGAGATGTTGTGGTTTAAAGACACAGGCAAAAGGGGTTGGAGATGAGCAGGTAAAAGTCATATCTTTTATATGATTAGCTGTTAGAGTTTGAAAAATGAGATAAGATTTTGGGCACATAAACCTACCCTGAGGTTGGTATTATAAGCATCATCACATCTATACTGAATGTATTTAATCACGAACTTTAGTTCCTATGCTGAGAAGATAATGCATGAAATGTAATAGAGATACTGGTTTTAGAGCATGTTATAATTGCCCTTCCACCTTTCCCTAACTCTCCAAGTCCACAGGCTATAAACCACCTTGCTTTTCCTTTTGGGACAAAAATACTTTCACATCTTTCTTTCTTCCTCCCTCCCCCTGCCCAACATACCCTTCTACAGGAATTGGCTCCATTTCCCCTGAGAAACAGCATCCTCTGTTTCAGAGATGATCAAACTGATGCATATCTAGTCAAACCCTGAGCAATAATTCTTGGCTTTGCAGTTAACTTCGAAGATAACTGTGTCAGCATTGAAGCTTGTTTTCACCAACTACACCAGTAAAAGATACTACTAGTACCTACCACATATGTATACAAAAATGAAATTAAACAAATCAGAACAATGTATGATCTGTTATCGTGCTGAACATCACCCAGAACTGAGCAAGGACTGATTAGCCTAACTGGAACCTGCCTTTTCTCCTGGGGTCCCTGTTTTGCAGCACCTGAAGGCAGTTTCATCCTAACAATGGTTTGGGGAACTTTGTCTTGAGGCTGGTCTTGTGTCCAGTTGTAAATATGTGTCTCAACACGCAGGACTGGACACCAAGGGGCACAGTCTAGTGACTCCCCATCACAAATGCTTCCACTGACGCTAAGAAGGGTATTTCTCATGAATAACCATAACCAACCTAGCACTGCACACAAAGGGGAATCTAATCTAATGATCAAATATTATGTCATAGTATCTAATTTATTTTAGATTTCTGTCTGGGTTCAAAGATATCACAGCAATTTATCTGGCCATACTACTTCTAAGTTTTGAGAAGAACCTCCAGCAAAGACACACTCAGTAAATTTTCTTTTGTACCGTTGTTTGTCAGAATACTGCAAGCATATGTCTCTCGCATCCTCCGTGCCCACGACGGCAGGCAGAGCCTTTCATCTACCATCATTTTCTGAACCTTCAGACTGAAGGCAGCCAACTCACTGCTGTGCTGGCCAAACAGTGCTTGGAAATACTCTTGAGTATGATGACAGGAAAAATGGAGTTAGCTGTAATGGATAATGCTGAAGGATCATAACTCTTCTATACATACACACACACATGCATACATATGCTCACACATACAGACATTCATGCGTATAAACATACACACATACATACTGTATCAGTGATGCTCCAAAATAAATAGAGTGCAGGGAAGAACTCAATAAGAGTTTGATTTAATGTTGTAAACATCAGCAGTTCCCTTCAGGAAGCCCTTTTCACACTTCAAACAACATTGTCTGAGAACTGAGCTCTTTGTAAACCATGTCCTTTCCCTGGGTGGAAATTATTATCTGGCTCGTGCTCTCTGGCACATAATAAACACTCAGGGTCATGGTCACAATTTGCAGAGGCTCAAACCTTGCCAAAGCTTTGCAATTCTTTAGCGTAGGCGGGGATTGATGTCGGCATGTCCCAAGTGTCTGCTCTCCCTCTGCACAAGCAATGGCAAGGGCCATGCTCATACCTGCCGACACAGGTGAGTAATTTAGATGCCACGACCTCCTTCTCCTCTATACAGTCTGTGCAGGTAGGTGACACTTACGTCACAGTTTAGATGTCCCAAGTTGCCTTTGATGCCATAACCAGCTTCAGCACACAGCTCTAAATCCCATTTCAGATCACTTGGGTAATGCATGACAGAGCAAATAAATTTACGGCACACCTTCCAACTCCTATACTAGCTTCCAAACTGCTGGACCTTCTCCTCAGCCTCTGAGGACTATTTTCTCTCCCTCTGACCCGAGCCTGCAGGCTGACTCCGGGGCTGCAGGACCCAGCTTTACCTGACACAGAGCACAGTGTGGTCCCAATAGCTGGAAAAACCAGGTCCTTGGGTTTCTGCTGCTCGCCTTTAATCGCTGCAGCTTGAGAGACTGCCCTAAACAGGATGTGGGTTCTGACATGGCAATGTATTCAATAAACTTAATTGCTGTCATTAATACGAGCTAGGGAAACATTAAAATGTATCAAGCTGCAGCAAAATTACCCCGCTCTTTTGTTACCTTCATTTTCCACATCCTTTTCGAAAAGTCACAGTGGATCAACTAAGCAGAACATTGCGCCTCTGCAACACACCGTAAACAGTGCAAACCTCAGTGAAAGGTATGCTGTAAAATAAATAACTCTTCCAATGGAAAGCATAAGTCACCTGTGTATTAAACTGGAGAAATCTGTATAAACGCACAGATTGTACAGGCTGCGGTGTAATCATTATGCCAACAAGTCTTACATATTGTACTGTTTCAGCTACCATACTTCACTGCAGTTATTGGCCTCCTTTTCTGCCAACTCCGAGTTTAACATACCGTCCCCCTGCCAAGGCCATTTGATTATAAATAGCAAAACATCACGTAAACGCAGGCATGTGGGGAGCAGATACAGCACAGAAAAGTGGGCCATTGGGAAGAAGTATTTACTTTTTTTAGGGTCTGATCCTGTACAAACAATAGTCATGTGAACAGCTGGCTATTCTAGAGCTGTTTCCCGAAATTCAAAGAGATTATAAACCTTAAAGGCACAAATGTAATATCTTGCAAGATGCAGTTCTTGTAAGCTTTGCTGGGAAGTTTTTAATAAAAACGTGATAATTAAAATAAGAGGTATATTTTGGAATCAGTTTTTTCTTCACAGATGTTACATATTGACACAACAAAATCTCATAGCCAGGTAGCCATCTCAAGCACTGTTAACTATTTTTACCACTATCAGATTATAATGTACGTGTTACGTACTCATGACTTGATAGATTTCTTCCTAGTCTGAGGTCAATCCAAATGATCTGCAGGGGTAGATTTCACAGGAGAAAGAAAAAGAGAAAGCTGGAAAATGTCACTACGTGCAGCCACTGCATTGTATGTATTAATTATCTACCATTTACACATCACCAGTCATTCGGGTAGATGTCCTGCGTTCTGCTGGTGAGACAAGGAGACAAACCCTGATTATCACTGAAGTCAGTGGCAAAACTCCCATTAGCCTCAGTGGAGTCAGGATTTCACTTCATGCAAACCCTGGGGTTCACAGATGTTTCTCCAGTTACGTTGCTCACAGAGCCAGTTGTGCAGACAATAAAATACCTTTTAGGGGATACGATTAAGGGCTGCTCGAAGTGTCAGCACTCTGCAAGAGCGTATCATTTATGGGTCCACTTGAAGTCTGCTCTGAGCATCTCTTCCCACAAAGCTTACACACCTCATTACTTTTGATCACACTGAGAGAAGGCAACGCTACGTAGGCACTGCGGAAGGAGATGTTGCTAATGGGGATGTACACTGAAAAATACACACTCATGTGAATAGGTGGCGTGGGATGTCCCCATTATAAAAGGTGTGGCACCCTTTCTCTGTTGGCTGCACACGTGCACCCTTATCTCCCACTGCTGAATGCAATCACGAGAGAGAGGAACTCAAGCCTGGACTTGTTGGAAACTTAAATACGGCCAGGCTGAGAGAAGGACACAGCTGACCACTGAGAGTACAGCACTCTCCACCACCTCCACCAAAAAGTCCTTCCCCTCCTTCAAAGGGGAGGATGCCATGTAACAGATATAATGGCCAGAAGGAGAAAAGAAGCAGTAAAAACCTCGTTATTTCCTGGCGTAAGCAATCTGGGTGGAAAATGCTTCTTGAGCAATGGCTTGGCAAAAGGAGATCCTATCAGTAACTCTGAAATAACAGATTATATGCAAGTAAGTAGCCTTGATTATCCAAACAGGCATTTATCACTACAGGTTTCAAACCCTCAAAAAAAAAAAAAATCACTGTACACTGTATCACTTTCCGGAAAGGGCTATAACTGCAGCATTTATGTTACAGGAAGCTTTTCAGAGCAAGAGGGAATAAGACATAGAACGTTGCTCAAGAGCACGCTGGGCAGGACAGAGGCAGACCTGAAGCCTTTGGAAATCTCCATGTCTTGCTTCTGCTGTACAACTGTCCTTCTGTAATTGACTGGCACATACTGTCCCTGTGTCAAAGGGAGGTGGGTTTGGGATGTTGGGTGGAAAGTGTGAATATTTTAAGCCTCCCTACTGCAGTGCCATTTGCATGTCTGACATTTGAGATGTTGACCCTGAGCCATGCTTTCCATGGCTGGGAGGTTAACCTGAGAATGAACCTCTGCCTTGCAAAGTCAGCCTGGCAGAAGAAGACCCCCTACCACAGAAATGGGGGAAAACCTTTTTATGGGGGGTTGTTTTTAAATGGAAGATTGGATTCTGTAGAAAATAACAAAAATTATGGAGCACTCTGTGAGTTTCCATTGGCCCCAGGCCATGATGTGCAAGAGAAAAAAAAAAAAAAAAGGGGAAAAAAAAAAAAGGGAA
>JAVJGJ010000057.1:69150522-69176491 GCA_035590215.1 Microhierax caerulescens | reverse complement strand
TCCACACCAGCCAACCCACCGCCCCTGAAGCCAGCCCACAGCTGTATGTTATCAATGATAATTAACCCAGCTTCATTGCTCTACAGTACATCATTCCCACTATGAGGAAATCGGTGCCATTTTACTCTATTTCTACCACTTGTGCAGTCATAACTTACTGAACGCCTTCATGAGTGCCAAATCATTAATTAATGATGAGGGTAATTCATTAGCAAGCCAGAATGGTAAAAACCTTTGTAAGTATTTACTTTCCATCTAGTCCCAGGACAGAAAGCAGCAATGAGATGAGACAAACCAGTGAGGGTCAGAGAGAGAAGTGTAAAGCCCTTGAAGCCCGACTTAAGTACTTGTTCTACAGCTGCAGACATTAAGTTTTACTCTGCTTTGAAATTTAATATGATTTTAAGCTGGGTATGAAGTTCTGTCCCCTCACGTCTAGAAAGGCTAAGGAGTGTGTCCAAAACCCACGTCTGCTGAGGAAGCAGAGATGACCAGCGCCCTGCTGATAAAGCTCCCCAGCCTCAGAGGGATACAGACTCCATCCTCCAGACAGATGTCTCCAGATCCCAGCTGGAAGCAATGCTACCTTAAAACTCACTGACAACTTCTACACCTGTGCTTTTCTCACCATGTGTCTTATACTCAGCTGTGCTACTCAGTGCTGATCCCTGGGCTCAAATGGCACCACCAGGATGGTTTTGCAGTCCATCAAGCTAGTTATGACACTGGCCCAGTTGCTTTTCTGAGGTGCTGTGGACACTGGGGAAAACCTTCTCTTCCCCTGCACGTACACAGCCTAATGCTCACGTCCAGCCAGTGCTCCAGAAACTGCAAAAGGAAACAGCATTTGCAGTAACTGTGATAGCATAAAAACACAGCCTGATGCACACTTGGGGTGAAAATGTCATGCCATGGACTCCTTTCTGTCGCAGCTATTATAACTATGAAAATAATATCTCGCTTCATATGGAATGATCCCTGCCCTAAAAGACTTACATCCAGAGCCCATTTGTGGGTGCATCTGGCAGCGTGGGGTGATGCTCAGTCATGCAGAGTTGGTCAAAAGTACACGAGCCACTCTTGTTTCAGCTACATAAACCTTGGGTAACATTGGTGAGGTCATCCATGTGCAAAGGCATCACCTAAGTTGAAGCACTTGAGGCCTACATTACAAATACAGTCCAACCAGGGACTTTTGCGTAGTCACTGCAGGGAGATAGCATTGCTGTAGCCCATTCACACTCTGTCCCTCTCTAGGGTTTTCTATCTCTTCCACTCAACAAGGGAGGATAAACAGCACGTGAAACCAGCTCCTTACTGCAAGCAGGAGATGAACTGTCATCTGTGAAGCGCAGGTGAGGACTTCCTACTTCATGGGATGCTCTTAAGTGCTCTGATATTGCTTTGGCAAGGACCTCATGAGCAGGTTGATACCCAGCTTTTTGTACATCTGCAGAGTTTGACCTTTTGCCCCAAAATGATTTCTGGGTTCAATCATTTTGGCATATCCCACTGCTACACTGCAGTCAGCATACATAAGTCAGCATTTCATTGAATCTTTACACAGATACTCAACAGGTTGATGCAGGAATGTCCCTTATGGTTTTCCAGGAAAATATGGAGGACAAAGGCAGGAGTTGTAAGAATAAAAGCATGGACTTATTTAGTAGAGGTTAGTATACAATGTGACTGAAAGAACACTTCCACCCATGAATGTAAAACGGTGCTCTCTGTCCTGAGGGTTTCACACAGCAGTGACTGTTGCTTACCAAGGGTGTCGCGCTGCTTGCTCACAGGTGTATCTTTTATTAGGGTCCTTCTCCATCAAATTCCGAATGAAGTCTTTAGCTGTAAAAAAAGAGAGAATAATTTACAGCAATAGAGTTGATGCCCAGTTCTGTTGCCAGATGATCAGCCAACAGCACTGATCAGGCTACCAAGTGCCATCTGGCCACAGCACCAGAAAATGGCCCTGGGTTGTTTCTCATTAGTATAGGTGTAACCAAAGTGACTTAGGACCAAATCCAAGCTGTTCAGTATGGCAGATAAAAGCTGAAGGCGTCTACTCCTGAAGGTATATTTAGGAGTGGGATGGAAAAATCAGAGTCAGCAGAGTACAGTCCTACTGGCTCCTGGCTTCCCTGGCCAGCCAAGAGCCTCTGACCATCCTAGTTGCTTGAATATGGCCACATCTGTCAGAGATGCTGGTAAACTGAGTGGGAAAGGCAAGGAGGAGGTCAGATGCCACAGTAAGAGGAGCTTCTCATTGCTTACTCCAAGCAATTACACACATGGGCAGCTGTGAGAACGTAATGCATGTTTAAAAAACAAGTTACTGAGGAAAATGGACTCCCTTGAGCACGAGGTAGTGTGTTTTTAATCAAAATTATAATGGAAGGAAGGGAGATCAGAGCATGGCGTGCATCCAGTATTTTCAGGACAGAGTGGCTGAAGGAGCCACAGCAAAGCCAAATATGGCAGGAAAATCTTTGTGCTGATTTAGGTGATGGACTTTCCCCCAAAATTCAAAGTGCTCTGCCAGCAGACCTTCATATTTTCTCTGAAAACCCCTATGGACTTAAAAACCCTTCTCATCACATATATTTTTAAGCAATCCATCACAACAGTATCTGGATCGCAGATGTAAACAGCATGAAATGTTTTTCTTTGTGGAGATAGCAGGATATATAATCATCTTTAAAATAAACCACTTATTTTTATATCTCCCCTGCCTTAATCAGTAGTACTAACGAACCAGGAAACCACAGTTCCCGGGATATTTTTGTATGACAAAATATTCCTAGAATTCTTTTCTTCTCCTACATGAAATGGCAGATGTTCCCCCAGCTTGGACAGAGCAAGGACACTGAGCTTGCGTGACCTCTTGGAGACCACCCAGCTTGCCAGTGGCACATGCAGGGTGCAATGCTGGACATGCCCCTGCTGTCACCCATAGACGCTGATGCTGGCAGACCACGAGCCGTGCTGCAGCCAGAAGCCTTTAGGTGTATTTGCCTGGAACAGGTGGTATAACTGCCTCTGCAAGGCCAACCAGAGACGGGGCGGGCAGGCACCACGGGTTAAATGCCTTCTGGACTGGGTGGGGAACTGGATGAGCATATGGACAGCTAGCTGGATCCAACCGTGCAGACAGTAGTCTCAGTTTCTGAATTTGCTTACCCACCTCATTTGGAAGCCATTAATTTCTCAGGTTCTTTGCTGTATACACTGCAGGGCAGCATCAGTAACAGAGCCAAACTAGCTTGCCACCTTATTATTAATGACACGTAAACCATCTGCTTTTTATTTGGATATGATGGAGAAATTAAACTGCTTTGTCTTCTTGGGAAAGTCTTCTGCTATCTTCTTGTGTTCCAGCTACAATTTAGTCCTTTGTGTGTGGCCAGACAAAAAGGTACTTAATTTACTCCCCTGCAGAAATAAACTCCTGTAACTATTTGAGCTGAAAGAAATGCATGTTCCCAATGGCTTTCAGTTAAAAGGAGCTTGGCACATGATGAAGGGTGCATTCTCACACCCAGAGGAGGAGATCTGCAACAGGCAGGCATGCACGCATGCATGGTTGTGGCAATTAAATGAGCAGTAGCTTCTTACCGGACTCAGAGATGTCGTCCCAATATGGAGAGTCAAACTCATACTCCGCCTTAAGGATCTGCTCAAAGAGTTTGGAGTCGTTTTCATCATAGAAAGGGGGATACCCGCAGAGCCTAGTGGAGAACGAGAAAAAAGAGATGTGATCTTTGGACCCATCTCTGCCAGGAAGGTAAGTAAGAGGGAGGGGGATGGAGAAACTCTTGCTTAAGACTTGCCCCAATAACTTTTCAAGCAGGCAAACCCTACTGTGATGGAAGTTTGTTCAGGGACGTGTGAAAATACTTCTGAAGATTGGCACCATCCTGGACAAAGAGGAATTCTGTGTGGAAATCTGGTGCTGTTGATCCTACACTGACTCACGTAGATAGCCTGGCCTCCCTCCGCATGGTTTTGGGTGTTTAGCCAGAGGAATAGTTTTATTACACAGCCCTTCCATCTTCTCCTATACATGTGGTAAGAGGAGCTTTCACGAGCTACACCCCCATCCACAGAGCACCAGATCCTCTCATTCCTCAACACAAACATTCCCCACCCAGGAGTCTTGTCCATACTGGCTTCACTGCTCTTGTTGTCCTTCTGGACTGTTCTCACCCAACGCCTTACATTAAATTATGTTACAAGCCACTTACACCAGCTTTATTGTCTCCCAGATGGCAGAGAGGCAGCGTGGTGGTGGTGCAGACATGCAGGCTTAGCAAAGCCCTGGGAACCAGGGACACACGAGAGGTGACAACACCTGCCCAGACACCTGTGTGGCACCCGGAGGAGCTTTGAGCACGGCCTGTGGTCTCTCCATTATGCAAGAGACCATATCTCCATGAGAAGGTTTGTTGTACAACTGGGGAGCCACTGGCCATCTGCAGGGACTTCTTCTCCAGCACCACAGGGAGGAAGAGCTGGTGCAAAGCAGGACAAGGAGCCCCACAGAGCTGTCAGGCAGAGGGCAGGATGCAGCTGCAGGTTGCGCTGGGCTCTGCATCCCCCAGGCACAATGAGGGGGGCATCTGGGAGTCACCCCACCTCTGCAGCAGAGCCTGCCCGGGCTGCACGTGGACATGCCACGGCTGCAGAGACACACGGAGAGCCTCTCTCCCTTTCTCACTTCCACAAGTGATTTTGCTGCCCACATCAAGCTGCCTACCTTGCCTAAGGCCAACAGCAGTCCTGGCCTGGCTTTCAGTATTTATAACCAGACTTCTCAGGAAACCTGGCCCCAGGTCAGGCACGACACTGAACGATGTTTGCGTAGTTCGAGCTAAGGCACTCGGGGTGCACCCTCCCAGTGCTGCAGAAGAAGGATGGTTACCCCACTGAGGCAGGGCTCCTCCAGCCCTGTGGACATAGGAAAACCACATCCAGTGCTGCGTTAAGCAAATGCAGGGATAGAAACGTGTGTGTCAGAGATCCCTCATGCCCAGCTGATGCTACAAGCAGTAGTCTGTCCCTCCCTGTACAGACACGCCAGCAAAGACAGCCCTTCGTCAAGGTTTAATACCAAAGTTGTAAAGTGTCAGATTTTCCTCTGAGGCTGGTCCAAGGTTCCTGCAAACCCATCCTGCTCACAGCAACACAGGCCTTTCTGCCTCTGTTGTCTCGTGTAGACAGGATGCATTTTTTCCTCTTATCTCTAGTCTACGGTGTAAATTATTCCTTCCTATTCTTCACCAATTTTGAAATGATCTTTTCCCTACAGTTTTCTTAAACCCAGAGTCAATCAGCTTCAATAAAGCATTTAATGGGAGAGGCCCAGCCATTATAAACAGACTGAAGACCTGAGAAACGCCACTGTACCAACAACAAAGCAAGGGCACAAGGGGAGGACTGTAAGAAATGAAATACTCCAGTTATTTATAACCCAAAGCCAGCCAGCCGCCCTGGAGGTTATTTGAACCAGCTCAACACTTGAGGGTGAATGGAGCAATGTTTTGTTAGCTCTGAAGAGTCAGTGTGCTTGACAAACAATTCAAAATACTGAGTGAGATCTTGATCTGCGTCAGTTCCATATTGACCTGGAAAAACTCTACTGAAATTTGCAGCATTATAATGAATCCACTATGTTTCAACTGAATCAGAAATCTCTCTTTATCCTGCAAAGCAGATGAGCTAGTCCTCATTTGTGTCTCACTGGATGACTGTCATTATCAAAAGCAAGTAAGATAACCTCATGCCAGACCAGCATTTACGTTCAGAGCAGGACCACATACCTACTTCATGGGCATGCACCTGTGCACGCAACCTCCATGTGAAACCCAGTGGTGGAAGTGGCATATGAAAGGGCCATTTAAAATGGTGCATTTAAACAAATGCCAAAAAGCCACTATGCACCTAGATAATGAAGGAAAAACACCTGGTAACCTAATGCAGAAACTGGATCCGCAACCAGGATCCAGCTCTACAGGTATCTGTGAAGAAATTTTATATAACTTGCTTTAACGCAATAAATTTCAGCGCTTACTCCCCACAGTCTTGTGGGGGGATGCACACAAACTCATTTTTACCTTTGTCCTCTTTTGTCACAACCCTCAAGATTCTGGGTGCTTTATGGAGGGGTTTGGGAATGCTGGAGTTACCAGCACCAGCTCTGCAACTGTTAGGATGGCCACGGAGTTAGAGATGCCCAGACCGGAGGAAAACAGCTCCTCCAAAGGCACTCGGAGCCATCGCTCTGTCCCTTTCGCTGGGGGACTCAGAGGCTCCATATAAGTAGCCTGACAGCACTTCATTAATTTCTTGCCTTCCTCAGCACTTTCCCTACAAACTGCTCCGATAAAGCACTTTAGGGTGAGCAGAGAGCTCTGTGCATGTCGAGGCGCTGGCAGGCTGCTCCGGAGAGAGAAATAACTCTCTCAAAATGTGCACTGTACTAATTACCTTGGCAAAGGTACAAGAGCACAAGTTAGGGCTGCTGTGATTTATACACGCTTGTGGCAGCAAAAAGGTAGGAGCAAACCACTGAGCAGCACAGAGCTGGAGGGCTACAACCCCACAAGAGGGGGGAGAAGAGAGACACGAACACCAGCAAGAGCCCCAGCCTCTCCAGAGCCTTCTAGTCCCTTTTCTACACACATCCAGCTCTTCCCCTGCTCCTCTGCATGGCTTGAGTACCTACACGTCTGGGGTACACCAGGGATGGGGATGAACCTCCTGCACAGGGGGGCCTAAGGATGTTCCTGCAGGAGGCAAATCATTGAGGACCTACACCAGCAAGCATGTGAGAAGGGAGCAAGCTCCTTAGTACAGAGGAGGTGGCATGAGGGAGGTGAACACCAAGGCATCTCGGCACAGGGAGGGGTTGGGAGCCAAAATGTAGGCGGTCTTGCTGTCTTTTCCCTTAAAATCAGAGTTTAGGAAGACACAATAGTTTTAATGTTGCTTACTTTAATGTTTTAACATTACTGGTTTGCAGTAAGGGATGGGAAAGCCCCAGTAAATTAGCCTATCATGCAATTTATGGCTGGAGGGAATTTTGCTGGACTTCAGCAACTGGGCCACCTTCCAAAGTCCATAATAAGCTTTTGTTTAATTCAGAATCAAAATCCCACCAACTTCACTCCCATCTGCTGGGACATTTCTGTGTGAAAAAAATGACCTCACTATCAGAGGTTCTGCTGCTTTTCTTTAGATATGCAGAAATACGAAAATAACCCTTCTGTCTTCAATGTGAAAAAATCCTGCATTGTCCTGGGGGAGCTTTGGGCAGCTATTATTGTCATCGTTTTCTTGCAGTTTCACCAAATAAAAGCTTTTCAGAATTATTTAGCAACCTTATCACATTAACAACAGATTTTCCCTTAATCTCCTGTTCCCAGTCTTGCCCTAAAAGAATGGGATTCTGGTAAGAAAAACACAGGTGGATGTACAAAAGAAAGGTGTTGCCAGAGGTCACTCCTAGAAGCCAGCAGGAGAGCACAAGAGGACTGACTGCCAGGAATATCTCCTCACCAGGCAGAGAAAGCAAACCCTGCAAGCTCTTGTTACATATTGGGGGTGATACTGAGGGCTAAATAACCCCTTCACATGCTCAGCATATAGCCTGTAACACAAGTGGCACTGGGGTTAGTGTTACAAACAATTTTATAGTGAGATGAGAGCAAAAAATTCAGTAAGCACTCAAAGGCCTGAGATGTATGGTGTGGGAAGTCATCCAAGTGCTATTTATAGGGATAAACACATGTCTTTCTTCTTGTTTTGGGAATGGACCCTCATACTGGTTGACACTGGTGCCCTCACAAAACTGTGGACAAGGACATATTAGCATAGGGAATTAAAAATAAATTAAGAAGCAAGCAATGAGGAACAATCATTTGGGGTTCTTCCCAGTATTTACCTGAGTTATCCTGTGCAATCCAACATACCCACATACATTCTGCCACCACTAATTCTTCTTCCAGTACCAAACAAGCTATTCCTCACTTTCTTGCTTAGGCTTGCGTGTGATGCTGAGCAGACAAGGTGACTGCCCAGTTTTTCCCAGCATATGACTCCAGGATAATGGTGGAAACTTCTTCTAGCATAACACACTTTGTTCTGTCCCTGGTTAATCCTTCCATACAAACATCGTTGATGATTCATGCACATCTACTTCAAAATCAAAAGCAACTCAGCAGCAAAGTGTGAAAGCATTATCCAAGATTTGTTTCCAGATACTTGCTTATAAATAATGATAACAAACCAGTAATTCTCCTGTCCTACCAGTGAACAGAATCAGAAGGAAATTCAGGGCAAAATGCGTTCAGCCTAGCATGGAGACACGGGAAGTGTTGTATATCAATAACCAGGGGCTGAGGCAGAGCATTCTGTGGCCCCAGGTTCTCTTCCAGCTTTGGAAATGATTTTCTATTTTTTCATAAATTAACTGCATCTTCTTTTTATCAGGTATGCATGTGACCAGTAAATTAGCTCCCCAAGATTTTGTAGCCTGTCATGTGACCCAGACAAGTCCAAAATCCAGCTGCGGGCAATCCAGTCAAGTCTCTTGCTCTTCTTATGCTTTATATTTGTAAGCTGAATACATTATCAAAACTACCTTGTGATAAGTAGAAAGCCGAGCTCAACAGTGAGGCTGTTTCAAATTGAGAAATATTGCAACTGGAATAACAGGAAATATCAGGTTGCTAAAATTAGTTTGTGTGAATAATGACTTCTCATGCAAAACAGGTTTTGATAAAAACTCCGCTGGTGCAGCCTCTGCAATCTGCTTGTCATTAATGAGAAACATTAGAGACTGGCACTGAAACAAAGGTATTCTTTCCTAAGACATCCTTCACCTTGCATTATCAGAGAAACAAATATTTGTCTAAAGTGTTGGTGCCACAGAAACAGTTTGTTCTTCCAGTGTCATAAACTGAAGGCTCTCATGTGAGGCTGAGCTTGTGTCTGGAGGCACTCAAACCACTTGTAGTAATAATAGCTCAAAGCATCTTTAATTTATGCCTGGCTTCTGTGTTGGATTCCCCTGAGTTTCTATCTTCTTAAATGACAACAGTCTGTTCAGAGTGGCTGCGAGGATTCGTGGGAGAGGTGGGGAGGTGATGCAGAACAATGTGCTTGGATTGCCCTGTACATAAATACGTCTCCAACTGGTTTGGACATTTGGAAGTAGCTCCAGCTACTCTGACTGTGGAGCTGGAAATAGCATATCTGGGTGGGTGTGCTGATATGTTGGAATTAATAACTCCTGCTCAGGGCAGGATTAACCACCAGCACTGCACCACGGTGGCTACGTGGCTGGTGTTTGTGGCATCTCGGCACCACACTGCACTGTGAGCATGCTGGCTCTGCTCTCTCCAGTGGTGTGGCACTGCTGAGGCTGCAAACCTAGATGTTAACCTGTGCCCATCACTGGTGGTATCAGATGTCCCAGTGAGGGTACCTCCTTCCAGCTTAGGGAAGGACCCCTCTTCCTCTCTGTCCTTACTGTACCCCTGACATCTGCTTTCTTACGAGGCCATGTCTGCATTTTCTGGCTGTTCCTCTAAGCAAAGATGAGATCCAGTTGAAGATTAGGACACGTGAGATGTGGGCTGAGTTTCTAAGCTCCCATTGCAGTCAACAGAGATGGAGTCAAAGGATACTGGAGGGTGATGCATATGTACCATAAAGCGGATGAAACCGTTCTGTGACAACAAGGGTCTGAGTACAGAGCAGGGTGTGATCCTGCAGCCTCAGCACGGGCATCTGGCGCTATTTGACACAGTCCATGGTCTCCCGCTTGGCCTCCATCTGCCACCTCAGAAGGAAGGTCTCTGCAGTGCCTTACACTTGCCAAACCCACGTGGCTGTCACAAACACCAGCACGGCACTAAACATGTCAGTTTAGGCAATGGAATGACACATCCCAGTGCAACGCCTGCTTCCATCGACCCAGGCTGGGTTGAGGTGCCCACATGTAGAGCCCAGTGCCGCTGGAGAAGCTGTTGAGTGCGCAGGACCCCTGTCCCCAGCTGGCAGGTACATGGGGCTACGGGGGGCTGCACAGTCCGGCAGCCACAGCCTGAGACCAAGCAGGACACTGTCCATGACTGAGAGCGCATGTCTGTTAGGGTAACCCGGGTGAGCCCTGGGGTGCTGCTGGCTGCTATGGGAGCTGAAGGACATAGCTCACATGCACAAATATTCAAGGAGGTGGTTTGATCTCAGACCCGATCCCACCCAAGTGGTGACCATCTGGCAAACACATTACCACGCTCTACGGTAACGAGTTGTTGCCGTTCATTTTGACTGCACCTAATACAAATCAAGTCCTTAGTACTAAGCACAGAAATCTTGAAAAGGTTTCCTTGTTCTGCAAACAGGAATTCATAGGACTTGTTCCTATTAAACTGATTTAAGCCTTCAGGACTGGGAATTCCCCATAGAGCAAATGGGGAATTTAGATCTGAGGAGCGTGTACGCTTTGTTTGACAAGCCCAGCACACGCCGATTTGGAAAACAGAGCAGGAAACGACCGAGCTGAGCCTTGCAGAGAGAGCAGCCTTGCTTAGGAAGGGGGAAGGATTATGGATGAGACCGAAACCTCCCACCTATCGGAGATGTGCTCATAAATTGGGTGAGGAGGACACATTACCGAGCATCGTCTCAAGACACATAAAAGCAACAGGTGAAGTAACAGCAGGTCTGCCACCAAAGAAGACCTTTGGTGCATGAGCTGTGGTTGAATAGGACTGAAAACCTGGAGGAAAGCAGAGCAAAGATTATTGCCAGGCGATCAGGGTGCAACAGTTCACAGCCCTCCTGTGGGCTGCCAGATGGACACATATTTTCATGGTTGATATTTGACAATAAACTGAACCTAGGCAGCAGTTGAGCCTGGAAGGAAGTGTACTGCTGTCTTCTGCCTGCAGCCTCCTTCTTCCCACTCCCTGAAGCTGGCACTCAGCAAAGTAGGACAAAAGCAACTCTGCCTGATTGTTCTGCCATGGCTGGCCGGGACTGAAAATGTCAAAAACCCCAACCCCTAGGCCTTCTATGCTCAGGTTTGCTTGTGGAAAATGGTAAGTTTGGGTCAGCACACACCATCCTCATCTAAAAGAGCACTAGGGAATGATGTGTGAAGCAGCCTCCAAGGTATTTTGGCATGTCTGCTGTCTTCCTCATGGCTGCAGCGTGTCCCTCTGGGCTTTGCCACAAGGTCAGAATCACCACTGTTGATTTTTGTTTTGCTTAGCACAACCTTTTTGCTTTCTGCTTTTGATGATTGCTCTAAGATAAATCCATCCCTCTGCAAAGTTTTGTACTCTGAAAGTTTGCAAATATTCATGTAGACTGGAAAGCCAGTCATGTTTTTAGGCAGGATTTTGTTTTAAATACTTAAACATATATGTAAATAAATAAAGCCTTCCTATCCTATCTTAAGATAAAAAAGCTATTTTGGGTAGTATATAACTTCTGCTCAAGACTTTATGAAATGTAAAGAATGAACATTGATCAGAGCAGATAATACAGCAATGAGGTTTGTCCTGGCAAAAATCGTTCTACTACACAATCAAAAAGTTATTCATGTTGACAAGCCATGAAATGTTTGTGCAAGGAGAAAAGGAACAAAGTCAGAATGCTTCTTTAATGCTGTGCCTCAGTGGAGCTGCTTTTTTCTTCAAGTCTTATATAACTGTGACAGTTGTGTAAAAGGGAAAAACAAAACCCAAAAAACAAAAAAAAAAAAAAGGAAGGGAAAGCACTGGTAATGCTGGCATGAAGAGACATTTGTTTCTGCAGCAGTCAACAGCTACACAGCAGCTCTGTGCTCTCTTGCACAAAAGGAACAGGCTTGTTGTGCTCTGCATGATCCCCCTGAGTCAGCCCACGGCAAAAGCCTGACCTCCTCTTGGAGACCCGCATGAATAGCTCCTGCTTCAAAGTCTGCTGGGCTGCGCAGGTGGAACCTACGCAAATGTTATTTGAATGACATGCATGGATGCACAGACCTGAGCCCTGAGCACAGGCCACCCCATCAAGACAAGCCCCTAAGCTAGAGAGTCTTCCTACAGGTTCACAGGCAGCAAGTTATGCATTTGCTTCTCAATCCAAATATTAACAGTGATTTCACATATTCATGCACACAGAGCTGAATTCAGATGATGGTGCCCAGAAATGTTACGGATGCCCTTCTCTAGACAGCACTGATAGCCCCTAATGGTACCAGGGTATCCCTGTGACCACAGTGCCCAGGACACTTCTTCAGTCCTTCCACATTTTGTTGCTGGTCCAGGAGGTGGCTTACTTATTTCTGTGCTCAGGCACTGAAGGTGCACCCACATCTAAAGTACTGGCTGCCCCGTTCATGGACACAAGTCTGGGTATAAGAAGAACTTTTCCCCCATGAAGATGATCAAGCAGTGGAACAGGTTGCTCACAGACTCTGTGCAGTCTCCGCCTTTGGAGGATTTCAAGACTCAACTGGATAAAGCCCTCTGCAACCTAGTCTGACCCCAAGGGCAGGACTTCCTGAGGTTCCCGCCAATCTAAATTATCCTATTAAGCCTTTGTGAAGACGGGTGGCAGGTACTGAATGAGGACAGGAACAAAATCTCCATAAACTTAGGACTTCTGAGATGTATCCACCACTTCGGAGAATGCACAGAAATCTTGGTTCTGTAGCTTTCTCAAGCAACCAATCCCCACTCATTTGAGCAGCAATTAGCCTCATTAGAGAAGCAAATCTCAGCCAAGAATGTAGAAGCTTAATGGCTTGATAGAAGAGTGACAGAACTGACAGAGCACAAATCAGCTCACCCTTTCCTATGGGACCTGAGGGCTGGATGTGTTGAGGAAAAAGATACCTCATTTTCAGTAAAAATCTCAATACTTTGTATTATGTTTTCATGAGAATAATTCACTGCATTAATTCACTGCCCTTCCCCCCCATCTCCCTCTGTGCCCTTCCCAGGGAACAAAAAGTGACACCTTGAGAGAGGTGGCCTTTCAGGATACACCTGTGGGCACAATGCTGTGCTCTGTGGACACAACCAAATTTGTTTCATGTCAAAGCTAATCAATCTGAGCAGGGAACGCAATAACTTTACTAATGTCACAACCTGGACAAGTCCATACTATTGCACATTGTGTGGTTCAGGTGGGAGCAAGGATTTTGGCTTTTGAAGGCTCCCGGTTCATTTCCTACCACTGCTGCCCGAATTTCAGCCTTTATGTAACTGGGAGGTGTCCAGGGTTCATGTTATCCTGGGTCACAAGTGTCACAGTTAACTTTTTTGGTCCAGACGAAGTGGGTAACTGTGGTGGGAGAGAACGTTACAGGTCCCAAGGGTGCCCATGATTGAAAACCCGACAGATACTCACAGGATGTATGCGATGACCCCGATGGACCAGCAGTCCACGGCTTTGCTGTACGGTTTCTGAGCCAGTACTTCAGGAGCTGCAAATAAAAAGCCAAACAAGCACATGTTACAGGACCAAACATTTGAATGTGGTCAAGAGGTAGGACCTTAAAACCTGAAGCTGCCTGAGACCTTGTGTTGCCTTCCACATATAGCCCTTGTATCTGCAAATATCCTGAGGTTTTGGAAGCTCATATTCTCACAAAGAAGGAGGCTCCTAAAGTGGAGCAAATTCTCCATTTTCTAACTGCAAGGACAGGAAAAGAAACAAGACAGAGAAAAATGCAGGAGAGGCAGAGGGCCATCAAATCCCTGTCAGAGAAACTTGAGGAGACTTGGAGGAAAACAAGGTGGAGCTTTGCACCAGGGCTGAGATGCGCATTTGCCCTGGTAGCCTCGCAGCTCCACCATGTCACACTCCCAAACCAGGGGTTTCAAGAGGCAACTCAGAAAGTGCAGCATGTCAGGGAGGTGATAAGCTGCACCTGCAGGAAGGGAAGAAGATCTGTCACCATAGCTCCCAACAGCTGCCTTCCAAAGCCTGCTGGATGCCAGTCAGAGGGAGCTAGTCAGTCTGGCAGGGGTGAATTTGAAGGCAAATTTGGGTTAAGAGAAAAAAGCACTGGAGAGCCATCCTATTTGGCCTGCCACTGCCTCCCAGATAACCTGGCAAGCTGGGACAGTCTGGCAATTTTTCATTTCTCTTGTATAAACCAGCTGTTCTTCAAAGTTGCTCAAGACAACCTTCTCAGGCAACTCTTCTGTCCCTTAATTTGACTCTTTCCTTCCTGATTCATTAAAACTTGCCTCAAAGTTTTCCTGTAAAAAGAGTTATTTTTCAAGATGTGCATCAAATAGGGTTTATGAGGCTGTTTCCTTCTTAGTTCCATCTCTTGCGACCGAATTTTGAGACAAAATATGCAGAAGAAGGGAATTAATTTTCCCCTGTCCTGAGGTGATTAGATGTCTTCCAGATCTCCAGTCCTTCCATATTCCCAATATTTTATTTGCATTCTCTTCTACCTTTGAATGTCTGCTCCTGTTTGCATAATTTTCAAGACTGGTAAACATTATACATCTTATATCCCCCCAAGAAAATATTATGCAAATGGCTGCTGAGCACCACGGATCCTAGTGTGCTCCTGACATACACAGATAGGCTACATTAACATAACAGAAAACCAATCTGAGATGAGGGGACGGGAACTATTTAATAATTCTCCCTCTTAAAGCATCAAACCTGAGTTGGGGCATTTCTCTCTGTTCTAGAGGAGTGAAGAGCACTGATAACAGGCAGTTACTGCTGTGGATGGTGGTTGTGAAGCAGGATCAAGCCCAAAGCAAACATGAAGCTATTGCCTCCCCTTTGGTAAAATTTAATGAAGAAAGGCAGGAGGTTTAAATAATTTTAAGGCCAAATGGCTGCTTTTGATTTTTGTTCCAAAGAGCAGACATGCAACAGGAAGAGGAGAACACAGCTAGAGCATCATCTGTCTCTGATATATGGAAAAGATAGAAATATTCAACGAGCTGAAAAAACAAGTCAGAGGAGGTCTCAGAAATGATGGTAGATCAGTGCCAAGAGGCAAAAGCAGGAGATGCGATGAAAAAAATCCAAGAGCTGACGGCATTCAAGGATCAACACAGACGGCTGAGGAGACAAAGCAGCAGTAAGGAGAAGGGGAAAGTCAAAGCTCCCATTTCTGGCTCTGGGGCACTAGCTGATACCATCTGAGCAAAGGCTGCCAGTATTGCACCTCCCCAGGGACCCACTGTGGGCTCAAATTCCACGCAACGGTCATCCAGTGGCAGCAAAGTCACTGAAGCGAACCTGGACCCTTCCTCCACATTCAGGAACTGTGTTTCAGGCCAAATCAGCATTGCTACCAGCAACATGTGGCAGGTAAAACGCTGAGTAATGGTCCCAGGGCTTCACCCCACCTGCAGGTACATGAGGATGTGCTCCCAGGCCAGATGATCTGCTGTTTTCCAGCTAGGGATTTTTTTCTTTCTGTTTAGTTATGTTTTGCTTTTAGGAAGAGAAAATATTAAAAGGCTCATTTCAAACGGAGGTTTTAAGAGAAGGTACAGAACAGGAACATTTGGAAACCTTCCAGAGCACTATGGCATTACCCTTGGTGAGCACAGCTATGCTAATAAGCTCCCTAAAGATGCAGTTCTGGATGCCAAAAACAGCAATCCATGTTCTTGCAAAGAGCTCAAGTGATGGGGATTGCTCTGATACTTAAAGCCTTTAAACAAACTGTACAAGTCATGAGGGTGCCTGTTCTTCCTATCAGCCTTGTACTTAAAAGCGATTTTCCTCCACTCCCATGATGGTGCTACTCCCTGCAGATTTTGCTCTCTCTCAAGAACTCGGTCTAATGCTATTTTCTGTGGTTTACATGGCTTCCCACAAGCTGCATGCCAGAAGGAACAAGGCATTTGAACAAAGGGTGATGGCTTTGAAGATCCCCATAGGAGTGACAAATCAGCAGGCTGCCATAAATGTGGGAGGAACAGAAAGAATAAATAGGGTTAAAATACCCAGGGACCTGCTTACATTGGGCAGGAACATAGCTCAGCTGGCCAAGCAAATTGGCCTGGTGCAAGCCAGGACTAGTAGTTCAGCTGGTAATTACTTCAGCGCCAGTTTCCATCATGCAAGCGAAGGAGAGGAAATGTGCACGGGCTGCACAGGTACAAGATGGCCATGAAATCCAAGAGGGAAGGTGGGAAACAGGCAGAGTTTGTAAGGGACACCAAAGGGAGATGGTGTTGCTTAGGGCTCTTGAAGATACCACCTCAAGAAGATGGACAGAGAGGAACGACCCTGTCCCACTGAGAAGACGGCTGGATGCACAAAGGGCCAGCCCAGCCCCTCTCCTGAAGCCAAAGATGGTGTGAGAGCAGTGTGAGCTCCTCTGCCGCCATGCAAAGTGTCTTCCTCACAGTGAAAGCAGGCTAAGAGGCATATGAAGCAGCTTCAACACAAGACTAGAGTAGCCCCTCTTCTGCTGACACCTGGGATGAAAACAGTTTCTTTCCCTCTTTCACACAGTCCTCCAGCATTCATCTTGTTCTGGTTGGCCAAGACCTTGAAGTTTGGGGCTGCTTCTGAAGGACCGCAGCGTTTCAGTGCAGCATTGCTGGCTTCTTGTGCTCCTTTTGTCCCTATTTCATGTCGCTGAGTCAGATTGAGATAGCTAGCATGGACCAGAACACAGCTACACAGAACACAGCTACAACCACGTGCAAGCAGACCCCGTTTCAGGATACAGCAATGGGGCTCAGCAATCACACTGTCACAAGCTTGCGCCTGAGCAAGCCCTGGCGTGAGCAGTTCCCACGCTTCATTTTTACTTTATTACTCATGTTACTGCCTAAACAACTCCTGGGGTTGCTTTTTGCTAATAAGGGTGTTCCAGAGGCTTATTGAATATTTTCAAACCTTTGACTCAAAGGATACTAAGTCACAGCTCAAGATAGAAATCTATTGCTTACTTAAATGCTTTGGTGTTGCGCAGAGCTAAGAGAAACTCATGGCTTGGGTATGGTCTGAAATTGCTACTGGATTTCTGGCAGAGCTGAAAGTTGTGAAATGACCTTTCATAGAAGAGCCACGGAAAATGAAAACAGTGAATGAGGTGGGGTATACAGGGACCAATGGCACAGCCAGGGTCCAGCCCAGTTCCTAGGACAGGGAAATACAAGAAAGTTTTACTTGAAGTTGGGTTGGGACTCAGAGCAAGAATTTGAAACCTCAGTAGGATTAAGATATTAGTCACAAACACAAACACAGTTCATAATTCAGCATTTCTGCAAAAGGAGATCAGGTTGCCCAAAGATAGGCTTTCTAACATTTTTTCCAAACTTTTCAATGCTGCTAAGTGTCTGTAAGTCTTAAGTCCCCATCTGCAGAAGTAACCAAAGCTTTTGAGAGAGCAGCTCTCACAGAAAGCCAGTCAGTGAAACCTAATTACCGAACAGCCAAAAATCTCTGTAGAGGAATTTGCTGAGTGACTGGAGTCACCTCCTGGTGAGTGCCCAGATTGACATACCTCAAGGATGACTCATTTTCGGGCAATTTTGAACACCTCCTTCATCAAAATCAAGTTCTTGTAAATGCTCTCAAGCTAAGCAGCCCAAATCTATGATGTTTAAAACAATAAACCACTAATGGCTTACACAGATCTCACCCATAATCACATAGATCTCTCAGGGTTTTGAAAACACCACTTCTCCAGTTTAGATGACGGGGTGGGATCAGTGCAAGCCAGTCCACACACCTAATTTTCAATGAAATGAGCCACACAAACAGCCTCACCTTACCCAGTTTAGATGGTATCTAGAAGTTGGACATTTAGTCCCAGCTCATCACCTAGAATCCTTCCATAAAAAATTGAGAGAGATAAGAATGGTAAGCAGATAAGAAAATGGAAGACTGTTTCCTTAGATGAGGTTGTATTATCATACCCCCTCTTCAGTAAGTAAACATTTAGACTGGCATCTTCACAAAAGTAGCTCAACTAACTGGGCTAAGTTGTCCTGTCATCTTGTCACCACAGGACCAATATCCCTGACAAAACTCCTGAAAGAATAAGATCTCTGAACTGTTGACAGTTACTTAATCCATAAGGCAGAGCCTTAGCAGCTAATGTGCTAATGCACATTTTAGATATTCTTTAATTTGATAAGTAGTATTTTGATTTTCAGAAAGAAACCTGATATTTATTAAGAATTTCATTATAATGACACCGTCCCTTATTCAATGAATTTCTGAACCATGTAAACAGAAATTTCGTGTCTTGGGTACCACTGCTCTTTGGAGATGAAACTAAGAAAAGTTGAGTTAAAAACTGGAACACAAAGACTTGAAAGTATATCCTAATCAGGGAAATGACAGGGGGCTTGCATTATTTGCAAATACCTGGCAGCAGCCATGAGTTAAGACCAGGTCTGCTACCAAGGCAGAAGCTTGTCCAGCACTTTGCATAGTGGGATCCAACTGGATCCATTTCTGGAGATAAAGTATAAACACTAGCAGATGCTAATGACTTCTTAACGAGCTCTGGGTGCCTTTGACATGTGAAATGTGCCTATTTTTTTCCTAGTAATTTAGAAGCAAAGTGGTTTAACTGACAAAAATAATTAATTCCTCACAAAATCTTAGCAAATGCGGTGTTCTACATATCTTTACAGAAAAGTAAGTGGATAAAGAACACATGTTGTAAGTGATGGATCTCTGAGTGTTACTTCAACCCCAGATGAAAAAGCCCACAGAAAGAGGTGGCAGACAGGACACCTCATGAGCCAGCAC
Organism: Microhierax caerulescens; assembly: GCA_035590215.1. Lineage (NCBI taxonomy): Eukaryota > Metazoa > Chordata > Aves > Falconiformes > Falconidae > Microhierax > Microhierax caerulescens. The sequence continues at coordinate 69,157,723 of JAVJGJ010000057.1, read as the reverse complement.
TGTGGTATGTGCATGCCCCAATCCAGATGAGGACATGCATTCATTTTGTGAGTGCAGCAAGGATTCTTATATTTATTTGAGGGTGTTAGGCAGGTGCTTCAGTGACGCTGGAAGGCATGAAAGCTTTTGGATGTGGACAAATTGCAGACCACGTATGCAGAAGCCACGTCATCAAGTATAACACTGATTTGCAGGCATCCCCACAGTGACTGACCACAAAAAATTTCTGTGCTTGGAAAATGTTGTCTGGGCAAACAATTATATTAAAAAAAAAAAAAAAAAAGCAGCACTAAAGAGGAGCTGTCTCCTGTACAAAAAAAGAAACAGGACAAATATTTAAAGAGGGTTTTTTTTTGTGGGAGAGGGGAAAAACTCCTGTCAGCACTTCAGAAATAAGCGGCTGTGACCTCTTGAACCATGATGAGTAAATCCTGCATTCAGTAAGGTAACAGCAGGCCTGGAGGTGCTTGTGTAGCTATCAACACCCAGACCATGAGTAATGAGAGCTCTCAAACATCTCTCCAAGCACTACAATTCCCATCACATACTCTGAGAGCTTCCTCTCCAAAATAGCAAGTTTTCTTATGCAAATGGCTATGCTGAGTGGCCATGTGAGATCACTCAGTGCCCAAGCAGACTCGAAGCCCTCCATTTTCATCAGTGCTTCAGCAAACGTCATCTGATCTTCCCTGTGTCTCACAGACTTATCCTAGTCAGTGCCCATTTCAGAACAAGCCCCCCCATGTTAATTAAGGACAGGAGGGCTGACAGCAAAAATTATGGAAATTGCTGTCTCAGCTCAATTCCTGCTAGTGCTTTGGAGGAAGATTTCCCGTCTGGTGTGATTACACAAGACAGCTATTCTGCCTATATACAGTGCATCCTGACTCATACGTCTTAAAATAAAAAATGATGGGTTGATGGCTTCACGATGGGAAACCAGAGAAATCTGTTCCTTTTCTTGATGTTATCAGGATAGAGTGTGCCTGTGCAGCATGAAAATAATGCCTGGAAAAAAAAGGTATTCTTGGGACAAATCTGGATCACCGTGTCATAATCGTGTAATCTGTTTGAGTTGTTGTACCACGGTATCATCAGAGCTATGAAAACAGGTGAGGTGGCAGCTGCAAAGCAAAAGGAGCTTCTGACTGCTGGGAAACATCAAGATTTTCCTGCTGGAAAGACCTGAGATAAATCTATCCCTGGGGAAGCCACTGTCATTTTAGTTTCATGGATTTCATGGATACCCTGGAGATCTGTTTGACCATCTCAGCTGACTAGCTTGGTGTTGTAGGAGGCACAGGCTTGCTGGATGTCTTGTGCATGATGTAAGCCTTTAAATAGTGTTTGCTCAAAGACCCTGTCATCATCACCCACCACACAATTCTCACATGCAGTTACTTTTCTAAAAGCATGATGGTAAACACACTTCTAATCAGTAGTGTGGCACAATCCTACCAAATGGACAGAAGAGCAAAGAATAAATGATAGGAAACAATCTGGTACCATCTACAAAGGCCCAAGCATCTAAAGAGCTTTTGCATCCTGAAATCCAGGAGTCAGTAACTTAACATGGTTCTAACAGAGGATTACTGAATACATCTGAATAAATGTAGCTCTTTCATGCTACTCTCAGGGGAATCTGGCAAATCCTCTTGTGATTAAAATAATAGATTACATTAGGCAGAACTTCTTGTTTTTATAGGTGTGTTCAGAATCAAGACATTTGAAGCTATTCTTCACATGCTCCTGGTTTAGCATCTTTCAGAAGAGTCATTCTACAAAGGATTAAAATCATGCAAGTGAATCCACAACCCCAGAGCTGGATTGCAGGATCAGGACTCAAAGGACACAAGACAGAAGACTAGCAACTTCTGAAATCTAATGAACATCTGTAACTCTCATGTGCACTATGTAGTGGCACTAGAAAACAAGTGTTATTCCCATTGTTCTATGTGTCTGTATGGCAACTGGGAAGAGCGGACAGACGATATAACCAATCCTCTTACCGACATAGCCAGGAGTCCCACAGGCTGTGGACATCACATCTCCTTTACCCTCCATCTTTGACAATCCAAAGTCACTGATCATGATTTTTGACTCTTCATCCTGGCTGTAGTAAAGCAGATTCTCAGGCTACAAAGGAGAACAAGAAAAGTGGGTTTTGAATGTGTAAGTCGAGTAAAAACATCTGTTGGCTGATGTGCTGCATTTAATGCAATCCTTAGTTACATCATGCACTAATATAATTTGGTTCTCCTAAATCCTGAAGAGTTGCTCTTACAACCTGTATGGAGATCCTCACCAGACTCCTGTATGGCAACTCATGGAAGAAGCTGACACCTTGAGCTCTGAGTAACTTTCCTGGGATAGCAGACTTCTCCTTTGGCACCTCAAATCAGAACTAAGTCTCGTCCCTTACTTGTGAGATGTGTCTGACATCCTATCACTTCATAGTGAAAAACCAGAAGGATTAATTTAAAGGCAGATAAACATGGTAAATCTGGGTAGTGGAATGAAACATTTTTATACAGCATTTAAAAAAAGACAACGGAAGGTATAAGGGTAGGTATTAGAGAAGTATCTGCTCCACTGGAAATAAACTGTTACAAGAGAGGAAATGCCTTTATAGTTAACAGACTTGCAACAAGGATGTTTTAGCTAAAGCCAATTAGGAAAAAATGCTACAGCACTAAGCACAGCAGCTTGTTTACGCTGAGAGAAAACAAGAATCACTCCACAAGGCCCTGTGACCTTATACCAGCATCAGGCGGGTTGGAGAGCCCAATCAACCTCCATCTGCTACAGCACGGTCCTCCATCCATGTGCTTTGAATGTGCTACTGCTACACAGCAAAGCTCTTGCTAGGTGCTCTGAGAGCACACTTCTTCCCCTGCTTAATATCTGGGCTAGCAAAAAGGTCCAGCATCTGCTGGCACTGGTGGTAACAGGGTGCCATTGTGCTACCCAGGCCTTAAGGTCTTCATCTGCAACAGTGATGGATACCAAATGTTTCAGCCCACCCCGGTGTAGGCTTTTGCCCAGAAGCTGGTACGAATGCCCACGCGCGTGCAATGCACTTTGTCTATCAGCCTACTGTGTGCCCCAGGAAACAGCAAGAAGCATCTGTGGCCACACAGCATCAGCAAACTCCTCGGGACATACCCAGGCATGGGTTTGTAAGGAGGAGCAACTGAAGTGCTGCAGCACCAGCGTTTGTCTTCCCTCCTCCATCACTGAACCTCCTGCGGTGGGGAAAGAGGGGGACGAAGAAGCGCTGGGGGTAATGTCACATTCCCCTGCTCTGGAGATTCCCATTCAGCTTCAAGTGGAGCTTAAAGCACTTTCTGTCCCCCCAGCCCCAGCATGAAGCCACGTAGTGATGGCTTTATCCATGGAACACAACGGCCATGAGAGGATCTACAAGTTGCATCCACTACTGTGAGCCAGCTGGGACTGAGGCAAAAGAGGAAAATTATTCTGTTCATTACAATAATCATGAAATTGTACCTTTTATGTTTCTTTCTCATGATACCCCTTAAGTCCAGTGCTTTAACTGGCCATTACAACACTGATGCTGTTTTCAGGCACCATGTGATGCATCAGTTTTATGCCATGGCCTGTGCTAGGCTGGAGTTACTCCTGGTTTTTACTAGTGCATTTCTGATCTGCTGCGGCATTAGTAGAGCTGGTATTAAGGGAAAGACAATGATTCCCTAATGATTTCTGCTAACTCACCTCAGGCTCCCACTTATATTTAGTAAAGGTTGGCCTTTACTAAACCCACCCATTTGAAACTTAAACTTGTTTAAAACCCATTTGAAAGAGCTCTGGTTCTTCAAGCTGGCTAATTCAAAAAGTGTTAACGAGGTGGCTCTGTACCAAGCAGAGCTGTTTGAGCCTTTCAGTCCTTTTGTACCTCCTGGACTTCCCCGGACTTCGTCTGCTGCCATCTTTTGTTATTTGCTGCTGTATTACTCAGATTAGAAACTTGGAGCACAGATCTGCTTTTCCCAACTACAGCAAGTACTATTTTGGTATCTGAATAACACATAATTACCATAAATAATTGTTATAGATGTTTTATGGGTTGCATTTTTACAGAGTGGATTCTTTCCCAGAGTTTCATTTTGGGGACCACAATCTGAAACTCATACTTATCTTGATATTTTGAGATCATAAAGAGCCTTATTATATCCTTATTTTTGCCACCATGGTATGTTTGTGCTAACAAAAATTCAGAGCAGGTGTTCCTCATATACCATATTTTATGAGTCATTTTAACAACTGATGTGGTACTGGCAAAGACTTGCAAATAAAAGAAAGAAAAAGAGCTAGTTTTTGCCCCAAAAATACCAGTGGGAAGGTTGGTTTGATCTAAATTCAGCACGTCCTTACATAAACTCTGGAAGTGATTTGTAGATGAATCTACTTCCCAATAGCCATATCTCGTATTTTAATATAGGAACTTTTAAATATGATTAATCTGTGTTAAAATGAGAGCTACAGCTTTCCTCTATATTATAAAGACAGGAATATTAACAGTTGTACAGTGGAGTATCTGAATTAAGAGGACTCAGACCCCTCCCTCCAAAATCGCTGGTGACAGAACGAAGCCTGAAGTTATTTCCTACAAACTGAACTTGGGAGAAAGCTAATATGTTAATCATGTTAAAATACTAAACGACACTTTCATACTGAAATGCGGTGGAACTTTAGGTTGGGAAATGGATGGGAACTGAGGGCAACACGTGAAGACTGTAGGGGATAGAAGGCTGAGCAGTGCCTCCTCACAGAAAACCCATTGCTTGGGACTGTTAGGACTAAACTGCATGACACTGAGGAGGAAATATTTACAGACATCAGTATATATTTTCCTTCAGTGGATTAAAGGTTTTGCCTTAAAAATGTATCAAACCAATACTTGGAAAAATATATTTATACTTTCTATTATTCTACTCTGTTGAAGCAAAGGTCATAGGACGCTCACTTCTGGCAGAGGTGAATGGGACTGAGGCAAGTCCCTTGCAGCAGTACGTGTGGAAAAGCTTGCAATCCCATGGGAAGGGCCCACACACAGCTAGAAGATTCACATCTGGAGCCAAAGAGAAGCAGAAGGAAATGGCTGCGTTGAGGTTGTCATGAAACAAGGTTGCATCCACCTGTCTTGGGCACTGTTACACCTTGGAGAACTCTGGTGCTGGTGGTTACACCGGCAATGGGCTCTATTTTGGCCCCGCTGCATCACACTTTGGGAACAAGCCTGTCATTTATTATTTTACACCACACAGCATTTCATACCAGCACTAATTTTGGAGAAGATTAAAAACAAATAATTAGTATCTTTCATAACCACAATCTTTCACCCATCTTAAGGCATAGCAGCAAGGTCACTACAACCTTCCCTAAGGGGAGTTGCCAAAAATTGCAAACATGCAGTTTAATATCAGATTGTATTAAAAGTACAATTAATTTAATAATACATTTAATTTAAAAATGTATTTAAGAATTAAAAAAAAAAAAGAAAAAACCCTCTTCTTTGTGCGTCTTGACTATATTAATGTTCATTAAGCTTTTATATAATATGGCCCATTCAGCCAAATTCTGGTCTCTTTATATAGGGACAATGCAAGGCCACGGCATGAACATTCAGGGAAACTCCTGTCTGGAACACCTCTCCAAAACACAACCAGAGGTGTTACTCCATTTACTTAATTTTTAATTTCTGTCAGTAAGCTTTGGTAGAATTAACTATCTCAGGAACTGAACCCACCACTTTCTTTTGACATTTGTGTCTTTTTCTAATGTCTTCTGATAATTTATCATTTAAGATACTAAAGATGTGGAGGTCTAGCTGTGTGTTATGAAATCCAAGCCTTTCTACTTATCTTAATGACAGTTTATCATGGATATTGGAAGGAAACAATACAGAAATAATGTTCTGGTTTGTGGGTTTGTTTTTTTTTTTTAGCAGAAAAGCTGATTTTTTGATGTGATAACATGGTACAGCTGCAAGGAAAATTATCTAAAAATCACATTGGCACACAACATTCCTTAAAAGAATCCTTGCTGTTAAGTGTCTCCAAAAACACTGGTCCAAATACTACGATACGAAATCATTCAACTTTCCCCCACCATTTACTGTTACTAATTATTATTAAGTAAAAGTAAATATAGCACAGCAAATCTTCAAGATACTTTACAGCAGTAGACACTGACATTCCAGCTGAGATGAGTTTCGTGCCTTAATGAAACATTCCAGGTCTTAATGAATGACTTTTTCCCCACATCATGTGTGAAACTCCCATTGTAACAGCACAGATGCAAAGTCCTCATTAAAGCCAATTACACGGGAAGACTTCAGAGCATCCCTCTTATGGTAAAACCTTATCGAAACAGTAAGAGGGCTGGCTCCCAGGGGAGGCTGGACTCACGTAATTATTCAGCCTTCATTAACACTGCCCAGAGGACCGAGTCAGGCTGTGGTCGTACCTTGAGGTCCCTGTGCACGATGCCCATTCGGTGTAGGTAGTAGACAGCATCCAGGACCTGCCGGATCAGGGTGCTGGCATCCTTCTCTGTGTAGAAACCTTTCTCGACGATGCGATCAAAAAGCTCTCCCCCAGACACTCTGGAAAACATGACGGGATGCAGAAGTGTGAGGATATCCTTTGTACAGTGCTTTCTACCTTGCTAACGGATGGTCAAGGCCATGCACTAGCCACAGGCAGTCTGAGCACACATCTGTCTGGAGCTCTGAGGGGGTCCTCCACTGTCCTAGGAAGCATTTGGGTTTGGTTTTCTCATAGTCCAAGGACTGGTCATGATATAATGGGAAATAAAATCCATTGTGCATCAGCGTGTGGTCAAAGACTCACTAGCACTTGCAGAGAGCAATCACAGCTCTAGACCAGCAGGAGCCAGGGAGCATCTGCTGGTTTCCACCCCAGTGACCTTCATATAGGTGGATTTGGTCTGCCCTTCCTGCTTGCTGGCCCGCTGAGGCTGTAAGGACCCTACTAGTATGACCCCTTGGGGCTCCCTCTTCGCTCCACTGACCAAGGCTTGGGTTTTGCCCTGGAGGAATGGTCCTGTTCTATGGTAGTTGCTACCAGTACCTATGGAGGGTTAATTTATTAAAGGAGTCTGTGTCTCTCGCAATTTTAAATGCTCTCAGAGCCGCGGGGGGGGGGGGGGGGGG
>JAVJGJ010000057.1:69057076-69110273 GCA_035590215.1 Microhierax caerulescens | reverse complement strand
CAAGCCCTGGCACAGGCTGCCTGGGGAGGGGGTGGTGTCACCATCCCTGGGGGTGTTTAAAAGACACATAGATGTGGCGCTTGGGGAAATGGTTTAGTGGTGGGCTTGGCAGTGCTGGGGTAAAGGTTGGACTTGATAACCTAGAAGGTGTTTTACAACCTAAAGGATTCTACAATTCTACAATTCTATGATGCTGTGTGTTTATGTAATCCCTTTTTATCCATGATTTTCCAGCATGCAGAAAATTAATCATCAGTACCCAAAGAGGACGATCATGCCAATGGAATACTAATCTCTGACAACGCTAACTGCAACAGGTTATCAGGATATTTCCCCGCACTGACAAGGTGAAGTGAGACAGATAGCTTAGAAGATACTGTAGGGAAATTCTTACTAAGGGGCACCAATAGCAACTGTAAGTCCTGTAACTGCTCATTAACAAAGCTTACTATCATACCTTGGCTCTATTTCTGAAAGCACTTTATTTCCCCATCTTCTACAAAATCCTCTGGAGAAATCTCACCCAGCATGCAGAAGGAATGAAACTTTCAGAGTATTTTGGTGTTTGTCTTTCTTGCCTGTGTAGGTCTTATCAGTACTATAGGAAATCCAAGATTGGTAAGGAGCAGGTGTTTTCTTGGTTTGAAAGCACATCATCCTAATGGACGTAAGACAAAAATCTAAATGCTGTACAGTACTTTTCTGTAGTGCCTGCAAAATTTTAGCAGAATCACCATAGGAGAGGCAGCGATTATCCTACATCTGCATTCTGCTTTGCAGCTGCACTGGTAACTCCACCTCATACCAAAGCTGAGCAACACTGCTTGGAGCAAAAGATACCATGGAGTTGTCCACAAGTTTGCCAAACTTAGAGCCACTAGGTGGGAATATCCTGTATTTTGGGAGAATAAATAAAGAAAAGAATGTCCCAGACATTTCTAAGGAAGAAGTTAATACTTTGAAAAAGCACATGAAATTTGGAGTTATCAAATCTGGGGATCTCCAAGCTGGACTTCTGGCCTTGCACTCAGAGGATTGTGCAAGTTTGAACAGTTTTATCATGGTTAGTGTATAACATATGTGAAAACAAGGTGATGCAACCAAACCCATAGATCTGATTTCCCCATGAATGTGCCAGGAAACCCAGAGGACAGATTCACCATCAACTACATAACCCTGGGAAGAGCTCCCAGAGATACTGGCAGGAATAAAGTAACTGTCAAGTAGGCACGGACAGCCACCTCTTCACCTCCCTTCTTACCAGCTTCAGCACAGACACTGACACCTGTGCCTGCCCATATCTTTGACAGAATAAACGCGGTGTGATATATATTCTTTAAGATGGCCTGCTAACAGGCATGGTTTTCAAGTAAAAGTAGATGTACCAGAGGGCAAATATAAACAGGGAAGCTTGGTCTACCTCTGAAAGCCTTCTCCCACAGAGGTGCTGCGAGGTGCTTAGCGGCTGTAATGGTGGATTTTTCACAACATTGCAAGGAGTGCTCTAAGGGCTGGTAAGGAAAATGACATCCAGGTAACAAAAAAACTCCTCTCGCAAACACTATGTAGTGCCCCCTTAGCAAGCAATGAGCCAGGGAGAAGGGCATATGGATTGGAGATATGTTGTGCCCATGACACTGATATCTGAGTGGCCCCAATTTTACTTCCTTCCCCCCCTTTCTTTTTAATCTAAATGATGCTTCCTGAAAACTGCTTAATTAGAATCCCTTCTACTACATATCAAATGCCAGTTTTAAATGTAGGCAACTGATGTCTTGTTTAGGAGACACACAAATGAAAAGATAAAAAACCCACAAGTAATACAATAATAAATAGAGCAGAAGTGTAAGCAAATAGATACTCATGCCATGCAATGGTTCACAACTGTTGTACCAACAAGTTGGTGTTACCTTGGAAACAAGAGGTTATCCACACATGCTTTCTCCCAGATGGAAACTGGGAAAGGAGGCATGCAGAACTGATTTTGAATTTTCTAGACTTTGTGGAGTTGCCGCCCAACTGTTGATGCTAATCAATCCTAATCCCAACTACTGATGAAAATACACAGGCAGTGCAGAGGTTGCACCATCCCTAATGCAACATCCACAGCAATAACGGCGACTACCTGGCCATCTTGTCCTCTCCACCTAACGGCATCCCAAGAAAGTACAGAAAGGTTATTCCCTGGAAAAAACTCTGTGCAGAGCAGAGGACAAAACAGCTTTGTCTGATTTGCAGCAGCACAGAGGGCTAACATCAACAGCTTGGCACAACATCAAATGACTTTAATAAAATAAGCTTCAGTTAATGTGTTGTAGCCCATAGCTGAGGCAGATGAAGAGCATGCACACACACACACAGAGGGTCAGGCTCCCTGTGTGAGCAGGAGTTTGTTACAGTGCTGTCACTTGACTGCATTCAAGTGTGTGCCCATATTCAAATAAAATGACCCTGTAGTTTTTGAGGATTTTTCCTGCTTTTTCTTAATAGGAATGATAAAATGCAATGATTCCTCTCCCTGGCAGATTCAGTTCAACGCATTTGTATGCAGGATATCTTGGTCTACCTTGCAACACAAGGTGCAGCTCTTCATCGGGGCTGGGGAGGGCTCAAGGCTGGCACCCTGAATGCTGCAGGTGCATTCCTGGCTGCTTACTTCAGCTGGGCATTTCATTCCAGTGGGCATCAGTGAAGCTGTGTCCCTCTGGAATAGCTAAATGTTTGGCCCTTGAAAATTAGTTAGCTGGGTTTACAAATGCAGCTGTAACAGAAAGGATAATTCCCTAGTAAGTGTTGATTTGTGAGCAAGCAGAAGTTTGTACTAACACATACTCAGTGTCACCTACTATTACAGACCTACATTTCAGATAACCCAATGATCTGGATCTAAGAAATCTAGAAAAATGAGGGTTATACTACACTAAACAAGCTAATAATAAGTAGGAGTAAAATTTATTTCTTTTTTTCTAAAGAAATTAAACAAAAATAAGGATTTGTAAATCAACTGATCATGAAATTGGTACTTCCCACAACCCAGCTGGTTTGTTGGAATTTTTGCAGCACTGATGTTCCTGTGAAAGAAGTCCTTTTGCAGTGCTCTGGGCTGAAATGCAGGGCTACAAAAACAGATTAAAAATGTACAGGGCACTATTCTTCCCACACTGCTAGCAGAACAACACCTAACTGCATCTCCATGCCTGGGCATTACCAACAGACAAGGGACTGGCATAGTCCCCAAGGACTTTCCATGGGGTATTTAAACCCAGAGCTGCCTCTATCAGATGCTCCAGCATCTGTACCCATGTACCCATGCACATGGTAGCATGTTGGGTCACCTCTTGTTCAGTACAGAACAGGTATGCATTGAGTCACAGCGAACTAAATCATGGCCACTCCATATGTACAGAGACAGTTCTAATCCCTTTAACATCTCCTCTTCAATCTGGTTTGATCTGGGTGAGACTATTCACAAAACGCATCAATTCCCAATATCACAACAACCCACCCCATCACACCTGGAGATTCATTTTTAAACACCTCCCAGGGATTCTGCAGACTGTAGCACACAAGACAAGTACCTCTCACATATCCCAGCTTCTGGGTTAAAGAACAAAACCAAAGCAAGAAGAGTTGGCAGTTTTGGCACAAAAACTTCATTAGGTTCGGTACTTACAATTGCATGACCAGATATAAATGATTTGGACTCTCATAGATGTCTTCCAGGGCAACGATATTTTCATGCTTGATCCTGAAAAAACATAAGATAAGATAAGATAAAATAGTAATTTTTAGTTTTTTAAGTGGCTGCAAAACATAAAGCTATTTTTAGTTAGACACTATACTTATCAATGCTTTATTCAACATCATAAAATATGATTTTGACCAAAGTAAACAGTCAGGACTGCTTCACAGCCCAGAATACTGCCTGTTATTACTCACAGAAAATTCCTTCAGTCCTTTGTGAAGCCAAAATGTTTAAGGGTTAAGTATCTGGGGCACAGAAGTTTACAGTTCCCGTGTCAGATGAATGAAGATGGTTGGCTGGAGGTTGAAGTCTCAGGACAGCAGCAAAGCAGGGTTCAAGGGAGTGACAGAGGTAGGGTGCAGACTGGCAGGGAGAAGGCAGGGATTTGCCCCTGTGCAGAAGCTGGCACAGGTAGGCAGCAGCTGTACAGCAGCTCCATGCTCCTTCCCACCAAATTCACCCTGCTCCGATGTCTCTCCTGGTCTGGGTGTCTGAATTTCCCTCCAGCTTTATTAAGCACTGTACGTTTTGTGTGCAATGGCTACGAGCATCTTCATGGGTTTGCTACGCTCTCACCATTCCCACCAAGCCTCTTGCCAAAATTCTAGCTTTAAAGAGAAAAACTATCTCTACAATTATATAACTAATTAACTACTAGAGCAATGCCTCTCTGGCTTTGCTCCTTAAATGCTTACAAATAATTTCCAAGGGATACATTTAAGTTGTGCAAAGCATCAGTACAACCCCAGGGACAGAATACTAATTACACCTACTGCAGACAATCATTTTAATAGCATGAGAAACCTGGGAAACCCTAAGCAGAGACCACTCATATGGACATGTTCAGAAAGAAAGTAAAAGTGCATTGTCAGCAAATGCAAAACTACATGTTTCAGGGTTCAAGTAGCTTAATTAAGATGCTTAATCATGTGTCAGGACCTCATCCTCAATGGTTGTCCCAAGTGCCCTAACATCTGCGTGGAGATGATGAGAGCAGCAGGATCCCGGGAGGATTTTTCCCATAAGAATGCAGACGAAACCAATTTCCTCTGAATTCACTGGAAAGCTCATGACTGACCTGAATTTATATCCATAATCAGTCATCAAAAGCTGCATTCACATAAGGACATTCACACACAGGAAATTTAACATCGACGATAAGTGAACTCAAACATAATGTATGACAGGATGTCAGAGCACCAAATACATGAGCAGGCTCCTCATTCTACAAAAATATCTGGAAAAAACCCCATGATGTTTTAGCAAAATTTCCAGGTAGACTGCATCACAAATTATGTTCTTAATATTGACAACAGGAAATGAATACACTGCCCACTTGGCTTTACACAGCATGTTTGGAAACATTTATTTTGTTCTGCAGGTCTAGTGCCTGGTCCCTTAAGAGCTGCAGTTACGACAAAGGTGGTTTTGCCTTGTTTAAGTTAGTCGAAGGTACGCTACAAATGACATATCAAGCAATTAGTCACTTTTAAAGAAAATTATTTTATGTGTTTATCTATATTCCTTTCTGCACATGCACATTCATGTGATCACTTGCGTACCGCCTACCACCATGATCAAGGCAGTTTTAATACAAGTCATCTGCCATAGCGTTATCTGTTTAAAGCCTTCAGCTTAGTCGATGGTATGGTTTTTGCCGTGCACATATTAATGCTTTGCATTTCTATTTTTAAGAACCTCAGAAGTTCTCCAAACCAACCTAAGCCCCTCTGAGACATCTGCCAGCAATACCTAACTGTCACACACATGGCTAGCAGGTGGGTCACCCACCAAGACAAACAGCCGGGGAGGCAGAGGCTAGGAAAGAGCTCATCAGACACACCACACTGCAGGCTGAGGGTGGCCACAAGACGCTCTCCCCTTTCTGATTTGCAAACCAAATGGGCACTGCGCTGCTGTGCTCTCTGAAGGCAGATAAACTTGCTCAGTTCTACAGCGAAGGAGGGAGAAAGGGTTTAGTCCTCCTACCACTGCGGGGGGTCCTCTGTGATGAGCCAGTCTGCCCCTCTTTGAAATCAGATGCAGGCGGTGAGCGCGTGGGATTCAGGGAGATGGCAACTATAAAGTGTAGTCTGGAACAAGGCAGTAGAAGAAGCTGAATCACCCCCAAAGTACACAGGGAGTAATCCCTCATAGGTATGAGGGTATTTGGAAGATGTCCCTTTGGGAGGTGATGCCCGTGCATGCCAGCCACTCCAGCCACTGGTGGCTGCTGCACTCAACGGGTTTGCTGAAATGGGAAAGAAGCTTTTTTTCCCCACTTTCTCTCAGCTCCCCTAAGACCAACATGGCCTTGATCATGGAGTTACACAGTGCTTAACACTTAACACTCCTGGTAAAGTGCTCATGGCACACTTGCAAATGAAGCAGCTTGTCCTGCACAGCATTTCTCTACTTGGATGGATTGTCAAATGACAAGACATTTAAAGGAAAATGGAACTCAACATTAAAAAAAAAAAAAATCAACGGAAATCACTTGGGAAGAAACCTACGGTTTAGATCAAGTTGTGGGTTGTGTTGCTGAAGCTGGACCCAAGCAGCCAAGGGCTTCCCAGCATCCCAGCAGAGGTCACCGCAGCCAGCAGCAGCGCCTGCTCCTCAGCCTGCAGCCACCAGAAATCCCACCAGCAATCCCTCCTTTCTTCACTTTAAAGCAGGTGAGCCACGGCCTGTGGCCCTGATACACAGTCGTTAACCCCTCAAGGCTGAATACTGTTCATCACAATAACACCCCAGGGCTTGGGAAATCGGCTGCGGTATGGTCACAGCATTTTATCAATATGGCAAAGGCCAGTGGGGGTGGGACAAGTTTGTCCCACACTTCTGTGAGCAGCCCAGTGGTGCCAGTGGGGTGATACCAGTGGGGTAAGAGCCAAACAGACCTTTCTGGCTTGCATGCATGGTGGGGTACATCAAAAGCCGAGGACGAGGAAAGCACTGTGCAGCGGCAGCTACTTGATGGCCACGGATCAGGAGGGATTTGGGAACGGCTTTAATTAACTCCACTTTTATCCCCCTCTAGAAGTGCCGAGTGAATCTCAAAGGTTCAGAGGATTCATTCTGCTAAGCCTCCAAATGCCTCCACGCAGCCCCACTGGTGATCTCGCTTAGCAGAAATATTCAGTGGACTATCTGATCTCCTCAAGACCTGTCAGGGTTTATTTTTTTAAAAGGTGCTGCTCTCATTTTACAAAAGGGGAAGGGGCGTGCAGAAAAGCTGTAAATTTTTCTGTAATCACATGAGAGGAGGGAGCAGAGTAGGTCAAGAAACCAGATCACCCAACCTCAGAGTATAATCTTAACCAATTATTATAATTATATATTTTATATATATATATATATATATATATATACACAATTATATATATCTTAACCAAATATTATAATCTTAACCAGGCCATCTTATTCCAATCCCTTCTCCTTGCCATCTTGGTGAGAGGACCTTAACCTCACTTCTCTGCAGCTTTTTCTTTGCTCTGTCTTCCCTCCCTAGCGTCCCCCCTTCCTGAAATGTGGCTCCCGTGCTGCAATAGATAAACATGCCCTGGATTAACTCTATGCAAAGCAACACATCAGTGTTGTGGTACATGATGGTGCAACATTAGGGCTGTAGCAGAGGGGACATGGCCATGGACTGGGGTGACAGCAGTTTCCATTAATTGTCTCCAAAGAAAAAGCCCCAAAAACAAACATCAAAACATGGGCTTGGTTAAAGCAAATTAGATTTGATTATGCAAATTGTTATGAACAAGGAAACACCCAGCTAAGGCAATCTCCCTTACCACCCTTTTAACCTCCCCTTCATCACACTTGCTGTTTTCGCTGATGCTCTCCCTCCTTCCTAGCCACCCCAGGTGCTGCTTGCATCTCCCACACCCTGATGTTTCCCCACGTATCCCCCCAGCTGTGACACGATGGGCAGGCACCACCTCCAGCCACTGCTGTTCTTTTCATTGTCAGGAATATTCTGAGGCCATTCAACAGAAAGAAGAGTCTCGAAATAAAAATACAAAAGGCTAATACTTCAGCCAAGTATTAGTATCAGCTAATACTTCACTCAGGACTCTTCACCCTGCAAGGCCCATGAGATGTTGCAGTCCAGGTGACAAAAATCTAGAAGTGAGAATCAGGGAAATTTAAGTATACAAAAACCCATGAAGAGTGATTAATCCTGGTAAGAAACTATGAAGAGGAAGGACGGATTCACCATTTTCAGAGCAACACTGGTTTGGATGCCATGCACAGGCAGACATGAGCCACAAGGCTTGATGCAGCTGTGCAAAATTATCAGGTTTCCCCCTCGGCCTTTCAGGTCTGTGATTCTGCCCATGTGCCGTTACAAAGGTGTGAACAACACAAATGACTAGAGGCAGTGTTCCACCTGAGCAGTATTTTATCATATGAGCAAATTGCTAGCCAAGACTTGAAGGAGCAAACTGGACGGGGCAAATAACAACTTTGGGTGACTTTTCCAAGCATGGCAGCTGTGCAAACAAGGGCTGGTGGGAGAGGATTGGATCTGCTGCAGAGCCCCAAGCACAAACTGGTCCCCTTTGCTTGCTATGGGGTTGTTGAAGAGCATTGCTATGGGAATTGTCATTTTTCCCTGACCGCTACAGCATTCAGTGCTGCTGAAGCACAGAAAGGTCTGCCTCCAAAGGAGATGAAACCTGTCCCCGACACAAAATCCAACTTGACCAGAAGTGGTAGTTAGCCCTGCATGACAGTTTACATCATGCCAAATGGGTGTGCTGCCGCATGTGAGCAGTGATGAGTACATGGTGTGGTACTCCAGTGATGCTGAAATCCACCCTCGCCACTGGCCAGCACAGACCCACCACATCCTACTCACTGCTCCCAGAAAGGCACAAGCCCCCTAAGCCCATAACTAGCCCTAATGGGCAAAATTGACTTCAACATTCACACACACACACACACAAAAAAAAAAAAAAATTAAATTCCACAGGCTTTGGCTGGGGATTGCTTTTAAGAAGCAAAGGATTAAAATATGGAAGTTGATGTACAATAAGGGAAACTAAATCCTTTAATGATTGAGCTTCCTGTACATCTCTGCTGGCTCCTGACCACCCCAGAGGCCAAAGTGCTGAAAGCAACGTTGTTGCTTGTTGCTGGGGGTCATTAATTAGAGGCGCAGCACTCTCACAGATAAAAGCAGAGGACCCAGATTTTGCTGTTGCTTTTGGCTGCCAAGCTTCAAAGGGAGCATGTTAAATACCCCAGCTGCAAAGGCATGCTATGAACTATGACTGAATCCCTTATATTAACATCTATCATTTTTAACACCAAAAACGAGGATCAGTTGGAAGAACACCATACACAAACCCTGGGCAAACATGAGAGCCATTTAAGTAGGGCAAGTTCCCCCATAACAACTCTTTCCAAGTCAGAGTGTTACATTTGCAAGACATGACATTTAATGCTGCACCTCCATGAGCAACACGTGTCATGGATAAAATGTCATAAGAAAGCACAAATAATTTTGTGAAAGCGAGAACTAACAAAGCCTGAGTCTGTAAGGATTTGTGTCTTTGAGTAACCAAATGTCTTTGTGAATAAATGTTCCATTATTTCTGCACATACCCTGCAGAGAGTTTTGCCAGCAGCACGAGGGTTACTGGGTTTGATGAATTCACCTGTTCACCAAGGGAAGTATTGAAATCACATTTCCCGCTCTGGAAGACACTAGACACTTACCTCTGCTCAGCTGTCTTATTCAGCTGAATCGAGTCAAAGATTTGAACAGATAATAAGATAGTCTCACGCATATTCATGTGGAGTGACCATATCATATCGGATTGCTTTCCATATGAAAGAAACTACCAAAAAATGCATGGCTTGTAAGGGTGTGAGAATGCATGGGAACAAAGCAGTCTGCTCCCAAGGGGAAAACATGACAAGTCTGCTAAAAGAGGAACAGGGTAAGTGAGATGGAAAGGGTTGGTACAGGGAATGAAACCTATGGCTGTCCTGGAAAAGGCTGGCTGACTGCAGCAGAGCTCTGCCCACCACTCCTGAGCTGGAAAAACCTTCAAATAGCAATGCTGTCCATGGGACTGGCAGTGCCTTACCTTGATGCAATCCTCTTATGATTTGGACCTTTAAAAATCAACCAGGCATGTATGATGCGAGGTAACGTATCTTGAACATTACTCTACACCCTCCTTTCTTATCCCCCAGGCATCCTACAGGACAGGTATTTTACAGATGGATATTCCCCATATAGCTTCACTGATATTTGCGCGAGCAGAGTTCAGCATGACACTTCTCCCATCGTCCAGGTTTTCCTCCCACGTGGACTTTCTGGTGTGAAAAGAAGAAATGTAAGCTCCAGTTCAAGTTTGCTGGGTTTTTTTGGGTGGGGTTTTTTTTTGGCCCAGTTGGTATATACCAGGTCTTTCTCATCCATTGACTCTCTGCTATCTTGTATCTTGTCAAAGGTGACTTTATAGCAGACCTTTCCCCCCCAAACAGGACAAAAACTGTCTTGCAGGGGTTTATATCTCAGATTGAAACCTTATGCCTCCTTCATGGTTTCAGGCCACTCGAGAGGAATGCCTTTTATGCCACCATCGCATAGCCAGCAAATAATCTACTGACAGCACTGTACGATGACTCCAAGCAGGCACGAGAAGAGGCCCCAGGCAGTTCAAGAGAAGCAAGCTCCTTGCAGTAAAGTCTGCAGAGGGGAAAGAAAGGAAGTCGGTTGATTTTATTTTCTTTTGCACACGAAAGTGAAGTTCCAGGTTGGAAGATCATAAAGTTAAAAATGCTTATGACAACATGGGGATGGTACCCTTGCATAAGTATCACCTGAGGGTTCAGCAACCCATGGTAAATAAAAGGCTACCAGTTTCATGTCGCTAAGTCACCTTCCCCTGAAATGGACCTCTGTGGAGATGGCTTAAGAAGAAAGGTGGAAGGTTTAATGGCACTGTGATTAATGTAGTGACTTCATATCCCATGCACTGTTCTTCCCCCTCGCAGCCATTAAATACATGGTACTGCAGTGGTGACAGCTTGTGCAGCTACAGAAGGGCCTTTGGTTTCCACCACAGATCAGCCATCTCCCTCCTTCTCACTCTCACACACATGCAAATAATTTGCATGTGAAAGTTAACTAGACACAGAGCAGAGATGTGAACAAAATCAGGCAGATGTTAGTTGCTCTTAGCGAAGGTGGATCTACAGAGTTGGCAAAGCCAAAACATCTGCTTTTTCTCTCCTACTGCATTTAGATTGCTGGGTTTTTTTTAAGTTATATCCTTAATTTGCTTATTGCAAAGAGCCGGAGGATATTTACTGGATTCAGTATTGAAAATTGCATTAAAAATTAAGGAGGACTTGTATTTATAAGAAAAAAGAGGAATGGTGCTCTGTCTCCCAGCCAGAAGGTGTTTTTGACCTCCTCTGATCTCCTACCACCACTGTACATTTTGTTCCCACCCACATTGCCCATCTCTCCTTGCTTGCTCTAATGACTGGGGAAGGGAGGGCTAATTCCAGCTCAAAGCCAGATGGTTCAGTGCCCATGTGTTGATTGCCTGGACAGATTTGCTAAATCTTTGTGGCTGGAAGTCTAAGGAGTTGATCTTTGGGGTCACGTGTGGTCTCCAAACCACAAACAATTCACAACACATGAAGGCAATTAGTGTCTTTACTAGTATCTTTGTGATCTTTATGCTTCTGTCAGGTTAATTGGAGCAGGTAGGAAACATTATCATATAGTACTGTCTGCTTTGGAAAACCAGCTAGAAGGGAAAGACCCTGGATAGCCTAGAAGATGGGACACAAAGGCAAATGTGGAGGGATGAATCACTTCATACACCTTCCCTCAGCTGTGACTGAAGAGGAGAATGTGATAAAAAGCCCCAGGGCTGGCAGCAAGTGGCAAGGCGTTCGAAGGAAGCAGGGGCAGCCAAAATTCAGGACAGAGACAGATGTCCACCAAAAGACATGCTTCTATTAGCCTTAGAAGATGGTGACGATTTTAAAAATAATATTTTTTTTTGCCAGTTTAGTTATTTCAGGGTTTAACGTTTCAATTTGGCATGTAACTTTCTATAAGTAAAGAAATGAGCCAGGATGAGATTTGTCCTGAGCCAGTGTTCTAGCAGGATGCTGAATAATTCTATTAACGCAGCTGCCTCCTCTGGGTCTTAATGGAGGTATGACCCAACACATGGAGAAGAAAGGTTGGGGAGGTGTCAGGAGATCTTGTCTTATGGTTACACAACTTGTCCTCCCTTCATTTAATCTTTCAGATTCTACCCATCAGCTCTGTGATTTCCTGTTACTCAAGGGTGAAGACCCAGGAATTTTTCCAGCAATTTCAATGGCCTTTTTTCCCCAGCACTGCATGTCCTCTATTGCAAATGCCAGCGGTACATACCATGTTCATAAAATATTCTCATGAGATTTCACGATGATAATGTCAAGTTGGAGACATTTTGCAGCTGGAAACCTGAGCTGTGTAGTTAAGCAACTGTAACACTTACTGGCTGTGACAAAACCTACCCACATATACCTTGCAGTTTCTGATCCATGCCCTACCTCATGTTATACTCCCTAGCAGTATAATCCTTCTCTTCATTTCTAATTGCTCTAGATCCTGTGAGCAGTGAATGGTCTGGCTACTCCACTGCCAGGGGCATTTGCAGCCTGTGTGGTGGCCTGCCTTCCTACACCACTCTGCACAGTAGTGCAGCTTGAAGAAGCAGGGGACTGTTTGCTCATCTTAAAAAATATCTTGAGTCCCTCCTGGGAGTTGTATGAACCTCCAGAGCATGTGTATTTTCCTCCTGGAGATACTTTCTAGCCATCAGGCACAGTGCAAAAGGGTTGCTGGAGGCAGCATCCTGACTTTCTGAAACAACAGCTGTTGCCAGATGTTGTGCTGGGTCCATTAAGCATGCAACAAGTGATCCCACAGGTTCGTTGCTTCCCTGGGACACGGGCTGAGGTTATGCCCTGTTCTGCCTTGTATCCAGATCACAACAGAGCTCAGACAAAGCCTGAACATCTCCAGAACAGATGGATGGGATTTCGATGGGACTTTATAATCCCCCATAAACATAACAAACAAATATAGGGACTTTTAAGAATAAAAATGAGGGATTCTTAGGCTGCACACCTGTAGTTAGGTGCTGACCTTGTGTTCACTTGTCCCAAGTGTTTTGATGTGAGTGCTGCTCAGTAGCCTTTCAAGAAAAAAAGACATTCAAGTTCTGGGTCTTCTGTTACAGGAACTCTCAGCTGTAGTGGGAAGACCAGGACCAAAGAACTTTCTGAAACACTTGGATTCCTACAATAGCACCCGCAGCCCATTTAAGGCAACATGAATACCCCCATGTCAGTGCCATCCCTGATTTCAGGAATCCCCCTGATTCCACAAGAAGCAGACCAAGCCATCAGAACAATGGTTTCCAAGCAGTGGATCCCAACTGGCAGCATTCAAAAAGCCTTGCAAAGCTTGAGCAAAAACCTCCAGACTGTTTAATTTGAAACATGTCAAAACTAATATTAATGATGAATTAATTATGACAGGTGAAAAAGATAAAAAGTAGTGGCTGCAAGGATTTACCTCAGCCAAAAACAGTGAACCATCTTTTCGTCGTTGGCAGCAGCCCTGTTTTTCCAGTGTGGGGGAGTGTGGATTTACATGTGCAGCCAGTAATTATAGCTGATTCCCACTCCCTTGCCTGGGAGACTTGAGGAGCTACGTGCAGTTAAAGGTAGTGGACAGCTCGTGGGCTGAGGTGGGATGTCCTGAAGGGGTTTCGTGCAAACACAGATGCACAGAAAAGGAGGCTCTATTTGCAAAATAGACTGACACTCTTGGAAGGGTGATCTGGCTGCAGGCAGAGCAACTATCCCCGACCCTGGCCTCAGGAAATCATCTGCTCTCCTTAGTTTACAGTGAATGAAGAGGTGAATAACTGGTATAACACTCTTGTTGTAGCCTCCTGGTTCTCAGATGAGTGCAGTATGTACACATACATTCAGTTATACCTGAAACCTGGCAGCAGATATTACACTTCTGAAAAGAAAGCTCTGCCATCTGTGACATACCCATTTGACACAGGCTCAGGGGTGTTGTTGTCTACTATTATCTCCTTCATTGGTTTGAATACACACTAATGCAGGGTGATTGATACACCGCCCACACACCTGTACAGAGAAGTTACACAAAAACATGGATAACTGCCTGTTTGGATGAGCATGGGATTGGAAGATGTAACAGAACTAGGTATTTCATTCCACCATGTAGGAAATAAATGTAGCTATCACCCAGGAAATGTGACAGAGCTGGGACTCCCAGCTTGGCTTGTACAGGATTTTTAGCTATTGGGTTACCCTAGAAGCTAATGCGTACGGGTGAGGGGGGGCTATACAGCTGATGATAAGGACAAGTGAGAGTACAAAGGTTCTCTGATGTACTCAAGAGAACAGTGATGGAACCAAAAGGACACTTCGGCTCACAGCATGAAGCAGGACTATGCTCTACATTCATATCCAAAGATGTTTATGTCTCAAAACTGCATTTTTTTCCACAAGTGGAAAAGCAAATGGGCAACCATGCACAGATGACATTCTAAGTGTGACTTTTTGCCCCCCAATGAAGTTGATCAGTCCTTCACATGCTCAGCTCTGCAAATTGGGCTACCACATATTGTTGCTGGGCAACCTAGCAAATCACAAGCCTTGATGGAGTCCCATCAGCTTGAGTGTGTATGATAATTAAAGCCTATTCCAGTTCCTCGGTGCCGTGCTAGAGGCCAAGTGTCAGATTTGCCCAGTTGCAGTTGCCTCCTACAGTGAGGAACAGCAAATGCTCTCCAAAAGTGGTGGGAGATCCTGTGGGTGCATAGGGTACATTGATAATCACTTGCTTCTCCTAGCACGTGTGGGTTGAGTCTTAATCGATCAAGTATCGATGTATTTGTGTTATTAGGGCCACAGTGCATCAGCTGTGCTTGCCTGCACCCTGCCTACCTGGCTGGCCCCAGGGCCATATGCCCAGGGAGCAGTGAAGCCCCGCAGACCACGATGCTGGAGCACAGCTCTCTCAGGGCTCCTAGGCAGTCCTTAGCTGGCATCTCGGCAGCAGCCTGACTCAAACGCTCAGTCTGTAGGGATGAGCTGCATGACAAACTCATCATCAGCAACCTGCCAGAAAACTCCCTCCTTCCCACCAAGCTACTGGGAAGCCAATTTATTTTATTTCTTGAGAAAGACAGAAGGATAAGTAAAAGGCTAGGCAGGTTTCCACGTTTCATCATCAGTGTATTAGGACACTCCTACACAGAAGACTGCTCCCCCAGTTGCCTGTGGGAAGTGCCAATAGCCCTCAAGTGAGTCATATACACCCTATACCATAAGAGTAAGTGGGAAAGCTTTGCACAGTGGGGGATTGATCTTGGTGGATGACCATACCACTGTGTGTTCATTATGAGTTACTGTCCTCAGTCACAGAAAGCCTTTCTTTCTGTGAAAAGAAAAAGTCTACTTTCACAGAGTAGAAAGCCAGACTCAAAGGCGGATTCACTTCTGACACCTGTGTGAAAGCAGTGGGGCTACTTAACGTCCCAGAGCCACTTCTCTGCACAGCTGGTAATGACAGAGGAAAATGCAGCTTCACTCCTGCATACCTGAACCTGCCATTTTAAAGCTTAAGGGCAGGCTACTGATGTTCAAGCTTCTTTTATTTTCAATCATCCCAGATACTGGAGGCAAAAATACGCCTTCTACTTCCACTGCTATTGGGGGTGCTTTGCACATGGTCTTGAGGAAAGAAGCAGATGGATGGAAGAGAAAGAAAACTCCCAGCAATGGGCAGAAGTATTTGTGGTGTGTTTCAGCTGGGCCAGATCTTGAAATCTTTAAGCAGGCAAGACCATGGGGTCTCCCTCGGCTGGATTCAAATCTTGGCAGCATCGCTATAGAGTCTGAAGTAGACCTGAACTTGACACATCAAGTGGCAGAAAAGTTACTTAACCAGGATAATATAATCAGCAGAAATTTTGCTAATAAGGATGCATTTGACTTGTGTATAAAAGCTAATTGGTTTTTAACCAGGTGAGAATAAGTTTGAGACTCCTAATCTCCCCAGTTTTACAGAGCGTATGATAAAGGCAGTCTCATTAAAAATTAAATAGTGTTGAAGTTCATTTACTCCTGCTGTTTGTATTACAGTGGAGCACAGGGACCCTATGTATAGGTTTCTACTTTTAGAAGAGAGAAACCTGGATTCACAGATGTCCCCAGAGGGCCTTTGGGGAGGTAACTGAGGAGTTTAAACCACAAGCCACATCTACACCTGCAGCCACTTGCCCAGTAAAGACTACTTTACATTGCAGTTCCCTCTTTTCCTATGGCATGGAAGTATAATTTTTAAAAACACCCACTTAGTAATCAAGGACCAGACTTCTAAAGATTATTAGGTACCTTGTAATGCAAGTAACTTCCTACAGTAGCTAAGCATCAAAGCGCTTTCAAACATCCTCCCGGCTAGCTTCATCTAGCTAAATATCTTTAAAATCTCTCTCTAAATGATTCCTAAAGGTGATGCAGGCACTAAAGGGCTGGAAGACTGGAATCCTGCCATAGTTTTAAACCCCTAATAACCACTGCAGATTGAATTTATGTCTTTTAAATATGTCAGTGCAGCACTGTTCTGCTCCAGAGCATGGAGGTTAACAATGCCAATACTTCAGACAGTAACAAGCAGAATATTAATGTCATAAGCAATAATGAATGTTAAAAGACAGAAAATCCTTCATGTAAAATAAGGGCATGTCTAACAGTAGGGCTAAAGAGCAATATTGCAATGACATGTGGGTTATTTTTCCATTATTCGAGGTTTTACCACTGCCCATTGACTTTTTGCATGTCATGGTGAAGCAGAAACGAGAATGAAACTACTTTGAAAAAAGGAGTTCATAAATGTATTTCAAAGGACAATGATATCAGATTTATCTTTGTCAATTCCTTGTTGTCATTCACTCAACTAAGAAGTCAGTATGAAAAAGTGGGCTGTTTCATGGCGTTCCAGAGAACGTGTTCCAACCAATTGACTTAAAAACTGCAGTGCTATAGATTTCTAATATTTTATGCAGCCAAGTCACACATACAAGTCACACACAGTGACTCATTTTTTCCTAAGCAATACATCTAATTAATTCAAGGTATTTAGAATGAAAGGTAGCTATTAGATGAAGTCTAAAATAAATGGTACTAAATGCCGCTCGAGTGCTGATGGACACAGGGCATTCTGGTAACATCACCCTCTCCTCTGCTGTGCTAAAAGCTGTGCTGCTCACCAAAGATAGTACTGAATTAATACATTTGAACCATATCCTTTCTAAAGTGCATCTGCCAATAGTGCTTGTCAGGGTGATGCTAGAAAACCCCCAATACCACAAATCTTGCTTCACAAGGGGTGCGTCAACTTTGAGCTGGGTGGAGCATGTGGCTGAGAAGAAGGTGTTCTCCAGCTCAGCCTTTGAGGCTACTCAATGCTTGGCTTCTCCCACAGGAAAGAAGGAGCTATAAAGCAAGGCGTGTGAATTTACACCCTTCACTCCTGCCTATTGTCCTGCTTAATTGGAACAATGCATTTGTTTATGACACACCACGAAACAGTCATCAAACCTACCTCTTTTTTATCATTACCTCAGCTTTATGTGGTGTCAATAAATTCAATGTCTTGACACAAATCCCAAGTATATTAGCACTTCATAGTTACTGAGCACAAGTAAAAACTTCTGGGAAAGTAATCGGTGATGTGATTAGCATCAGAAATTTAAGAGGTTAGAAATTAATTTCCAGATGAATGTACACATTCCTACGGGTCTTATCATCTGCGATCTGGTGATCTCTCAAGAGCTGGATTTGGAATAAGATTTACAAAACATCTCAATTCCAAATGCAACACAAATACAGGTACAGATGTTCCTATACAATTCCTAATTTGCACCTAAGCTTAAAACCTAGAATTGCCCAGGTCCATAGCTATTATGTGTCTTCTCGTGTTTCACACTCTCCTGCACAATGCCGCTTGAAGTTTAACTCCGAACTGCATGGGAGTTGCATCCTGACAGACATCCTGTCCAAATCCTTTATCCCTGTTCTATCGCTGCATCCATCAAGTTATACTTCAGCTCGTATGTTACTGCATTATCACATTACTCTGTGTTCTGGTGGGATTTTAAAATAACAACATATTTGATAAAAATAATTACTTCCTCCAGTCAGGAGGACATTTGTGTGTTCTCAATAGGACCATAACAGAGAGGAAGCTACCTGCTGAGCTAATGCTTCAGCTCTGTTTCCATTAACCTCCTAACTTCAACCATTTTTCATTATGAAATCCTGACCTTCAAACCAAGCATAGGGAAAATGTACATTTCTCCCCACTCACATAGCTCTGAAGTGTGACTGGAAACACTGTTCTCACACTTTAAAAAAAAACACCTTTGAGCTAGGACCAAAAATGAAAGCTTGAAAACTTGTTTAAGAAGGATATGAGCATTTTGAAGGGAACCAGAGTTAGCAGGGAAACATGCTCAGGCTTCAGGCTGGCACAGGCTACCGGCAAATGTTATGAAAAATACTTTGGAAATATTTAGGGGGAAAAAAATCATGAATCCACATTTCCAAAATACATTTGGGCTTTGATGGGTGACTTCACGCCAACAGGCACATTGAGAGGCACGAACTTACAGTTAAGAAACCAGCCAGAAACCTCCAGAGATCCTAGACACCAAGTAATGTATCTCTGTCACCTTCTGTATCTTTCTGAAGGATATAGCCAAGCCAGTCAGTTGGAACGGGCAGAAGAATGGCAGTTCTTACTACAATGGTGTACGCTTGTAGATATCAAAAGTTACATGATAGAATAACCAAACCTTGTGTCCTTATTCACACCTGAGCTGGTCCACACAGCGCTGGTGTGATACCTCTGAGCTGGTTCTGATGACACCACAACGCACATGGCAAGGGAGAAGCAGACTCCCCAAAGGGTAGGCAGGTTTCACCAACCTGAAACCAGGTCTGTAATACTGGTGAAGTCACGCAGTCATGTACAAAATCTGCTGAGCAAATAATATTGCATCAGTCATGCATGTGATTAATTCAGACACTATTCACTGTTATAATTTTGATTAATACAGACTTATTACAGAATTACGCTTTACAAACTCCATACCAGATACGGGTGGGGAAGGTGAGGCTTTGTTTCTAACATGCCATTTTGCTTTTGACAGGCGTAAATACACTTCTGAGTAGACAATCAGAGTTGTCAAATCTCACAGCACTTAATCACTCAGCATGAATGGTTAAAACACTTAAAATTAATCTGGCTTTAGCCTAATTGTTACTTAGTGCCTCCTGTTTCATTTGTGGTTTTGGTTTTGGTTTTGTGTCTTATTTCCTCCTCTGGTTTCAGCTGCCTCCTCCCCATCCTTTTACTTTTTGTTAGAAGCCCACTCTTTTTTTCTCCATGGCAGGCTGTCTTGCATATACCAGTAATCCCCATGGCTGCTATTTGAGCCAGCCATGCCATGTAATGACAGCAGTCACATACGCTTTCCAAAGGCTTGTGCTTCCATTTGTGCTGTCTGTGAGACCCTGCTCAGGGGAACAATCAGGAATAAGAGAAAGGGAAGAATCTCAAACATGCACATTTCAGTTATTGCAATGTCCTCCTCTCTGACATTTTTCATTCACTCATATTGCAGCAAAGCACATTTCCTAGTTCACGTTTTCCGCTGTGCACATCTATGCACTATCCATTGGCTCTTAAACTATCTGTTCCCTGAAACATAACACTTTCATCTCCATCTTCACGGACCTTCTAAGCCTATCACTACTGCACTCAATACTCATTTCTCATCTCTAACAAGGTGGTGATGCTCATCAAGAAAGAAGCAGATTTTCAACCAAGTACCTTTATGCTGTCTGTTACA
The DNA here is from genome assembly GCA_035590215.1 of Microhierax caerulescens. Taxonomy (NCBI): domain Eukaryota; kingdom Metazoa; phylum Chordata; class Aves; order Falconiformes; family Falconidae; genus Microhierax; species Microhierax caerulescens. Next base: position 69,090,521 of record JAVJGJ010000057.1, on the reverse strand, counting down.
CACACTGGAAGCCCACACATTTTGGAGCTGCTCCTCATCTGCGGGCTGACCATCACTGAAGCCCTCCTCACAACTCTTCTAGGCTCCTAAAAGCCTTTCCTAAAGGTGACAAGATGTATTGGCCAGTCTTGTGTGTGAGCTCCCATGGCAGGCAGGTTGGACTGGACGAACTTAAAGGTGCCTTTCCAACCCAAACCATGCTGTGATTCTGATGAACTTCTCTTGATTCCTTGTGCTGTCTCATCTGCCCACATCTGTCTCTCATATCAGTTCCCCTGTGGTATGAACTCTTTTTGTACCACATTTGAACAGCTTTTAGCTATTAGGAATTTTTCTGCTGCTAATCCAATGTCTCTAAGGCAGAGGACATAGCCATGGAGCAGAGCAGAAGAAAGATCTCCCTGCTCCAAGTCTCAGCTAGGTGGGACCACTTTGATGTGGTCTCCTTCTGACCCTTGAATCCTGCTCCTGGTGCCACTTTCATCAGGAAGGGGTGAGAACACCTAAACCCAGGAAGTTTGTTAGCTTGGTGGCAGGCAGCAAAGCCACCCAGGAGATGGGACTTGTGAGCTGCCAGGTGTCTCATCCCCTGGCCACACATCCCCACCACCAAGGGAGCACACAGCCACAAGCAGTAAGCCCCTCTCAGCTGGATACCCACCTCCAGAAAGGGCTGTAGGGTCTGGCTCCAGGATGAACAGAGGCAGCTGATGTACTGCCCTGAGGTAGGTCTCTGAGCTTCAGAGGGGGACAGCAGCCCAGGCACTGCCTTTGCCTACTTCTAGGCAAATACCCATCCAACATTTTGATTTTCAGGAGGGCTGCTCTCAGGCTCCCAGCTCTCTGCAAATCATTTCCTCAGGTTTGGACCACATTAGGGCAATCTGCGTCCTACTCTGGCTCTCAGGGTTTCCTTTTCCTTCCAAATAACAATACTACATTTTGGAGGTGGGACTTGGCCAAAGAGCTCTGCAGATAAACAACCTCCAGCTCTTTTTTGCCAGAATAATAGTCCTCTTGAGAGGAAGAACACAGATGTCTAATGGCCCAAAGGAACTCAACTTTCAGTTGATTAAAGTAGAAATAATCCTTGAAAGTGGAAAAATTCACCAAGGGAGGGTACTGCTGGCTTGGAAATGGACTGAGACCTCTCTCAGCACCCTTTGAATGGGCTATGCCAGCTGGGAACAGGGCCTAAGCAGAGCAACCTAAGGATGTGCTGACTCAGCAGACTGTGAGCACAACTCCTTTTGAAAACTTCCTCTTCCTTGCAAGAAACCCCAAGGAAGGAGTTTGTCTTCTGAAAATAACTGTCAGCTGCCTCTCAGGATGAATCCACCCGCCGTGTAAGAATATTCCTGGTTCCAGAGTTCTCCCCTGCATGTGTCTACTGAAGACATTAGCTATGAAAAGCATGTCTAAAGTTGGTTATAAAAAGCTAGAACATGACTCTCTGGCACATGCTGCTAACCTCTTCCAGGACTAAAATGTCTCCTTGCTTTCTTGCTTACCCACATGACCCACAAAAAAATACTAAAAAGAACTTTCAAACACAGAAATCTAAAATTAGCTACCAAGCATCAAGCAGGTAAGTGTATGAGCTGTACTTTATAACCTCAAAAGCAAGGTGATAACACCTTCGCTATGTTTGCCAGGGACCTGGCAATTCCTAATCTAGCTGATGCATTACTCAGACATCGTGGTGATGGTTTTTAGCATAAAACAAGAGGACAGATGTGTGTGTACCCTCTCCACTCACTGCAGTCCCTTGAGTACATTAATCCTCCATTTCAAACAGAATTTACTCTTCATAATTTTATAAATTTTTATAAACAGGCTAAGTGGTGCTGTGGATGAAGTGTCCATCCATAGCAGGGGGTGAGGCTGGCAGCTGAAATCAAGAGGCCATTTTTTTCACTGAGCTTCAAATCATTGTCCAAACTGATGCAGGAGTGCCTACTTCCCTGTCCCTCAGCATGACCACCTGCTCCCTACCGTCTTGAGAAATCTCACTTATATCCTGATATTTTTAGTCAAAGACTCATGGATTTCTAAAAGACACCCCCTTGATTTCCAGGTGATTGCCTTTGAAATAGGGACTGTTACACATTTTACAACATCATTTTTTTGAAGACTAAGACAATATTTTAAACTTAAATAACTTCTAAGGATTCAGTATGATTAAATGTGCTGTTTGATAAAGAGGATTCCTCCCACGCACAGTGCCAAACATAGTGCCATCTTTTATCCAATGGAAAACCATGCAATATTCATCTCTTCGGGGATCCATGGCTCACGTGAACCTGATAAGATGGCACAACAGCTACTTTCAGGAATTTGTAAAGAAAATACACCATTGTTTCTTACAGTTGTGACTTTCCAGATACTCTGGCTGATCCACATAAAAAACCTTCAGCATCCCACTGGCACTGTTTGCAAGCTGCTCATGTTTATAGCTGATTACATCCAGTCAGATTTTAATTCAGAAACAAACTTGTTGAAGTAAAAAAATTAAACAAATGTAAAACAAATGTAACTAGGAAGAGATTTAAAGCCTGATTCTCCAAACCAACAAGTTATGCTATTAGATAATCTAAAAGGAAGGTAAGACAGTATTTCTTTGTGGTAACATTTGTTATTTGTTTAACTAAAGGTCAGGCAAAATAATGAAAAACCTGTTGCCTCAGCCACTATAAAGGTAGATTTCAGGGCTGGGAATTTGCTCAGTTTTAGAAGAAATAAATTCCCGTCAACAGCAGTGCATTTTGCCAAGCACTTATTTCACTTTTTCCACTTCTCCTTAGGTTGAAGGCTGTTGGCTAAACCCTCTTTGCCCCACGACTCTAACGTGCACCTTCACACAGGTGGTCCCTCTACTATTGGCAGTAGAGAAAAGACCTCGTAGTCTTTTCTCTGAGGCCACTGACTGTAGGAAGCAAAGTCACTCTATTTCCCAAGAGGTCTGTGGCAAGTGAGAGAAAAGGCTGAAGTCTGGATCTAATCCACCTTGAAGCCCTTCCTCCCAGCATCTCCCTCTGGAGGAGATTCCTTGACAAGACCATTCTCCAATGAATCCGTCCCTTCTCTCCCCAAAGCCAGGGCTGTCAGACCTGTAGCAGCCCCTTTGGTTCTCATTTTAATTTTGAGAAGTCTTAGCTTTGCTGATCTATTGTTTGCTAAGGAAACCTGTGTTTCTTCACTACGAGCTCCCTCCGCTCCCTGTTTATTCAAGTACATTTTCTCCCATAGTGCCTTATCTTTGCCATTGTTTCATGGCCTAATTACTTCCCTTCTGAGAACTTAATTTCATTTATCTCCTTGGAGTCAGACGGGATCGTCTCAAGTATGTAAACTCAGCTGTGCATGATATTCATACAAACAATGGCTACGTCCCTCAGCCTGCGTACAATTCTCGCCGTATCACAAGCAATCCCGCTTCAAAAAGGGAACGTGCATTTGTTAAAGTCACCATGTCTTGCCGTCAAAGAGGCCACAGTGTCTTACTGTGCAAACTCAAGTTATTGCTAGCTGAAGCATGCTACAGTTCACTCTGATAAAACTAAATTATTTTTGGATGAAGAATAAATAACTATCTCAGAAGACTCTGAACAAAGAAACCTGACTGAATTCTAATGGAAGGAAATTATTTAAACAAGTGTTTGTTTTCTGAAATGTAAACAGGTTTCCGTTGATGAACTGTACTGATCCACACAGTGCAGTACAGCTAAAAACCTCTTCTTTCCCCCTCTCTGTTTTTTGTATTCCTGTGGTCTTCGCCGAGTATCTGTCTGGAACAGTATCTCAGGTGCTGGTATGTGTAGCCCATTCCTGGACACGTTGCCATAATGTGTTGTGGCTACAGTCAGTGGTAATATTTTACACTTTTGTTTTGCTGAAAAGTGGAACAACAATCAGATGATGGGAATTATCAATGAAATCTTTATTCTCTCTCTGTTACTAATATGGACTGCACAGATGCTGAATTTTGGGGTGTTTTCTAACAGGTTGCTTTTTCCCTGTTGCTTTCCTCTTGGACTGTGAGGAAGAGGGTTTTATAATACACAAAATGCATAACAGAAACAACAGAAAAGGTTCATACAAGTAAGAGGGAAACAACCTCAACCTAGATAACTAGAAGGAAATGTGATTTAAAGACGTAACTGTTTGGTTTTTTTTTTTTATTAAGTAATTTCAGATTTTTTTTTCTAAAAGTGAAAGCATAAAGAATGTTTGGGGAGTTCTTAGAGACATTTAATATAGCGTAATTATACAGCCATCACCTCCAATTAGCCATATGGAACACATTTTAACTCTGCTCGTCAAGACATGGAATAAAAAAGCAAGCTCAGATTGCAGCTGTTGTCATTATCCCTCATGGAGGAGAGCAGAGAATGACATTGCCCAGGGCCTGTGACTTGCCCGGCATTGTGCCACCTTGCCAGTGGCACAGCCAAGGTAGGGGATGGCAACTCCAGAACATATAAAAGTGTTCAATAAATGCTAACTTATCCAGTCGACTGTGACTAAACCCAAATTGGATTGATCTCCTTTTCACTCTGCAGAAATCAAACCAGCCTATTTGAAAACAAAAGTCATCTTTGAGGCTAATTAAGTTTTGCAAGCCATGACCAGGGGGACAATAGAGGGTCAAAAGTTGGGCTTCATAGTGAAAGCTGACTGCAATCTTCATTACTAAGAGATTTTGGCTTGTCTTGATTGCGCATTCCTCAAGATACAACTGCTTGATGACTGCATGTGCTGGAGCCCCCTCTGTACCCCTCGTGTGGTTGCTAAGAGCCTATTGCACCCTGTCCTGCAGAGATGGGCTCTTCTAACTTAGTCTGTAGCATCTTCTGTCTATGCCACCTGTGCAGTTCCCAGCTGACATTACAAGTGCTGACCTGTTAAAATTTGCACAAGAAAAAGCAAATAATAGAAGGGGGGAAAAAAAGCCCAAAAACATAAAGCAGAGGCCTGCTGATGAGAAAAAGGCCTTTTTTGCAACTTGGACAGACACTGATCCCTAATATAACAATCTTCCCTAGGAAATATGACACCCAAAATCTTACTAAGCACGGGGCAAGCGAAGCAGCATGCCAAGTAAAAGACAAGTCATTCCAACCTCAAGACGTTTATTTCACTCCAGTGCCAGTTTGACACGTGTCCCACCCTATACAATTATTTGCTATTGCTTCTTCCTATGTGTGATCACCTTTAAACAGTAATTAGAGGATGTGTTTGTTTAGAGGAATGCAAATTATTGCTTCGGGGATTACTTAGCATGTCAAGTTAGCCTGGAACCACACCTGGCTACCAGAGTAAAATCGTCAGTGAAAAATAAATCGTCTGTGTGTCTGTGTACACTTTCATACGGAATGTAACACTTCCTTCCAACATCACTTAGTGCTTAACACATTCCCCAGAAGAAGGAAATACCTCAGATAAGCAATGGTGCTTAACCATTTGAGGGCAGGTATCCTACTGTAATGATGCCTTGAGCAAGGTGGGACTGTTTCCAGTTCTCAGAAAGGAAACATAAAGACCTGATCACCACCTTGACTCCTGATGAGCGTATTTGCCTTGCCTGTCTCTGGCCAATGAGTTCACAAAGAAACTGGGCTTGCTGCCTAGTTTCATTCTCACCATGGGTTGGTCAAACATCCATGTGCTGCATCACGCCACAGTATTTCAGCCTGTGCCGGCGCCCTGCTCTGTAGGGCATCCAAGAACAGGTTTGAGTACCAATCTGAAATATTCTTACACTAAGTTAAGCTTATGCTATCCCAGGGAGTACCCATCTTTCTGCCAGACTCAGTTATTTCAGCCGTGGCAGTCAGATGCAGTTGGGCTGACCCAGCACTCTGGAAGAGCTTCCTGAAGGAGAGCAGGAGGGGACACAGTACGTGCCTGGACAAAGTAATGCTTTGTTTTTCTAAAGGAATTACTATTAGAGGCTTTTTGTCCACAATGGGCCCTCAAGCACCACCGCAATGCAAAGGCTTTCTACCGATACCCATGTCCTTGCCACCATCAGATTGGCTAAAAAAAAATGTTTCTTCACAAATGCTTTTCCCACAGACCTTAATAAAATGCTTCCACCTCTTCATAGGTAGAGAAGGATATTTTTTGTTTGTACCTCATTGTTTGCAGTGTTGCAAACACAGTGTCAAAATACCATGGTGACAGTCAGCTACGAGCCATGATGGTTAAAGATGCTCCTTCGGGGCTAAGAGATGCACACATAAATGGGTTTATAATATGGTCCATACCACAACACGTCACATCAATGACAGCTTGCATGTGCCCTTTCTGCTCATAGCAGGCAAGTCAGTTGTGTGAGGGATCTCATTAACTCCAACCAAAGGAAACAGCAAAAATACTTAAGGTTTTTGTGGGACAACTATGCTCTACACATCATCCATCCCTACTGAAATAATTTGGCTTAGAGCAGAATTACTAGCCAGAGCCTGGACAAGAACGTGTTAAGGTATCTGGTGGGGAGTGACAGCACTGAAATGGCTTAGCCTTTCCTAAGTCAGAAATACCACACGCAAATTACAGAAATCACAGTGCCATCTACTCGGTGGAGTATGTCTCCTCAGGGTGTTCTTTTCAAGCAGACTGCACCATAGTAAAGGTCAGCATTGTTTACAGACAAATCCATTTTGTAATACATGGTATTACATACATACTGTGCTCTCCGTAAGTCGACTTACACACAAAACTAGCTTTCTCAGATCCACACAAGTCCTAGCCAGCATCTCGCTGGAGGACAAGGAGCAATGGGAAGTGTGGCTGCAGGTTGCCGTCCCCGCACCATGCACACAGAGCAAAATGGGACCATGGTACGAGCACCGGAACCCCCATTTCTCTGCAGCCCCGAGGGATTATTGATCCCTGTTTGATTTGGGTGTAACTCAGGGAATAAATACTGGGGAGGTTTGAGTCCTTGTCCACACATTTTCAAATCTTTTCCCAGCCACAGCTGCGGCCAGCATCTGGCCTTGACTCAGCCGTGGGGATGCACCTCTGATGACATTTGGAAACCACCTCCTCGAGTGCAAGAACGATCTGGCACATAATTTCACTTGGCTTTTCATAGCTTTTAGAGCTTACCTGTAAAATTCCACTATGAAATACCAAAGGCGAATTTGAACAAGGTGCAAGTTCGCAAGAGGGTTCACAGCTCCTGTTCACATTCCTAGCATCTGAGAACACTTTCAGGTTTTTTTTCTATTTTAAGTGAGGAGCATGAAAAATGCAGCAGGAATTAACTGTTTGGGAACCTCTTTCAGCATCCAAGTTGGTGAAACATTTTTCCTCAATCTTTTTGTCTTGCTCCCATACCTCCTCCATTCCCCCTTTCTCCTGGATTACTCAATCATGAAAGCATCCATTTGGCCGTGTGTCATGTTTAAATATATTTTCTATTTAGAGTAATGTGCGTGTGTTGTGCCTCCCAGGGAAGGGTGGATTACTACAAATGTAATGATCCCAAGCGAGGAGCATTTTTGCTGTTACAGGACAGCTAAGTCCTAACTGGCAGAGCTATGGAAAAGCTTCTGGTCCCACCGTAGCAGACTCTAGGCAGCTTCTTTGATCAGCAGCATAATTCCTCAACCTTATCAAAAGTAAAGAGGAGAAAATGTGTGGAAAACTGTTTATAAAACAGCAAGACCAATTGCTCATGATGCTCTGCTTTATTTTTAATACAAGGAAAAGCACAGCACTGCAAAGCAGTGCTTAATTAACTGCTTTCTCCCAGCAATACTTTTGGCTCTGTATAACAGTGCCAAGTACTGATATTTATATAACTCAGCAATGGCCACGATTTTGCTTCTAAAGTGTTATTTCAGTGGGACCCTGCCACCACCCAGCGAACCCTGGGACACATGTGGCTGCAGGAGGAGGTTTGGGGAATAGATGCTCTTCTAGGACCCTCAAAATAAAAGAGTTTAGTCTGGAACAGGCTCAGAAAAATACTATTTTCTGAGCTTGTTCCTCCGTGTTGGAAAAGGGAAACTGTGGCCAGGACCAAGAACAAAAACACAGACACCAACAGTCTCAGTGACACCAACAGCCCTTAACACCACCTTCTCCCTCGCAGAGTGGTTACAGCACCCGATTGATGGGCAAGGAGTAGCTGAGATTCCTGTGAGATCAATTAAAAATGCTGTGAGCTCAAGTGCTTACTAGGTGAAAAAAAAAGGTATTACACAGGGATTTCCTGAAGATCGTATCCAATACTAACTCCTCAACTATACTTATACTCGAGGCACCCAGCATGGCTCCTCTGTATTAGTTTGAACCTGCCCCAGTTAAATTCTGCTTTCTCCTGTGGGTTTTGCGGGGTTTTTTTTCCTTTCTTTTTTTTTCTTTTAGTTTCTTTTTATTCCTTTATGCTTCAGAGGGGTGGTTTCCACCCTAAGGAGTGCAGACCCTTGGGGATCTGTGGGCTTCAGAGGGTTTGTAAAGGATAAATAAAAAAGTAAATCCATCATCTGTGAGTTTCAAATTAAATTGCTGTGCAGGAGCTGGCCCTGCCACTGGAAAAAAAAAATTAAAGTACCTGCCTATTCAAATGGCTGAAAACCATTATTATAAAGCCATTTACAGAATAAATTCTTGGGCTTATGCTCTTTCATTTTCCTAAAAACAAGAAACAAATCGCTCACAGCAGTCAGGGAGCTGATTCCTCCACCAAACCCCCTCCTTTTGCTCGATATCCAGATATTTCATGTCCTTGGCTATGGGTCCCTGACGTGTCTCGCCCCCACAGCATCGGTGTGCTCCTAAAATCAGCTCTTCCTACCTCTCAGTTAACCAAAACTCATAAGGGCATTTACTTAATAAATGAAGACAAAATCTGGATTATCACCAGGATTATTACAAAATCAGGCACTCTTTTCAGGATTACCCCAGTCTGAAAATGCACTTTTTTCTCCCACCACGCTCTCCATAAATCACTATATGCCATGGGAACATGCCTAGCTACAGAGAACATGTGAGGAACAACGAAAATATTCCCCGGGTGCCAAAGGGTGTCTATGAAGAAGAACTGTACTCAATTCTGCCTAGTAAAATCTTCGTAAAAACTTAGAGATTACACAGAAGTACCTACAGAGGCAGAAAATTAAACACCAGAGTTTTTAATACATCAAAAAGCACACCCCCAAGTAGACAGAAGTTAAACCCAGACAAATCCCCAGACAAACGGGAATAACAGAGTATTTTGGGTGGAGGAGTACAGGGGATGATTTTGCAGCTCCAGTGAAGAAGCAGAAGACTCCCACGGAGCCTGGCTACCTTTCTAATCACGACACATTAGTCAAATCCCATTATCAAGATCTACATAGCATAAACAGTTAAAACAGCACAGCCCATTTGATGCAGATGGTCAGACCAGGTGAGTGACATCCTCCTTCCAGAATGAAACTCGGAATTTAGAGAGAGCTTGCATAAACCCAAAGTCTAGTTCAAAATGAGCCTGAACTTTCAGGCAGTTTGGGTCCTGCTTTTTTTCTTGAAAAAAGTGTGTTGCTTTTTTACAAGATAGTCTTAAAGAAGTTTCCAAAATGATGCAAGACCGTCAGCATTGTTGAGTGCTCCCTCTCACACCAGGCATATCTGTCGTGAAAGGATGGGAGAGGCATGAGGGAGGGCAGGCTGGCCACCCTCACCTGAGGATACTCTCTTCACCTTGCACACTGGAGATAAGCCGCTCCACCGGGTGAAGACCCAACACGTGGAGGTTCCTGAGGTGCATATGGCCACGTGCTAACTACAGCACCTGTGTGTGCTGTTAACTAAGCCGGACTTGCTGCCATTCTTTTTCAGTTTACACTGCCACTCTCCAAACTGTCCTGACACATAGATCGGGTTAAAATGCAAACTGTACTAAAGAGAGTGTAAATCCTGCACTTTGGAATGCCCCAGGGTATGCATTATTTCTAACCTGCTGCCTCCAGGCAAGCAGAAAGCTAGTGCTGAGAGGGATCAGAGTGTTAACGAAGGCAGACCCAGCAAATGGGTCCCAGGAGGTAGGGCTGACATTTCTTGGTTTGTAGCCCAGGACAGTGAAGGACTGGCAGGACAGGGAAGAACTGCATATGACCAACCCCCAGGAGCAGAAATCAGTCATCTCCCACATAGATGCTTGTAGGAATAATCATGACATAGGAAATTATACAGCTGACTAACAAAACCCATGAGGTCTCCTAACATCCCCTAGATAGGGGACTTCAATGGGATTCAGATCCTTCTGCTATGCAGATGCTTTTAAAAATGCCACTCAAGTCTACCTAAGACACAGATATGGCAGAGCCAACAGAGGATCAGGTCTCCAAAGCTTGTAAGATTTCCCTGCGTGTAAATTGATGCAAAGCACAGCCCTCTATGCTCACTGACATACCCTTTCCATCATTTACTAAAACCTGCACAAATCATCTCTCTAGCATGTTTACCTATATCAGGTACTCTAGAAGCATACACAGCACTAAAATAAAACAAATCAAATTATGTTAAAGTGGTGTAGGTGTTCCCAGCTTCAATAGTTATTTAATATAATCAACTACAGGGAAAGAAAAATAGTGAAAAATTGCCAGAAATACTGACATCAATCTTCCATTTCAAGAGCAATTGAGAGTGATTCCAAATATAGTTGGCCCTATTAAGAAAACAGCTCTTGGGTAAGAGTTAAAACTATGTCACCATAAGAAGAAAATCAGAAACATATGCTTCTAATGAAAGAAAGAATTTTAAACAAAGTCAGCAATTCATGACCCTAATAGTAAAGCAAAGCCAAGAGGGGAGAAAATCTCTACGTGCCAACCCCATGCTTTCGAGGTGAAGTTTGGTGATGAACTCTGTGCCTGATCTTTCAGTTTCTAGAATGAAAACCAGCCTCATGCCAGCAGCAAGACCCAGCAGGAGAACCCTCCACTTTTGTCAGATGCAGATCACGTTCCTCACTCTCTCACACAAGTGACTTTTTGGATTCCTTTGTTCCAGCTCACGGAGAGAGGAGAGGGGATGTGGCCAGTGCCTGGCAGATTCCCTCTCTGCAGGGTGACGTCTAGCCTCAGCCACAGCAGCCTAAATCAGCGGTAACACCATAAACGAGGCACCATTCCCACCCACCCCCAGAGGGAGATGCAGCATCCAGTGGGCATCACCCAGAGGTGGCGGAGAGCCATCCCTACGGGAAAGCCAGGATCCTGTGCTGGCTTAGCGACGCCTGAGTTACGAGGGCATGAAGATGGGAGTAACCACCTCTGGAACAGTAAAGCCCACAGATGGGCTATGGATCTATTTTTTTTTTTTTTTTTAGAGATATTAGTTCAGGAGGCACTGGAAATGAGGAAACGAGGCTGTGCAGCGTGTCTGCTATGTACAAAGCCCGGACTTCATACCGCATGACTGCGCACGACCAAGGCCCGCCACGCTCACGGGCGAGCTCAGCTTAGGCTTTCTTTCCACTTTTGCTTTGGGCTGAGATTCTCAAGGGAGCCTCCAAGAGGCACGTAACCAAGTTCAACGACTTTGAATTTTCCTCTTGACCAGAATAGCATTAGATCATATTACCCATGTCTATTTGTTAACGACGAGCGCTCGTTTACCCATGCTGATGCCCCACGGCTTGGGCGCGTGTTTTGCACACCATAAATGGCCAGGATGATGCCTTCAAGACATCAGCGCTGCGGGACATCAGCAACTCCGCTCAACAGCAATTTTCTCAGGCACCCAAAAAAACACAGAAGGAAAAGTTTCAAACTTTAAAGTTTCAACTTGCCTCCCAACAACCCACTTGTAGTAAATAAAAAAGCAGACAGCCGTCGCTGTTACAGTAACACAGAAGGGGAGGGCTGGCGTTTCTATATAAATGCCAATAAAAGCTGCATTTTTGTGGGTCGGGCCATGCCCATGCATTTGTTGCAACTCACATATGAGAGCACTTAAAAAAATGACGAAAAAGCCCTTTCCTCTTTGTTTTCAGTTCAAAATCCTCTATCATCCCTTTCAAGAGAAAAGTGTGAACAGCCACCGTTTTCTGTTCTGATTGCCAGGCTTACAGCAGACATGGGAATGACCAGATTGCTTTGCTCCGGGGAGATGCTTCTCTACAAAGCATGTTACACCAAACACTGCTGCTGCATGTGGACTCTTCTGCTTTTGGAGGGGAAAAAAGGCTCTTAAAAAGTTGAAAAGCAACTCCACACTGATATGTATTTTTCAAACAAGTATTCTGGCATGAGTTAACTATTGCACTCAATGCCCGGTCTACCAACGTCTGAATCTGTTCCAGTTGCCTGCAGGGAATGGTTGCTTAGCTGAGACTGTAAAGATATATATGTGTAAGTCCAAAATGGTCCCAGTTTAATCCCTGGGGCGTCAGTCAAGACAGGAGATATCACAAAGGTATGAAGATATTTAAAGCAGGCTGTTATTCTATTTGGTGTGAACCAAACAGATTATATATAGAAGTTTTGGACTAATCTCAGGAATAGTCAGTGCTGGTGGGCAAAAACATATCTGGTACACTTCACTGCTGTGGAACTGTCAGTCTTTTTTGATTCAGTATAGAGCTGTAATATATATTAGATTATTTGTTAAAGCTTCCTACCAATATCTCCTCTTAATGTTATTGAACAAACTTGCAAGAAAAAGAAATCAATTCTGCTATTTTTATTTTTAAATGCCTTCAAAAAAGAACCTATTGTCTCTAAGAAAGCTTGAATTCACCTATGTCTACTCTCCTGGGGGAAAAAAAAAAAAAAAAAAAAAAAAAAAAAAAAAAAAAAAAAAAAAGGGGAAGTAAAGGAGGTAATAGTATCCCTGTTTAATGTAATGCTCCATAATTTTAATTTGATAAAATACCTGGCAAAGTAAAAGCTAGCTGTCACATATCCTTAGGGAAATTATTTCATAGTCCGCTTACTAATACAAATTGCTGATATTAAAACTAACTCACAGGCTTCTGCACTTACAGAGATTTAAGAACTGGGCAGTGTAGCTGGATGTCTCTGATACTCAGAGACATCCAAACATGGATGCAGTCAAGGAAAATGTTAGGCTTTACTCTGAAAATTGATTTGATTAACAGCTTTAAAGTCCTATAGGTGCAGAAGCAAAACTCCCTAGTTTGGCCAATCTTAATTCAGATTAAAAATGATCTATTCTGATTAAGCCAAAGCTTCATGAATATAAGGCACAATTTTTTAAAAAAATCTGATTTTTTAAAAAAAACTGTGTTTAATTTGGAAAACTATTGTCATTACCATTTCCTTCGTCAAACTGAGCGCTAGGGCAGCCCACAGACTTAGTGAGTGTCTTCTGTGTCTGTCTTTGTCCAAAGACAAAGTCCGTATGTACAGAATTTATTTTTTTTTAACATTGTTTTTCTTCACAACTCCTACTGAACACAAACAACGTATTGTATGAGTAAGCATTATAAGAGTGAATCAATATGTATTACAGATGACAACTGCAGACTTAGTTGGCCAAATACCAGTCAATTTATGCAGCTGTCAGTTCAGGGTATACTGGATATGTTCCAAACACAGAGGTTGCTGGTAGGTTTAACCTGGTGCAGTTGGAAGTGGGATAGAACACAAACATTTCCCCATTTTATTATGGTCAGAGCCGACACCCCTCTGCGAAACTCTGGTTGAAGATACCTGGATTCATGACCTTAATGAGACACAAAATACAATTGTGATTCAGCTTCTATAAATGAAAACAGGAGGCAGAAGCTGCCAACAGTTGTTTTAAATTCACACATCGCAAAACCTTGCCCACCGATAGCCTTACTTGTCTAATTTCATATAATGGAGGCCAAAAATAAAGCAACTTGTATTCAGAAAGCATTTTAGCATGCAAGAGCAAACAACCGCTTTGGACAAGGAGTGCTCACAAAACCTGTCATTTCTGATAAGATTTCTGTTTCTACTTTCTTGAACTGACATTTTTTGAATACTTGTTTTTCCTCCCTGTACATTCTGTTCCACTTAGAAATGTGTATTTGATGATTTCCACAGCAAGTGAGATTTGAGCTCAGATGCAGCTGCATACCTTGAGGATGCTCCCAGCTGGCCAGATGAATCCTACCTTGCATTTACTTCTTTCCTTCATGCAGTGCTTCACAAATTATAGCGCTAATTGACCACTCAGATACTCCAGTGCTTTATGAGTTAATGCCATAGGGTTTAATAGCATGAAGGTAAGATAAAGGAATATCCACTGAGGTGCTTGGACTGCGCAAGTAAATAACTTAGCTGTCATCAAAATAAGGCATTTTGTGGTTAGAAACTGTCTCCCAACTTTACATCACAGCAGCTTAATACAAAACACTGAATTCCTCCAGTTAATATCTCAAGATTAAGTTAGAGAAGACAAGCAAAATGCAATATGTTGATAATATTTTGACAAAGACATCTTCACTTGCTAATGCCATGAGACCTTCACACAGCCTTTTACTCCTTTTCCAAATTAAGAAATTACATTTATGGGAAAAAACCCTTAGTTTCAGACAAAATATTCCAGATTACCTATGAAGAATCTTGTGAGAAAAAATAGAAGAGTAAGTATTTTGCCTAACAAAGCCACCTAGGACTATAGAATCAGCGACTTTTGGGCACCAACACATCCTTGAAGATCTGGGCTGCGAGCACTTGTGAAAATGCTTTCCCGACTACCAAAGGCATGTGCTTGCAGATTAGGTGACTCTTAGCCTTAAATGTGTGGGTGTAACAAAGGCAGACCTTAGGCATGCCAATATAAAGCTGAATCATTTATCAGACTGTTGGATCTTATTGAAGACTCTTTATGCATCTTAACAATTCTTTTCTTTTATGTAACCGACAATGGTGCGTATAATCAGATACATGTACCACTGAAACACAATTGTAGCCATCTTCCTGAGTAATAGTGGAAAGTAGGGTATAGACTCATTCTTCAGCTAGGAGCTCTGAAAGGACACCAGTTTTGTTATTCCAGCTATGCACAGGACGGGGTCCTCATAAAACACATGGGGCAGGGAAGCAGGCTTCAGCTCAGGCTGAAAAACCCATTCCATTAACTTGAAAGCATCTTAGAGCAACTATTTCAGAAAACAGCTGTTTCTTCCATAACACATTGAATTATTTTCCAAGCTGGAGCACTGAGTGACGATGTACATTCATCCCCTCTGACCTGCAACCTCCTCCCCACATGTATACGTCATTTTTCAAGTTGAGTCAGGGTATGGGGTGACCTTGAAGGACAACAGTTATGCAAGGGAGGTTCAGTAGAGCATCACACCCCCCCAGAAGAGAGAACAGCTGCATTGTCACCCAGCAATTACAGTGAAATGACTTGCACTGTCACCTACTTGAAGGAGCACAACCGTCCGTGTCCGCACGGCACAAAGGCAGGCTGCAACTCCGAAATGACACGCGCCGTCACTAAAGCTGTTACGGAGCACGCTGCGTGTAAATGAAACTGTGTAAGACCAGAGAAGATATAAGGGATTTCTTTGTGTTTACTATTTCAGAGGGGATTTTTCTCTCTCATTTAATGTATTTTAGGATTTTTCAGATGCCTTGATCTGCTTCCCTACATCTGCTTACATCTAGTCTTGCAGCAGGAAATACAATCCAGACAGTCCTGGCCGCAGAGTCTTCCCCTGCAAAGTTTCCAGCACCTCAGTGATCAAAAATGGTGTCAGCTTTGTTTCGGGTTTCACATTTTTTTTTCACTCACATGAATTCTTTGCAGAAAAATGATTTGCTTAACAAGAAGTCGAGGGCTAGTGCCAAGGCAGAGCTGTCCTGTGCCATACCCACATATATAGGGTCAGATTCACTTCTGCCTGAAACCCGAGAAGGGCAATTCATCCAGCCTTCATCTCCTTGATTCGGGAGATGATCTCATAGTCTAAAGCTGATGTCAGCCTCCAGGAATGCCCAACTGTCCCCCTACCCTGAAGCCTTTTGCAGCTCCTGGCTCCTCTCCATGCCTAGCCTGCCTCCCTAGCAGGGATGCCCACAGCACCACTGAGGGTGGCTCCAAGGGCAGGCACCGAGGTCCCACCAGGCACCTGGGTCAGCCCAGCAGATACATGGGGGCAATGGTGAAGCGTATCCGTGTGGGGTGACAACAAATATATCCTTGGAAGGGCCCTGCTCTTGCACCGCTGACATCAACATCATTAATGGTACCACTGGGTATCACCCCCTTACTGTCAGCTGCATGCCTGGGCACCCTCAGGGCTGCAGGACCCCACTGGAGAGCCGGCTTTTGGGATGCCCTGGATTTGCCGTTGGCAGGACTTGGAGCACGGCCATGCAGGGACGGCAGTGTCAGCCTTCTGTCACCCCAGCGCAACTGCAATGGCATGAGCAAGCCAGGTTTTAACAAGTAAATCTACATAAAAGCTTTCTCTGAAAGTGATTACTTAATATAACAACCAGCTGTCTCTTCAATTCTTGCTGAGGCAGCCTATCTTCTCACCGTTATTCAGAGAGGGGGGAAAAAAAAAAAAAAGGAAATAAAAACCCAGCAAGCCTATTTTGTCTATAGGGTAAGTAAAGCTTCAGAGAAATAATGTTACCTGACAGACACCAAATGCTTTTTTCATTTTTTTTCCTTTCCTAACCATCCCATTCATTTCTTTACTGGGAAAAAGAGTTCATACTGCTGGGGTATAAAGAGGTAATTAGTCATTTAACACCTTAAACCCCAGTCCCTCAGCTTTTTGTACACCAGCTACACAATCTAATTACCATCACTTTTACGTTAGTACTTATCAACACAAAATCTGAGCACCTCCAGTTCAGCCAGCCCTGTACTCCAGCTGCATGACCTTGTGCAGAAAACAGTTACTGTAGGAGAGCATGAGTGGGCACCAGCAGAGCCTCCAGACTGTGAAACTGGAGTATGGGACCATCAGAGTCTGCAAGGGTTGGATTTTTTGACCCAGAGACAGCCATGGCTTGAATAGATGGGTCTGTCCCACAGAGTCACTCAGGAACATTCATCTTAATTAATTAAATGCCTGAATTTATGTTAGGGCACATTAAACGTCTGCATGGCCGATTTTATTCAGAATTAATGTAGCCTTTGATTCCAAGTTAAATTGCACAGAAGAGTTTAATAAGAAGGAACTAATGGGTTTCCAAACTAAATTTGGATTCAACTTCCTAGAGGCTACTGAGTTAGCCCCGGAGGGATGAGGTCTTACAGAGGCAAGAATATGGGACAGAGCGGGGTTACGGGAAGTTTGGCAATGGGCTATTGAAAAGGCGCAAAAAGGTAGAAATTTTTAAACGACTTTTTTAGTTTCCGTGTAAATCTTGAGAAAGGGTGATTTTTCCACATTTGTTATGGAGGGTGTCCTCTTTAGTGTCAGGAATGGCACTACCTCGGGGGATGGAGCAAGCAGCCCCTTTGGCCATTGTCTGATCTATGGGACAGCAGGAATGGCCACACTTCCACCCACTTCAGGAAAACTTTTCATTGCTGTTTTCTGTTTACTTTTGAAATGGGTCCAGCCCTGACCCCCCAGACTCTGCAGGAGGATGCTTCCCTGACTCCCTCTCTGCTCCTTATTATAGCAGCAGCTCCTGGCTGTAGGTGCAGGCACACAAGGAGCGAGGAGGCCGCCTGGGCATGAATCACTGCCCGAACATCCAGTCCCCGCCGCCTTCCGAGGAAATGGGAAGGGAAAGCACCAGCAGAATTTTAGCTGACCTGCTAGAAACAGTTCAATCGTGCTGTTTAACCGCAAAAAAGACTTAAGGCCGCAATTAGGCATGGCTCTGGTTTCTAATAAGGAATTCAATGGTGCCTTTCCCAGAGGATCTTGGAGAGTAAAGAGGAGGCGGGGAGGGTTGGAGATATAGAAATAATTTAGAAATAATTTAAAAAATCCCTGTTCAGCAGGAACTAGGTAAAGGAGAGTATGATTTGCTACCTAAAGAGTATTTGCTTAACAAAATACTTATTCATGTACATTACTGCTATTAAGTCATCGATACACCTGAGTGCAGGGCTGCACACAGCTTATTGTCCCTCCCCTTGCTTTGCTCTGACTCACCACTGGATCTGTATGATCGTTCTTCAGGTATTGCCCAAGCAGCTAGAAAGTTTCTTGTGATAAATAGTGGTGTAGCCAAGAAAAGAAGAAAAAAAAACAACAACAACCACACCACAACAACAAATCAGGCATATTTTTCTCTTTCTGACTCTTACAAGGTTGTGGGTTTTTTCTCTTTAACTAGACCCTCAGCCTGGTTCTTCTCTGCAGTCCAACTCTTCGCACCACTTACTGCCTTCAGGAACCTGTCTAACGGATGATTCATCTTTCAGCATGTTCACACCTGCACAATTACCATAAGCGGAAGAAATTTCCTCTATTCTGCCGCAAACAATGGAAAGGATTGCATTTACCTTTCTGCTCAAAACCAGAAAATGGTTTCTTTCAGAACAGGTTATGAAACTGCCCACATCTCAAGTGGGGAGAAGTTTGTGTCACATGAAGGCGACCATGTGCTGTCATTCCCCACAGCCAGTTAGTTAACACAGCTGAGACGGTTTGGTCCTAGATATCCCATTTTCTTCCTCAGATTCTAAACAGCAGCATGTTTTTTTACTGCAAAAGAAATAACTTTACAAACCTAAAAATGATGCAGTTTGTCTTCTCACCTGCTTTTGTGATGAGATCTAATATTTGCCCTGTGTCCAGCTACAGGCAGCCAGCACACAATCAGAAGAAACAGCAACCCCGTGCACCAGTGCATCATCTGGGTGGGCACCAAGCAAAGATATTAAGGCAGGGGTCCTCAAACTACAGCCTGTGGGCCAGATACGGCCCCCCAGGGTCCTCAATCTGCCCCCCCCCCGGTATTTACAGACCCCTCGCCCCCCCTGCTGGGGGTTGGGGGGGGAAGCCAAGCAGCCGCAGGTGACTGCCTGCCACTTCATCCGTGCGCCAGCCCCCTGGTTAAAAAGTTTGAGGACCCCTGCATTAAGGACCGCCCCCCCTCCTGACACAGTACCAAACACAGGTGCCTAGTGGGACCTTCACCCTGCTCTGAAGCATCCCTTTAAGTGTGAGCTCAGCAAGGTGAGCTCAACCTACTCACCAATTTCACTGGAACAAATAACCATCTAAAATTAGCCACATACTTAAACACTTTGTCAGGCTCAGGCTCTTGGATTAACTGCAGACTTAGTCTCTCCCAGCACTGCAGTCGACAACGAGCTCCTTCTCACTCCGTCCCCACCCATCCGAGTCTTTGGGGAATGTTGCCATGGATTTCCACGGGACACAAAAGAGTCCATATTGGAAGAACCCTGTTAAGGTTGCTGGCGTAAATATTGACTTAACGGCTCTTCCGCCTTTTTTCTTTTTTAAGAACAGATTTGTTGGCCATGGCTGGAAAAATAAAATGATGGAGTATGCATGATTCACTCTGGCACTCACACAAACATGCAGATCAGTTGGCTGGCAGCTCGCTCCTCTGTTAGCAGAACATCGCTTCTAAAATGTGTCATTTTGTTTTGGCAGCAAGAGTGTCCAAGCCCACAGACAGAGAGAGAAAATCTCCCACCTTCCATTTACTTCACATGGGGACCACTGGCCTTTCCCAACACGGAACGTTGGAATAATACTTCCAACATGCAGAAGGACTGGCAGGATGCTTCAATCGTTTCACGCTAAAAGCTCAGCCCAAACACCTCCCTTCTTGCACCCGCTCCCTGGGTCTGCTGGCAGGAGAAGGGACTGCAAGACAAACTGCAGGTAAAACTTCTTATCTGAAGGTCTTTTGACTAAAGGCTCTTTCACAGACAATAAATATTGAGATAGACAACAAATATTGTGACAGAAGGTCAGGTGGGAAGTTCGCAGCAGAAGTGAGAGGGAACCCAAGGGCTGCAGTCATTGGATTCAAGCTTTCAGCACCAGGTTCTACATCCTACAGTGCTCCCTGCATAGGCTTTTAATCCTGAATTTTAAAAACATTATTTAAGATATGACTTCAACACCTGACATCATTCAAACCCTTTTCCATATTGATTCTGCCAGATCTGGATGATTTGGCAGGACTGGCAAGGGGACAAACCTCCACCAGGGCAGCCTGAGGGTACAAAGTATATGTGGTGCTTGTGTGTACCAGTGTTGGACACAGCCAGCACAATCTCTGACTGTCCCTAAAAACCCACTGACCACACAGAGGGGCACGAGCAGCTCACCTGAGAGCTGGCAGAGGCTCCAAGGGGTAGATTCAGGATTCTCCCCTAGCCCCCTATTTGACACATAACCAGGGAACTCAAGAAGAGTCGCATTTCCCAGCGCTCAGCAGATGTCTGCCAGAAAGCAAGCACCTCATCCGCAGGAGGACAAAAATATAATGATCAAATACAAGAGGAGAAAGCCCAGTGTCAAACAGGAGAACCTTCTCCAAAGGATCACAAGGAGTGTGCCTGCATCTCAGCTAGGCATGGTGTCCTCTGGGACTGTCAGAGTTTAAACACCACCCAAAGGCATAATGCAAAACCAGACCAGCAGACCAGGATCAACACTCACGCATGTTTATATTTGCTTTGGATCCATCCTCCGTGACTCTACACCTTCCCTTCAGTGAACAGGGACCAATTGGTCCTGCCAGGCAGCCTCTGCACACATCCCCTTCAGAAGTGGCAGTTCAGTGACAGCCTGTCGAGGCCGTGGCACCTCGCAGCCATGCAGGGAAGCCCAGGGCTCTGGCAGCCTACCCACTAATTAGACAACACACAAACGAGCCAGCCCCACTCATATTAAGCTACCAGAAACAGAAGCAAGGACACTTAGATACCTTTGGAGCTTAGTAACAGCTGTTCAGGATCCACCCTGCCTCCCTTAAATCTATTTTTACTGACAGCTTTTGAAGCAGAGAATTCGCTGAACAGAGAAACAGGCTGATACCCCCTCTCCTCAACTGTAGGCACATCCCGTTTGTTGTTTTCTAAGTGTTTCTGTGGTGGCACATACAAATTCAATACTGTGTCCACTAGTAAAGATGCTTATTTTCAAAATAAATACAATTACAAGCAAAGTCTGTATTAGCAACAGCCAAGTAGAAGACATCAGGAGATAAAAAAAAGGAAAAATTCCTCTTAAGGTCCTAACATGCATAGGACAAGAGACCGAGCAGATTGAATTGCATGAAATTAAGGAATTTTCTACCCCCTCACTCTCCTGCCCTTGCAGCTGGAATAGCACAGCCTGGGTGCTGCCTCCGGGATTCTCAGGAAATTTTTTTCAGGGAACAGAAACATTTCACAACACAGAAGCATAGAAATAACCTGAATGATTTGTCTGCTTTACTAGCTTAGGGTCAAGGCTGATGCAAGACAATCCTTAGTGCGTGCCAATATTGCCACTCTTATACCCAACAGATCAGGGGCCAAACCCCTGCAGACAAAGACTGTTTCAAGCTGCCAGGTACATTATTATCTGATGATGGAGATGGCAACTGTTGAGCCTTATGACAGGTTCTCAGCAAGCCAACGTGCTGCATCTGTCACTGGGCTTACATTGTATGGACATGGCACAGGTCCGGCAATGGGAAGTCACCTGCAACAAATGCTTGTAGCTGTTTGGAGCCCCACTTTTGCTCCTCCACTGAAAAGGATCCCCTCTGTCTACTGAGATGGATGAGTTTGCCCTTGAACCTGCTCTTTTGGCTTGGTTGTGTGAGCATTTAGTTCAGAAGTATCTAGTTTTAAAGATTTAGGATCAGTTTTGTCATATGGTGCCCAGATAATCTACCATCAGCTTCTACATGACCAAGAGCTGAGTCAAGGAGTCCCACTAGCAACAGCAGTGCAGCAGGAACCAAAGTGCCCCAGTCCAACATACATTTCTATATAATTGTACTGCCTTCAAATCAATGAGAAGAGAAGGTACTTTCAGAAGCTGGAAAAAAGTTACATGGACCAATCCTAAAGTGATCATCTCTTCCCATTTCCTAGGAAGAAAGTTGAGGGTGATGAGTTCAGATCCAAGTGTCTCAAGTCAGGTGAGATGAATCCCACCTTCAGGGCATAAGACGGGGAAGAGGTAAGCACCAAGCCTTTAATAACCACACTGAATTCATAGCAGTTGTGAGCTGACTTTCTTGTCCATGTAATCCAGACATGGTCAGGAAAAGATACAACACTGCGGACAACCCTGATAAAATAAAAGTTGCCTTGGAAAATCACTTCCAGAAGTGGCAGAGGTGCCTCTCCGTGGTACAGGTTACTACCATCTCCTAAAACAACCCACAGTATGCCATAGAGCAATTAGTATTAGACTGTTTTAAGCATGTGGGGATTACAAGCCTGCTCTTGCTCTCCTCAAAGCCAGTGACCCAGCCACTGACATTATTAGTGGATAAGGTCTTTTTATGGCATCACAGGCTTTACTCCAGCCTAATTCCTCTTCTTTCCCACTTTGCAGTCATCTAGCTGCATTAATACAAAAGAAAACCAGAGCATTTCTCAAAACATTTTTATCATAATTTAAACTTGAGTCATCTTGCCTGCCTGTGATGGGCTGAACAACCTGTCAGTCACACTTGTCAATCACTGTTCCTGCTCCTTAAATGGAAGTGTCTACTTGAAGCAAAGAAAGCAGAAATGAAGGTCTGATACTTACTTTCTCAGGACTGCAATTTCATTCTCTATGCTGCTTTCCTTTCCCTTCAGTGCTTTCTTGGGAATGCACTTGACTGCAAAGAGTTTCCCACTTGCTCTCTCTTCAGCCAAAACAACCTCAGAGAATGCACCCCTGAAAGAAGAAAAGAAAAAAACTGGTTTTAAGTGGTGCCTTTTCTTTGGAAGATGTTAACTGAAACACAGCCATTGAATATAGTTCTTCTGGTGTTTTTTGAAAGCTGCTCTTCCTAACCACAGTAATGGCATTACTAGCACCTTTCTCCACCTTTACAAACATATGCAGACTGCCACATTCACTCAAAACATTAAAGGCTTACCAAATACAACAATTTTACTAAAGAACCATAGTCCAGCAGAAAGATAAGCAAAGCCTGAAAATCAGAAAGTACCATTTCTGCCCAGAGAAGCATGGACCACAGTCCAGCTGCTGATTTGATGGATGATGTACTTTCCCCCTTCCTGAGGTTTTTGGAGGTTTAATTCACATAGCAGCATGAATTAGTCCCTAGGACTAAGTGACACACCAGTGCCATGAGTGCTCCTGGCTCCTTGGTGACCACAAGAGGTCAGGGGCTCTGCTTCAGTCGTCCCTGGCAGCCCAGAGCATCTCCTCACCCTTGGGTCAACCCTGACTCAGATGGGGAAGCAGCGTCAGAATTTCTCTATATACACAGAGTTATTCCACAACACGAACTGCTGTGTGTAATTGTTAAAGCCAAAGAATCAGATTAAATCACAAGTCTAAACATCGGCCTTAATAGCAGCCTCCCTACAGTTACCCTAGAGAGGATTACACAAATGAAGAAACTTTATCACAGCAGCCAGTCACTAATTGCCAAGAGTGGGCAGTGCCTCTCCTTCATTAGGTCATTCCATAACTCTCTGTCAGCTCTTGCGCTCTCGTTGCTTCCTCCGAAGCATCTGGACCTGACTGAGAAGAGGCCAGGAAAGCATTATAGTCAGTACCATATACACTGCTTTTCTGTTCTCACACTTTTTTTCTGAGCATCATTCAGACACTGTTGGCCTGGATTGACCTTTACTGCGTCACATTAGGACCATTCTTGTGTTCTGGTGCTCACTATGGTTTAGCAGCGACGTACTGGGCAAGGCAGGGCATCGGCCTGATGGGAACAGCAGATCTTTGCTCCTATTCACCAAAACCTCCTGCTGAAGCACCTGCTTCATCCAAGAGCCATCAGAGCCAAGGACTTATCTAACTAGATTACGACCGAAGGATCCACCAGCCAAAGTTTCATATTTCATTTTTACAAAACAAGAAGAGGCAGGATGCTTTCCTTTACTGGTTCCCTCCCCATCAGTAGATTATTCTGCTTTTCTACATAGCTCTCCGTGAAAAATGCTCGGGAGCTTACTGAGCAAAGCCAACCCGCTCTTAAAACGTTAATGTTCGATCACAGCCACATTTGGCTACCACCAACTTTCTCTGACTTTCATCCCCCACAACTGCTGCTTATCTAGATGTTTGCAGATAAACAGAAGTGTTTCCTTCCCTGGCCAGGCTCTTCCTTTTTTTTAAGTCATGCACTTTGATGACACAATCGAGTGGCTGTGACCTCACCAACAGTTCCTGAGTTGCAAAATGACTGAATGAATCATTAAGCCTAGGGATAAATGGAAAAGCAAAAAGAAGAGGCTGCTGCTTTGGAAAGAAAGCACCTGCTTACCAAGAAATGCTTTTGTAACCAGCAGCAACAGGGAAATGTTGACAGGAAGTTTAGGAATGGATGAAAAGAGACTTTTGCAAACTGTTATGGTAGATGTTTGATCCTTTTTCTACATGTGGCAGCGACTCTCTGAATGTTTTGCCTCATTTTTGCCAAAAAGGACAGGCTCTGACCACATTTATGCCACTCTAAGTACAGGAACGACTCACTGTTTTCTGCTTTGTGTATAATCTACCATGTCAAGTCGAAGCATCACAGGCTCCAGCCCACGCAACTGACCCTGATGGCTTGCGCAATCAAGCTACCCAAAGTATTTTTAAAAGTGCTTTAAAAGACCTGTTCTTTGCTTTCCTATTAGCAGCAGAGTCATTCAAGTCACCAAATGGGGGTTTCATCCCAACTCTCATGCTTGGGACAGCCAGACCAGAAGTGCAACAAAACCCCTTTTACTGGAAGGGTCTAAGACCTCCCAGTGCTCATCAGCTTCAGCTGCAGACCAGGGTGCTCAGAAACTCACAGGACCACTCCCAGCTAGATTCCATGACCCCCTGAAGCCCCATCTGCTTAAGCTTTCAACATTGCACCCCTCTCCAGCTGTGTCTTGAAGAAGCCTTTTGCCTTCAGTTAAATGCTGTTAAAAGCAGTGTATTCATAGCGGTCAGTCACTGATCACACAGCTCTCCCAGTGTTTATGATGTTATAAAAACACAGACAGCTCCCATCCCAGTCTGGATTTCCTTGCTGTTCTCAGACAACAAAATAAAGGAAATCCCTTTATATCCCTCTGCGCAGTAAAGCCAGCTTTGGGAAACTCCTCTATTTCAGCTGGTCTCACCATTTTGCTGGATTTCTTTCTCCACTTACCAGGAGAACCAAGTGGTTCAATGGTTGGAAACAGCCGCTGTGAATTTGAATGATTTTTTTTTTTTTGGGAGCTCCAAGATGCTCATAGAAAACAATTCCATATCTCCTTAACAACCTTTCTCATTACAGCACGAAATAAGCTGAACCTCAGATAAAGCATCTGCTCACATGTCAACCCTGGGCACTGGCAGGGTGCTTTTTTACGTTGAGTTTTATATGAGGCCATGGCATGAAATTGCTAGTGCTGGGAAAAGCCCCCAGGCAACAGCGGGGGGAGCGCTGGGTGGATCTGCGGGGAAGGCAGGAGGGAGATGCAAGGTGGTCTGCACGATCCTGCGCACTATATATGCTTCTGTGTTCCCAGAGCAAGGGAGGTGGGGAAAAGCAACAAGTCAACGGGCAAAAGAAAGGTAAGTGCTGGAAGGAAACAGAAGGGAGGGGGCAGATGCAGATAGGGATAAAAGAGTTAGACACAGACTGAGAGGGACAAACAGTATAGGGCAAGGAGAAAGAAATGGTAGCAAGGAGCAACAGCAAGGAAAAGGCAGCAAACACACTCCCAGAGCCAGGGGAGAGTCAGAAATAATAGTGAATAGATGGGCAAGCAATTATCAGAATTTCAAACACACAGCTGAGTTCACCTACCCTTAACGATCCAGTCCAGCCCAGCCCCCACTAAACCCCTCTTGACTCACACATGAATAAATAAATACCAGAGAGAAAGTCAGAAAGACAAGGCTGCTTATTTTCTTGCTAACAGCAATATATCATACAGCAAATTCTCTACCTCCTCAAAAAAGTTCCCCAGAACCACCAACTTGGCAGGCTTGCTAAAGAAGATTTTGTTTTCCCAAAGAATTAATGCAGCATTTAAAATCAAGACATTAATGAAGGAAGCAATTTGTCTCTGAGAATTTATTACAATTATTTATTGAGGGTTAAAAATCAATTGTGTACAAAGTTCTATAAAGATGTTTGGTTTTGGAAAATGTTGCATTTTACTCCATCAAAGAGAGGACTTTTTGTGAAAAGGACATGGCTTCCATTAAGCATCACCAGTGTTATGTGATAAAAAGAAAAAAAAAATTATACAGGAGATGCTGCACAACCAGAATGCTACATGTCTGCAGCTCAGACAGGGCTCTGGATTAAAACCCCACCTCTCCCGGGAGGTACCGCATGGTCTTTGTAATGACATGATGTTCCCAAGACCTGCCATTTGCAACCCATATGCCAGGATCTCCATGGTCACCGCACTGAGCCCAAAAAAGATTCAGAAACACTTTGGTCAATCTTATATTTTTAATCATGAGGTTTTATCTGAAATTTTGTGCACGGAAAAACACCATTTCTGTGAAGGGCATGAGTAAACAGGGATATTTTTTATTCCGTGAAATACTGAGAAAGGTGTTTACTCTGGGAAAATTATTGTGGCAGTTTTATTCTCCTCCCCTCCCAGAAAATACAGTCCAAAAAGTATTTTTCACCCTCTGATACAGACTTTAAAAAAAAAAAAAATTGGGAGAAGGGGTTAACTGACTAAAAGTTATGATTATAGAGGTGTCTGCAATGGTTGGGATGTCCCATGCCCTTCAGCTGGGAAAGAGGTAATTGCAACCTTTCCAATGCGCCTGGGGGCCCAGCCTTCCCCTGCCTGAAAAGGGGCTTCAAAACCCTTCAGGAGCTTTCCTTGTCCCGCCTGAAGATTATAGCAAACAAATAAAAGAAGCATCACGGCTTTGAGGAAGTAGGACAGCAGTGGAAATGGGTAAACGAGAAACTTCTGCAAAATTAAACCACCTTTAGCTGCTGAAATACGTGTGTGGCAACAACCTAGTTTTGAAAGTTTTGACCATGTTATCATTTACCCTAGAGGATCAACTCTTTTCAGACTTCAAATTAAGGCTTGGAATAATTTTATGATCTAGATCATTTTTTATATGCATTAGGAATGACGTGAGAGTGAAAAGGAGGGGATAAAGAACGAGTGACACTGAAATAATGGCAAATTCTAGAGCGTGGTTGAGATGTTCTGATTCCTCACCCCTTCGCACTCTTCTGGAACACGCAGTGTCCTATGCGATGCCAATTTTTTATAGTTTTAATTAGTTTAACTTACTTCTTATCCAGTTATTTTCTTTAATGTAAATTTAAATATTAGTATTTCAAGACTGACAATGGAATACGAACAGCATTCACACCCAAACAGACTGGATTTCCTATTGGAAAACAACGGCTGCAAGGCTGGGCTATCACGCAGATTAAAGTGCAATAAAGGACAAATAACTTTTTCCTTCATCTGTTTGAACTATAATTTAATATGAAAACTTAATTTCTGAAATGCAGTGGACAACATATACTGTGACAGCAAATCTGTTCTCATTCATCAAAAAATTTGCTGTCACAAAAATACTGACGAAACGAAGGCAGAGTTCACGGAGGGGTAAATAAAAACTTAATTTTTCCATTTGCAGAGACCTCCACATTGAGCAGTTTTCCATGCATTAGCAGGTGCTCTGTCATACTAAATCAACAGACATAGGCAGGAAACAGATTTCACATCTTCAGGCTATGTATAGCTAATGATCTTAATTATGATACAGTTGGCTTTCTGTGTGTACTTTGACCCAGCCAAACCATGGGGGGAAAAAATAGTGAAAACTCATAATTTGAAAAATATACGATGTCCGCAGTGAGGACCACTTTGAGATGGGGGACCAAGTCAGAGGAAGACTGACCAAATCAAGGAAGGTAATTTCTGTAGCGTGGCTTCAGCAACCACACAGGAATTCTGCTCCTTTACTCCCCAAAGAAAAGTGACTTTGAACCACACCACAAACAGAGGCAGGTATGTAAGAAAAAAAATGTCTGGTATTTTCACAGCTTTTCCCATGGGTCTTAAGGAGTTAACCGTGGGATGAGCTCAGGCGCTGTGTAACCAGCACCTACCAGCAAGATTCTGGTCCTGCAGACTGTTTTTCTACTAAACCACTTTCCTGCACAAGTCATGTTCTATTTACTTTTTTCATTAAATATTCTACCTAGTCATTTCTGTACACACATCCTCACTCTCCCAAATTCCAGGCACATCCCAACATCAACCCAAACTAAGGCTGGAAATAAAGTTTTTCACTTTATTTGTAGCAAAGTCATGTCCATGGATGTCTTGACAGCTGTGTAAAAATGAATTTACAATGAAATTTTCAACAGCTCAGTGATGCCTGAATGCAAAGTTAACAAACCCAAAGCATTTTACTCTGCCAGAAGCAAAGGAGAAGGATTTCAGGACTGTGTTACATGTGGTACAGAAGTCAACTATCCCTACACATTCCCAAGAACTGAATACAAATTTATGGGAAAAGAAACACACTGCCTAATCTGGTTGCAGCCATCTATTATTTAGAGGAAAAAAGTTTTTTCTAGGTATTTTCATTCATCAAACACAGACCCCCAGTCCTGCAGTCCCTCCTATGGCAATGCTTCCTCTGCCAGGGCAAGAGTAGAGCAACCAGGACCTCTGCTTTAACACCGGTATTTTTAGCCCTACTACTCATTTAACTTGCACTAAGCCACCCAGCCACAACTGAAAATGTTGTTTTCTACCTTGGGGCCTGAAACACCAGGCATGGCCCTGCCCCAGGGTGTGTCTGACCCTGGTCCCCCTCCCCAGGGCTGATCCTGA
Organism: Microhierax caerulescens; assembly: GCA_035590215.1. Lineage (NCBI taxonomy): Eukaryota > Metazoa > Chordata > Aves > Falconiformes > Falconidae > Microhierax > Microhierax caerulescens. The sequence goes on along the minus strand of JAVJGJ010000057.1, from coordinate 69,061,607 downwards.
TCCCCACCCACAGTGATGTCCCCCATCCCCACAGAGATGCCTGGGGCTAGGGCTGCTATTGCCCATTACAGATGAGGAGCAGCGCTTCCAACTGTGCCAAAATGCTGTTGCTATAGCCTGATGGACTCTCAAACAACAACAGCAAGGGGCAAAAATACTCTTTGCTGGGTGTTCCTGTAGCAAGAAGCTCCTTTCTGGACCACTGGCATGTTTCCCTGTGCCCTGAGCCATTGCCCCATGCCCATACCCTCAGCATTTTGTCCAGACTAAAAGGTACATTAAAACCATTGGAGTCTTCCAACATGCAGCCACTTCTCCACAGTGTGAGAGGAGCTGGGAATCACCATGTCCAGGGATGGGCAGCACATCTCCAACTCCAGAATTCATCTTTCCAACCACTTTGCTGCTCCCCCTCTAACACAATTTATAGGAGAGGACCATAGGAATACACAGATCTCTGTTGGGACTTATGGCCACGATCGTAACAGGGACACCCAATGATATGCTGCAGGTAGCACTTCTTCTTTCCTATCCTTGTAAACCAGTTTGGTTTTCTCCCACCATTACAGGGTGACTGGCTGTGATAGAATGAGCCGTACCAAGCTTTCATCTTGCATAGTCACCAAAATTGTTTGGATTTGTGTCCCATTTTTTTGGGGGTAGTATTATTTACAATTACAACAGCAGTTTAGTGTATTGACAGTTTTTGTCACCAGAGCCAGCTACAAGAATTTAAATGCCAATTTGAGGTTAATCGTTTCTTCTGTTTTAGCTACTCATTATTTTATACTCTCAGAGGGAAAAAAAAAAAAAACCAAACCAAACCCAAACCAAAAAAAACTAACCCAAACAAAAAAAAACCCAACTACCAAACCCCCCCGGAATTAAGATTGAAAATCCATGTCAACTACTTAAAGGAAAGCTATTTAGAGGAGAGAGACTTCTATAAAGCCAAAAAACTCCAACTTAAAAGTTGCACGCTGTAAAGCATGAAATTAGGACAATGTAGTCAAGGTGGTTACCTTCATACCCCTGCCTCTTCCCCTGGACCACCTTCACCAGGACACAACCACCTCCTTCACGAGTGACAATCATTTTCACCCAAGGAAACATTGTTGGAAACCATGTAATCATTCTGTAGTTGAAATCGGTTTACTCCAGGATGAATTTCAAGTTCACAGCAGGGCATGGCACACACCGCCGGCACTGCTTGTCGCTGAGAAATTCCCTCCCCTTCCTTCAAACGTGATGCGGTGAAGCATCAGCGAAGGTGCTGCTCTGCTCCCTTGCACCCTGAGCACTTGTCCCTGCACACCACCACCACCACCGAGCCGGCTCAGCTCCTGCTCTGACAACCAGCAGGGAAATGCCAATTTGAGACAGACCTGCGTTGCAATGCAGGCGGGAGCGCAGAGCACTGCTGGGATGGCTTCCAGCCATGCAGATGGGCAATCCCGCGGTGCTTGGGGCACTCCAGCTTGTACACCAGCAGGGTGAAAGCACCGAAGCACGTGGCCAAGGAGACTCCCAGGCAAGAAAAGCCATTACATGCAGAGCAGAGTGAGGCATACAGGCTTCAGTGCCATAAAACTTATAGTCAAAGAGGAATAAACCACATAAAACACAGAAATTGAACCAAAAAGAAAAGTTGCCGCAGAATCCCCTCCCTTTCTGAGATGAACTAATTCGTTTTAGATGCCTGGTGTGTGCTAATTTAATAGGATGCTATGCAGTCTGTTCTGAGACAGCGATGCATGGATACTAAAAAGGGAAAGTGGCACGGCCCAGATCCCCCGTCATGTTTGTTATTACAGCCCTCTTCTTTCCTGAACTGTTTGCTCCCTTCTGACTAGTCCTGACCCCTGGTAGAAAGGGACATATTGTCTTTAAAGGCCTGTTACATTCACATCACATCCTCTGTGGCAATCACAGCAAAGCTATCCAGCAGCAAAAAGCAGAATGTACAGCTCTCTGTATTGAGCTCTTCCTTCCATTGTACACTACACAAATGAGCTGTTAAGCAGTTTATTTTCTCCACTGATGATGACTTTCTTTCCAAAGTGAATATTTAAGTACCTTTTTTCCACTTTCATCTTATAAGACAAAGGAGCTCATTGTCTCCTCAGGGTTTATCTGATGGCAGCATTCTCACAAAGAAATAACCCTTCTTCTAATAATGACCTCAAACCTTTCTTGAGGCATAAGTGATTTCCATAATTTTTTTCAAAGCATTTGCCTGTTCTGACACTGATATATGCAGGGTCTATTACAACACATCTGATTTCTGGAGATATCATCTGGCAATATAAAGCAGATTACACCAATTTGAAAAGGCATGTTTCTTCTTCTTCCACATGGAAACTTAAGAAAAGACCTGGCACACCATGGCACTCTCCAAGAGGCTGGAGCAATTAAGGAACAACTAGATGACATTGCATCTTTTAAAACAAAGCAAAGACAATGCAGATACCATAGTTTTGTTTGCAACAGTTCCTATATTCCTTCCGAAGAGAAGGTCCTTACTGAGATGAAAATAGCAATCACCTTAAGATCAAATAACTTTGCAGTTGTGTCTTAACCATGGGAAACTCCCGTTTAGCCAGGAGTTTTGCCTAAAGGTGTCTGAACCTTCACAAATCCAAGTTGCAAAAGACTGGCCAACACCTCATTCCTTCAGGTGGCACCTGCCTCTACAATGCAAAGCCAACGTATCAGTTCTGGTGGTCTTCCTTGGTGACCATAACTGCACGATTGTGCTACTTGACTTGTGATTTTCAAACACTAACCCTGTCTTTCATGAACTGTATGGACCATTCTACAGATGAGGCACCTGAAGAACAGGAACCACAAGGAGTGATTCTTGTTACTTAACTTTAATTTTTTAAAAGCTGGGAACTTCACACAAACTAAAAGTGCACACTGCTTTTGTACACAGAGAAGCATCTCCAACAGATGATTACATCAAAAAATATGTTGAGGGTAGCACACTATAACTCTGTAGGAATTCTTAAACCCTGTCAACCAGAAATGCCCTGCTCCATTTGCTGCCTGACTTCGGTCAAACAGATCATCTGAGACACCCAGACATTAGTGCTGAGATGTCCATCATATTGCAGCTGCCATTAAGTTAGATGACTTCCAGCCTTAGGAATTAGTCTTGCTTCAAGAGAAAACAGAGTGAGACCACCCAGAATCAAAATCCTCTGACCACATCTCAGTGGGTGTTGTTGCTATCTGAGCTATTCCCCCATGACTCCTGTGATAGCCATGGGATGGCCAATACAGCAGCGCTGCGGTAACTATCTAAGACCGGTCAGACAAATTACACTCCAAACACATCTTTCAATCTTCATGGAGAGCAAAGGGAGCCTCGGGGGAGAGAGGAAGGTGTCCCCAGTGTGGACACTTTGAAGGCTAAGGCAGACAAGTCTCCTCCCTAGCTCACAGGACCTGAGTATGCAGAATAATGACATATTCAAAACAAAAGCAGGATTAGGACTTGTAGAGCTTCTACGCTCAAGACCACAGCACGGTTCCTGCCTATTCTAAGGATAAATTAGATTGGTTTATCACTCCATGAAACCAAGGCACATCTCCTAGGATCTGCCTTTTCCAGTTTATTCCTTTAGACCCAACCCACAGCCCACGTTCAGGAAGCACTGCCCATGAATGCAATGAGCAGCCACCAAAGAGAAGGCCACAGGGTTCAGAGCACGAGCACAGTCACAAACACAGCTGAACAATCCCCATTATGGAAGAGCCCTTCTGTGCCACTATGAAACTCTAATTGGCTTGTTCCTATCCTGTTGCTACCCATCCAGCCAGTCCTGTGTATCCCTTTTAAATATTTGGACTAAAAATGATGTGTATTTTGCATCCTCGCCCACTCCAAGCTGTAGTTTAGAATTAAAAAAAAAAAAAAAAAAGGAAAGAGAGAGAGAGTTCAGTACAATGGCATACAAATTGCTTTGTGGCTCAGAACTGGGCTCTGATAGGGAAAGCCACTGCAGGGTATCCAGAGCCCCATCTGCAGTCTTACTTCCAATGGCCACCTCTTAGGACACTAGAAGCCTGTTTGCTTTCCTACTCACCAGCCTTTTCACTCATGTATCTACATGTGGTTTCATGTCTGAGCTGAGGTATGTTAAGAAATCTTAGCAAACTGGTTTTCCTAGTAACTGGCAAGCTTGAAAATAAGTATTTTGGCAAAGATTATTTCAGTGTAACTGTATACAGAAGTTACTTTTGAAACTCACAGATACTTCTTCAAAAAGAGTTGCCACACACTTTCTGCATATGAAGCCTTAGTTGTTCTCACTCAAGGCTCAATGCAAAAAGGGTTTTCCTTTCAGCTCCTGTTGATGAGGAATTTTACCAAGGCTCCATGTTTAAGGTGCTGTGTTGAGTCTACTGAGGCTACACACAAAATACGTGCAGCACCAGCACAACTTTCCTCTCATAAATTTACTGTCATGAGCCTCCACACTGCTCTGAAGGAACATTTTTTGATGTCATAGGGTTATACTGGGAC
>JAVJGJ010000057.1:68998727-69056976 GCA_035590215.1 Microhierax caerulescens | reverse complement strand
TCATAGGGTTATACTGGGACTCGCTAAAAGGAAATTCCCCAGGAGACGTAAGGAACCAGAAGCCACACCAGCTTCCATCCAAAAACCATGTCCAGCCCAGGCATTGATCCAGATGAAGCAGGGAGCATACAAGGCCTGGCAACAGGGGTCCTCTGGCTTACCCCAGGCTTTTAACAGTAGAGGAGGCCAGTGAGACGTGCAGCAATCCTGAGGATGGAAGACACCCCTGCCTACTGCTGCCTTGCCCATACTACGACAGAAGACAGCATCATGAGGGAAGGACTCCCTCCAGCATGGCAGATCTGTACCAAAGCAGCTGAGCTCATTAGAGAATTACAGCAGAGATGCTGGTGTTGCCTGCATTTCATCTGAAAGGAGGACAGACCTCTCCACCCAAAGAGTTGAATCTGGTCCCAGTCACTGAGATGGTCCATGGAAGCCATCAGCAGTGAAGCAGACATTGGTATCTCTGTCATATCATCCACAAAAAGGCTTTAGATTCCTGGTTTAGTAGCAACTGGTTTAGTCTTCATAGAAACCAATCACTACTCTATTTACCAACCTTGCTGGTAAGGAGATGAAGGCTGAAGACCTCCAGACCTGCCTAGACAAGCTGCTGCTACTGAGCTTCACCTGACTCACCAGAACCATGACAGCCTGACTGCCCAAGGCTTCAGCACACAGTACAAACCAGTACAAACAGTACAAGCCCAGTGCTGGGCTACTCATGCCTTGGTCTTTACCTCCCCTTCCACAATAAGCAACAGCACAGGAGGAATCATCTTAGTATCTCAACCAGCTCACAAACACAAACCAAAGTCAAGTGCTGCATAGAGATGACCTTCTGTGTTGGAAAACTTCAGCAGAAACAATCTGACAGCAATGCTGATTCCCTTTATCTGAAATGTAATCATAGCACATTACAGTCTCATAATACAATGACGAGTTTCCTAGGAGATGACTGCCACGCGCCCTACCTATTTTTAAAAATGAAATTTCTCAGAACTCATTTCCATCTCGGGTTGACACGCTACATGCACGTTGACAATTGCCACCACTGTGTTTCTCTACCTCTACACAGGTCCAGATAACCCAGCCCAGACCTTGGGCAACAGGTCTGAGCAGCACAGTAACATGCCCGATGAGATGGATGAGGGTGGGGAGAGGGGAGCACGGCTCTTCAAACCTGACAGCAATAATTTCTGTGCTTCTTTGGAAGCTGCTGCATAATTTCAAACATGAACAAAAAGGAAGCAGCATATTCTCCTCCCAGGTGACATGCACCCCAGAGGATGAAAGTCCCCAGAAGGATTGCACAAGAACACTAGCAGAGTGACAAGGAACAGGCAGGATTGCAGGAATCTCTCTCCCCATGCACTGTAAAGGTTATCTAAGAGCAAATTCCCTCAAAAACCTGCAAGCAGCAAGTCCCTGGGAGTGAGCCGAGGAGCTAAGCTGAGCCTGGGCCAGCCAGTAAAAGCTGCCACAAGTTGCACGTGGTAGATGTGCTGTGGCTGGTACACCAGCCCACAGAAGAGATGGGCTGCAGAGTATTCAAAACAGGTTAAAAGTTAGTTAAAGAGAAAAAGCTAGAAAGGTGCCAGAAATCTGGCCTCCCAGGGAGCTTCTGTTTATTCCCATTGAAAAAGCTCGGAAGGAAGGAAGCGTTGGACACTTAATCCTGACAGCAAACGCACAAGTCGATCCCTGGGGTCATTTTAGGAACAGATCAAAACGAGAGTGTGTCTCCTCACCATGATCAGACAGAGATGTTCACTGTGAAAAAATTAGCTTTGAGTCCTTTCAAATGTGATAGGTCAAAAGGATGTATGTGAAACTGTTGGAATAGCAGAAAAAGCATGATACTTCCTTGGGGAAAACAGTCTTGCTTTCTGCTGTGAGTAAAGGTCTAATCTGATTAGAAACTTTATGCTCTCTTTGAAACAAAGCCTTTTCCCTATTAAAATGTTTCCTTTTCTAAGTGAATGAAAAATTCGTTCCAAGCAAATGGGGACTTGAGGATCTTGAAATGTAAACTCACGTGGCTTTCTCATTAATTGCATCCTGGTTAAAGGCAGGCATGAAGAAGGCAAAAAATGCTCAACAGCGTTAAGAAACAGGGTGTCCCCAGTCCAGGGTCCTTCCCTTAGTAACAGCTGTGAACAGTTATTTAAAGAAAGAGTGTAAGAAATGGAGCTCATGCAGCATAAGACCTCCCGTCCGCCCCCAGTTTATGTCCCTAGCCCCCAACAGTCAGTGATCCAGAAAAGGGATCTCTATTCAAATGACAGTTGTACTGACCCACCATGTCTTAGCTACTTATCATCTACTAACCTGTAGGACTCATTTTCTTCAACCCACTTACACTTCAAACTTCAGTCTCCTGTAGAAGTGTGTGCCATTGAGTACAAATTACATGAGAAAGCAGTCCTTCTTGTCTGTCCATTTTACATTTGCTGCTCAGTAATTTCTTTCCATAACTCTCCAGCAAAACACACTTAAAATATGTTAAGTAACCAATTACTTTCCTTCGTCATGTAATGGGTTTTAATCAAATATATCAAACTTTTTTTTAAACCGGGACTAGAGTGTGGTGCTAGAAAGGATCAGCAAAAGAAGTCTGCAAGAACTGGATTCCCCTTCATTCTCCACAGCAAGAAACTCTCAACTTATAGTAGGACATACATGAGACAAAACCAAAATTCTTAGAAAAGGAGATATAACTTCTTACATTGTGCTAAATCTTCAGTGTCACATTTAGCTTTGAAAGAAGAACTGTCAAAATGAGGAAACTGCTTAAACAAAAAGTGAGAAGGCCCTGGGAGACCCAACCAGGAGAGTTAAAACTTGCAGGAGGCATAAGGACTGTTTAAAAACATCGGTGCTTGAAATTCAGAACAAATATATAGCCCAGGTAAACAAAATCTAGAAACAGAGAGGCCTGGCTGGCCAAGCAGCTGGGCAAGAGAAACCATGAGAACTTGAGACGCATCCTCAAAATCAGAATCTGTGTATCCAAACGAGGAAAAAAAAATGGATTTGAAGTTCTAGTGGGTAATATATCCAAACTTCAAAAGGCAGGGAAAAGCATCTGAAGAACAAGTTGCACCACGCAGGAAATTCGATAAAGACTGCTTTGCCCATTTCAGAAGCCAGAATTGCGCCAAGTCACTGATGGGCCGGGAAGCAATCAAGTATAGAAGCAGCATAGACCCACATGGCCAGAGCAAAACAATTACTTTTTTTTGGCATTTGTGCTCACTGCAGAGAGGTTCAGGGGGGTTCTCACACTGGAAAGCTTCTTCACAAGGTTGGTAGAATGGGTTATAGAGCGGGCTGACCCAGCCAGGCTGGGGGAACTTAGGTGTGAAACTACTGGAGCTTTAAACACGGGCTTAAGGTCTCTCCCTTAAAGCTTTAAGGGTACACAAAAACTAGAAGGCAGCTTACATGACACAGTTTTTAGAATGTGATTCAGAGGAACACAGGAATTACAGAGAACTCCAGAGTAGTAAATCTGATATCAGTAAAAACAATAGTGCAGAATATCCCTCTGGCAAAAGACAGAATTATTGAACAGCTGGAAGAATCTGATCAATTGAGGAGAAGCCAACACTGCTTTTGAGAAGGGAAGCCAGGCCTCAGAAATGTACTGGAGTCCTCTAGAGGGGTCAGCATGTGCGCAGGGGAGAAGGTCCTGTTGATGTAGTTTACTTAGATTTCAGTGGGGTGCCTCAGTGCAGGATCTCTGAGCAGATGAGCCATTAGGGGATAGGACAGGCTTCTTGCCTGGATAAAGAGCTAGTTAAAAGGCAGAAAACAGCAAGGAAAGGAGTAAATGTAAATCCACTTAATATCCAGCATTAGAGATTACTAAGAAAGCCATTTTCCACACCCTGAATGCTTCGTGCTGTTGAGATCCTTCTCCTTGCCTGCAGGACATGACAGAACGAGGGAGGGTGACAAGGATGATCAAAACTATGAAACAGCCTTGTTACGAGGAGTTACTGGATCAGCTAGGACTTTTCAGCCTGGAAGGGGCAACTGAGGAGGACAGAATAAAGCTCCAGGTGGAGTGGGGAAGGTGATCGTTGTCCCTTCCAGCACAAGGGTGAGGTGACAGCACAGGAGAGTAGCGAGGACCTACTTCAAAACAGTTCATGCAGCTTCTTTCCATAGGACACAGTGGATACTAAACACTGGAAAAATACTGGTGATAAGATTAATCCCAGATGACTAAAGACACCATTCGCATCTCAGAAAATGCCTGCATGCATCTCACTGAATGCGGGGGGTGGGGTGGGATGGGACACATGACACGGGGACGGGATGGGACGGACGGACTCACAGTATGAAAACGATTACATTATTGTTAAACGCTGACCTATACTTTCCTCCCCAGATGTCTGGCATTGGCTGCAGGGCTGGGGCACTGGATGAGCTGCATTTCTGGTCTGACCCAGTACAGCTGTTCTTATGGTTCAGTTAGTGCGGTGGAGCCAGCAGCAGCCAACGGGAACTCATGGGGAAAAACGGGCATGCAAAATGTGCGGAGAGTCAGCCCCTCACTGAGACAAATGGGAACTTTTCCAGGGTTAACACATAGCAAAAAGCAAGGAAAAGTGCACATAAAATACTGTCTAATTCCAACAAGAGCGTTTTCACCTAAGTAACCCATTCAGAACACCTAGTAGTAAAGACAACCTCTGCCTTCAGAGGAATTAAACCAGCAAAGAATCATCGTGAGATGTCCAGGGAAAACACAGCTTTGAAAGGGGCATCACATACCCATGGAGGAAACAGCCTTTGTGATCTTCTCAGACTGAGCTCTCTGGAATAAACATAAGCCCTGTCTTCCTTTATTCTTGCTTTAAGTGAATCATATGATGGGCCTTTTATTGTCACTGCAGATAACAGTCGTCCTTTCTGTGTGGGATTAGAAGGTAGCTACTGCTAATTACACTAAAGCTCACATCCCAAGACTTAGTTATAACATTTTAAATGGCATGCAACCATTTTCCTTTGCATCCCTTCAGAACAGCCCAAACCCTCCAAATTTCCCATGCATTTATCCTTACAAAATCCTTACAGGATTAGGCAGTGCCATCACATGCATGAAATAATGCTGGAACTAAGGCAGGGAGGGCATAAAGCAGACAAACCCCAGGTCCTCGCAGGCCAGCACCCATTACTGAACTGGAAGACCATCTTGACATGCTGCCAGGTCACGCTGCAGGCACAGCTTGTTTTCACCCTAGACCTTTTGCTTTAGCCCTCCCTTCCTCCTGAATCAGACTGCTGTCCCTGCACACATAACATCCACAATAGGGACTAAAGCTTAGTTCTTTCCTGGAAAAGAGATTCGCTAAAAAGCTGGCATCATTCCCTCCCATCTTGCCACAAAAATTTAAAATTTCAGAAGGGTTTCTTGCTTTCTTTATCACACACTACTAAATCTGCAGGAAAATGGCATCATCATCAAGCCAGCAAGTCCCACAGTGATGTGAACTTGTTTATTGGAGCCCCATCTTTGACAGCAAACCTATTTTCCTAACTAGCAGTGTAAATATACTTCGGTTGAGCTGCCATCAGAGTCTTTATAAGGAAGCAAATCTTTCCTCTTTGTTGACAAAAGCCTAGGAGTAGCATTAACCATACACAAATGTTAGCAGGTGTTCATATTTAACTTGTTTTTGTGGATTTTTTGAGCCTGAGATGCACACAGTGATTGAGAATTACTGTTTATTCATTTCTGTGTAATAGGAGAAGCAGCATTTCATCTGTCTCATCCATATTTAATAGCTCCAGGCACAACAGCTATGAAAGATCTATTTTTCTCCCACTAGGAAAAATATTATTATTATTATTACTACCGTGATACATCTATATTCTGAAAGTATTCATCCCCAGCTTTCTATATTATTTCTATGCTATCTGTGGGCCAGGTCCTTCCCTGGTACTTACCTGAGTTACTGCACTGATGGAGCTATACTGACGGTGCTGTGCTGAGTCACACTCAGTCTTGGCACACACAAACGGTGTAAATGGTGGGGCCAGGGATGGTCTCTGGCTGCTGCTCTGTATGCCACCTATGCCTAGAGCATAGCCTTCCTCCCAAGATGGCAAGTAAATAGGAAGGATGGCACCCAGTTTCCTCCAGCATAGCAGGGCAGCTCAGGATCTGTTCTGGCAGCTCAGGCAAAGCCCAGGCTGTGCACTGCCCTGTCAGTCCCAGCACCAAAATGGGATGCAACCCCAATAAACTAGAGGCATCCCCCTACGCATCATCTAGTAAACCACAACAGCCTGAACTAATAAATGGTCCAGAGTGTCATCTATCTAGTCGGGCAGAAAACAGAGGAGGTATAATCACGCAAGCAGTTTTTTCCCTTTCCACTAATAAAAGGAGGACCTCGGGGAACTTCAAGGAAACCTCTTCTCCCTCACTGGAGCCTGGACAGCCCCCAGCACAACTAACAAAGGTGCAGTGACAACTCCAACCAGAGAAGCAGTGGGTTTTTCCGAGTATTTGTTGCTGGGAAAAGGGTTCCCTGATAGCATGCCATTAAAACGTTAATCATAAAACTGCTGAGGGCCCCTTTCCCCAGGAGGTCACTCGTTCAAATGCAGCCAGTGTCAGCAGTCCCTGGCACGTTACCATGAGGCAGTATTTACCCAGCCAGAAACAAATTTGATAGATTCGACGCAGTCATGCGCTGCAAAACCAACGAGCACGGAGCGAGACCCGTCCCTTGCAAGAGCGGTGCTGCCAGGGAGCTGCAAACAGCCGGCAGTTCCACACGGCAGCTTTGCCTTTCCCCCAGCAGGGCTGGTGAGCGCTGGTGGCATAGGGAGGGACCTGGAGCAGTCACCAGCAGGAAGCTTTATGCCTCCCGAGTTGCCTGGTTAGTCTGAACTCCAATCCAAGAAAGATCCAAGAAGGGAAAAATAACCACCAATATTCCCTACATTATTTTTTTTCAGCCTCATATGCTTGAAGAAGCTAAAAAATCCCACGTTGAACGCATTCAGGGGCTGAAGGTCATGATGAAAACAACAGCGATGCAGAGGATATATATAGATAGACACACATCTTTTTTTCTTATTATTTGTAATTTGGAGCTAGAACAAGATTGAGGGGAGGAACACGTGTTAGCCCCTTTCCTCTGCATGTGTCGTTCTCATTAGGGCCAATTATGATGATGGCACATCTGAAAGGAGGCTACAAGCCAACCTGTGTGATAAAAGCAGAAGTAAACACAGCTCCGGTACGCTTAGGGAGCGTAGGGTTTCCCCTGCCAAGTTCTCCACGCTTGGAACTGACTTGACTCAACCCGGAAAGCTCAGCCCGTGGCGGTGTTATTTGGGAGCGCATCCCACCTGGGAGGGGATGAGATGGTAACGTAGGTAAGGACACACAAACCTGTCCCCTCCAAGGACTTGCCCAAGTAATGGGTCTCAGCACGCAGGACAGAAATTAATCGCTTTTCTTCCGTTTTCTCTGTACCTACCATAAGGCATCTAAGATTTCTACATTAAAAATCAATATGTTGCTCAGGGTGAAGTCAAAGAGAAAATCTCAGATGAGTTCAACGAAAGCAGGCTCTGCACTCAGCTCTCTAACTCCTTTTCCACCCTCCCCCTCCCCGGCAAACTGGCGAGCGCAATCCTAATGGGATTGCCTGGGTGAGAGTTTTCTGCACATCAGCGGTGCCCATGTCAGCCCCGTCTCAATATCTGCAATGCCTTCCCCATCCCAGCTGCCTCCCAGGTGACTCCGTGCAATTACATTTCTAATTGTACCACAATGGTGCTCTCTCTGGGATGGTACACCACTGTTTAATTTATAAATGTCAATTTGGAAGCACAGTACAATGAAAAATTACCCACATCAGACACAGAGCTGTTCCCACTTATGAATAGGTAAGAAGGCAACAAAAATAATTAAGTACATAAAAAGAGAGAAGATGAGGGAGCGCAGGCAACCCTTTAATGCAACCCTTCCAAATTTTACACGTGCGTGATTTTGAGCTGTTTAAATGGAAGCAAACAGGTAGCTGAGTGACAGGTTTAGTATCAGACATGACATTGTGCCTGTTTGGGAGCCTATTTAGGTTTTAAATCTCAATTAACCAGTAGGACTGACTTGACATTTAAAAATCTAAACAAAACACTTCAAGTGTAGCTCTTTAAAAATCATCTGTAAAAGCACCTTCTTATTCCATGGACCTGCTCATTCTTTGCATCCTGAATAATATCTTGGGGTGGGGGAAAAAAGAAAAAAAAAAGTTGGGATTTGTTGATTTTTTCCCCCCATTCTCTTCGTGTAGTCAGTCCACCTAAGCAAGAGTGGGCTGAATTCCCTCCCTCTTGTATATCATCAGCAGAGCAACTGCAGAGGTATCTAAGCTAGTTCTGAACTAGAAAAAAAAAAAATTGTTTTGCAAGAGGGAAAATCAGCTCATACCAAGCTCTGAATCACCAACGCTGATGCTTTCAGATTATTTAGTTCCTTTACACTGATCCCAACTGACACAAAACACGAGAAGAGGGCAGACGCCTGAAGCACGGGCTGGAGAAGTAGGAAAGGAGGAGCTGCATGGAGCACCCTTGGTTCAGGCAATAGACACAACCCAACAAGACTTGCCCGTCAGCCATCCCAGTCTGCTGCAGGCAAAGTCAGAGAGCACCGGCTGCAGCTGGAGCTGGATCAGGGAGTTGCCTTTTCCTGGGGTGACAATGCTCTTCCCAAACCAACCCTGCAGGCAACATGGGGAAGAACGTGAAAAGCATCAAGGAAAAGCACCAGGCACAAGGCAGATTGCTTTAGGTACCGACATTCTCTCTGTGGTTCCAACATTGCAAACGTTGCTGCACCACGGACAGCCCTTCGTTTCCACCCGGCTGGGCTGGCATACCCCACGCTGCCTGCAAATCAGGGTTGAGCACAGAACCTTTGCTCCTGGCGGGCATTAGGAAACAACCCCACTTTTAAACTTTCCTACTGTCTACTTCTCAATAACACCACATCAAACACGCTGGTGGCTTCCATCTCATCCGCATGCCCAGCACAGGGCTCCTGACGCCGCGCCACAGGCCAGGCAGCCACGGCCAGGCTTGGAACCAGTCCCAAGAGATGTCACCGCTTGTCAGCTACTAAAATCTCAGCCAGCATTTCTAATCATTGAACTGCACAAATGCAATAATCAAGCAACTAATACTCTGCAGTTTTCAAGCCCTTCTTTTTTCAAGTTTATCTCTAAATTATCTCTTTATACTCACTGTGTGTAGCTCTGCAAAGGGTTTGCCCTCTTGCCCATACATGTAAAAGTGCTCATGGAGACCACCTCGATGTGCGTTTGCCTTGCAAGAGGAGCACTGTGCTGCTTACACACACTCAGCCAGAGAAGTTAAATGAAGCAGAGCAAGAGAGACAAAGCTGGTTCAGTGTTTTCTCTTTTGTCCATCTACCACGGTAATAACAGACCCACGCAACAACCTGCCTGGGTGGAAGACGACCTGCCACACCTGGTCAGACCAAAGGGCGGTCTAGCAAAATGCCCCTGGGCTTGTAACAAACATTTGCCTAAAAGCATTAAAAAAAGAGAGAAAACATGGAGAGGTTCTTCATCTGATTCACTCTCCTGACTTCCCAGGATCAGGGGCTTGCTGGGTGCAAGGGTGCAGCGGGACCACTGCGTGCCCACCCAAGCAGTGACCCATTGCACAGAGGCAAGACCCTGTCTCGCACACACAATGCCATGGCTATTTCCAAACTCCTGCCAGCTCTCAGCCAAGCAACCCACTGCAGCACTGCAGAGAAAAGCCATATGAGCAAGTGCCTCAGCTGGGGCCAGCGGCACACCGTTGATGGATTTGTTCTGCTTTACGCCAGCTGATGACCTCCCTCTTCTCCCTCTCTGCCCTCTCCACAGATTTTCTGAGGCCCAACATACAAGATATCCACTGAGAAGGTGGATCTAGTACAGCAAGTGCTGTGTGATGCCTGTGACACTGGTTTGTGTCCAGTGTCTTGGAGGAAGGTGTAAGATCACGGCCATAGTGCTGTAACAGAATACCCCAGCCCTGGGAAAGCTTCACGCTAACCTCCCCTGCTTAAACACTAGTTTATTCCTTCAGGATGGGTCTTTATCTTTTGAAATCCCTTGGGTTGTTCTACTCCCTGCTACTGTAACGCTTTACATATGCCATGGGAAATAGGGTGGGACATGCTATAACCCTTCCTCCTCATGAGCACACTGCCAGCACAGCTCTTGACTCTGTGCTTCTCCGTCCTGCCTTAAAGAAAGCACCTGCGATTATTCCCAGGAAAAGCCAAGTTCATTTTACACTTCTGATACTGTAAGTCTGCTTTATTCCAGCCACTCTCTCACTGACATCAGTGGGAAGTGAAGGGAAAATCTGAGCTCGTTTGGAGATATTACTCCAAATTTCTCCTTCCCTCGCTTCATTGCTCTAGATGACTTGTGCCCTCGTGTGCTTCCTGCCCATGTTGCCATGTCCCGGAGTTAGCACCAGGTGTAAAGCATTTGAGGGCCTTCCTCAAACCAAAGATGCTGGTGGCATCCTGAACCATCAGGCTGGTGTCAGCAGCACCATCACCTGCACCGCAAACCATTGCCTTGGCTGAACCTGTCATTTCAAGCCCTTCTAGGTTCTGTTTGTGTGTGAGCAATGCTGATGTGCTCACTGGGGAGCGTGCCCTTCACCGCAGGGTAAGCCAGAGAAACGCACCCTATTGCATAAAAGCAGTTTTGTCATTTATGTCACCTTATGATCAGGGAAGCCAGCTGCAGGCCCCAGCTCTGATGTGTAACATCAGCAGGAGAGCTGCTAAATACACATAATGGGAAGCTCCAGCATTAAGCAAAAATAATTCCATGTTGGCAGAACTTATGGGATCAGCCGATACCTGATGGCCCCATCAACCTGCCCCGGAGCAGGACACAACAGCAAACCAAAGGGTTTTCCCCAAATCAAAGACTCAGGGCAAAGGTCCTACTTTTGTCAGCTACTGGGGAGCTGAGTTCAAGTTCCCACACTGATCCATGCTGGGCAAGAGAAGAGAAGCATAAACATACAGTTCAATCAAGAAGTTCTTATTTTTCCCACCCTCTTTCTGCGTGGGCCCAGGAGACACGGATTCGCTGATGAAAACCTCTCCTTTGATCAGTTCAGTGGACTGTAGAAGTCTGTGGATAACACCTTACAGTCCAGCACATCCCAGTTAGAGATAATCCTAAAATATACAGTCTGCATGAAGATGTAAGCTTTTTGTGGTGCCTGGAAGGAGAGAGTTGTTTCTTGTTTTAGTACCATTGCTTGCCCTGCCATATTTCATGCCAGCAACTGAGGCCATATGTTGCTTTCCCTTTCCATCTTTTCTGAAGAAGAGAGCAGAAAGAACACTTCTAGAACAGAAAAAAAACCCAAAAAACAAAAACCAAAAAACAAGTAGAACATGGGTCAAATGGAGTTTGGTACCTATTTTTCCCACAGGAAAATTTGCCAAATAAAAATTAAAGTGAATCCAAGAGGCAAATATAGTGCTCTACATGATTTTTTTTTTCTGCCTACTTTCAAGGCATAATTTCCTCATACAAAATGAGAAAGAGAGATAATAAGTTTCTCTCTGCTCTGTAGGTCTGTCACTAAGGAATGTTTCAGCACGTTTATTCATTTTCAGGCTCCCTTGCCTGCTCTTTTTTTCTCTCTTTTATTATCTGTGTAGAGGCTGCAGTGCCACTTGCTCATCGCAGAGCTGCAAAGTTGAGTCACTACAGCTCCTTTCTTCTGCTCACTGATCTCATTGAATTATTGAAAAGGGCACTGTCAAGTTAGAAAGAATTTATCTTCAAAAATAAAACAAATTTTCTTTCCGAAGTGTCAATTGGCACCTTAAACTATATATTTAAGGAAAAAAATATGAAAGGATTTGTAAGAGAGACTCATTTTCTTATCATTTATAATACCCCTGGTTTTCTTTTTGCACATTTCAGTCCAGACAACCCAAGTTCACCGTCAGTTTCTAGTCAGCTTCACTCTCTGCTTTTCCTGTACTGGCAGTAATGATATTGCCAAGTCTCTTAAGTTTGTCCTCAGTCTTTGGGTATTTGTGGGCTTTTTTTGGTAAAGTCTGAGCTTGTAAAGACATGAGAAATATTGTGGCTCAGCTTTCTGTTTTATTTGGGTATCTGTTAGCCTTCAGGGTTACAGGGAACAGTTTGACTGCATGGCTCAAGTACACCTTAAAGGCTCAAAACCAAGAACCCAACTGAAATTTTTACATAATCTTGCTATTTTCAGGGAGATTTTTGTGATTCCGGGAAGGTTGGATGATGGGGCTTTTTAACTCTGGGACTTGACTTGTCTACAGTGTTAGATTTAGCATCTGAATTTCTTGTACGCTGCAGCTGCTTATAATCAACGTGTAAGTGCAAAACATCCACAGTTCAAGATCTGTTTCCTTTTCACACAAGGAGGCCCAGCATCTCCCTGGTTCAGGGAATACCATCTGCCAGAGCAGTGCAGGCAATGCTGATGAGATCCCTCTACTCTATCCCCACTGACCACAGCCTCCATTCCAGTGTGGCCATTACCACAGCATCTAGGCAAATGAGAAGGAAAAAACCAAAACAAAACAAAAAAAACCCCAAATCTAATATTGCATGTACAGCCAAAATTTCTCAGCAATTATACTGGTATAAAATGAGCAAAATCACAGTGCTGATATCCAATCTGTAGCCAGTATCTGAAGAGCGTGATGAAATCCAGGGTCTATTGAAGATGGTGAGAGTTTACCACCAACAGTTAACCCACTGGTGACAACAGTAAGAAAGATGCTGGGCATTAGCAAAGAGAAATTCCTAAAAGCTAACACGATTAGTCAGGAATCTTTATATAAAACTCTTGTAAGAAGGAGTGTAGTTAAAAGACAAAACCTGAGCTGAACTGAAACAAACAAAAAAAATAAATGCACCCCAGTCCGCACTTACTTCCGAGTTAGAATTTCTGTTGGAACCTTGTTATAAAATCCAGCCGTGCATCACCTCTCCAGCAAAGCCTTTTCTCATAAGACACCAGGAATAAAAAAAAATAAAAAATATACAGTTCAATCAACCTACCTCCAGGGCATATTTACACAAAGGTTTTTATTTGCCTTTCAACTTGACATATTGTTTTCAATACCTAACTGAAAGGTAAAGGTATTAAATATACATTGCAGTGCAGTTTATTCCAGAAGAGCTCCACAGTGCATCTTTGACAGCGGCCCTGAAGACATCCAATTACTGCTGGTGCCAAACCTGACCCTGGCCATGCAAGCAGCACTGAAATTTCAAACGCACAGGTCAGGAATTAATTTCTGTCATTTCTACTGCAAAACTGACGCAGGAGAGAACATTCAAAGCAAACAAAAAAGTCCTTCATCCAGGCTCAGTTTACCATGATTTGAGACATTTTGGGCCAGGGTGTCTCTTTAAGTCCCTTACGCAAATTGGGAGTATGTGGCATATATGGAGGTGATTGCAGACAGAAAAAATGAAAACTGCACTGTTTTCCAGCAGGTGTGGGCTGAGGGCTGTGCTTCCCTGGGCAGCGGCACATGCTGTGCGTTTGGTGCAGTATTCAAAAATGAAAAAAAAAACCTTTCAAGATCTTGTTTTACCTATGAATAGTAAAGGCTTCAGAGAAAAATATTAAATTACTTTCTTAAAAACTTGAATTTACGATTCAGAAAAAAATTGAAAACTCGCTGAAAACCTAATGCTGGCTTTACCATGTTCACCCCAGCAAGCAGCACACACAGCTCTGCCAATGCTCCCCAGCAAAGCTCAGTGCAGGTTATGGCATGACAGGGCACCTTCAGTGGGGATTAATCACCATAAGATCATACTCAGCAGGCTCAACCAAAACCAGAGCTCAAGCTGGCCTCACACAAACACAAAGTGCCTTCGTGAGGCTTTTGAAATCTCAACAGTGTGGCAAAAAGGGTGAAGATACACAGTGAGGTTATTCCTCCCAAGAAGTGGTTCATGGAGCAAACTCCAGATGTGGTTGTTACTGAATTAGGGCAACTAATCCCTAGAATAAACACAATGCAATTGCTGGCCTTGGGAGATGTGTACCTCTCTACATCAGGAGATAGCCTTCCAGAAGAGCCCCAGGATGCGCCTCTATCCTCCTGGCTGCACAGCCGAGCCTGGCATGGACAAAATCATCTTCTCCTTTGAAGTGGTAGAATAAATAAAGACTGTGCTGAAGTCAGGGACAAAATATCTATTGAATTTGAAGGATGAAGATTTTCACCCAGTTTGTATGTCTTGTTAATATACACTTGGCCCACTTGATCCCATCACTGGTTGCAATTAGATGCTCCTAATATGCACTTCGGCATAACACAAATGGTACCATTTGTAAACAAATGCTCTCTGAAGAATGAATATCTGTCTCTTCTTGTGCTGTCTCTCTGCATAGCCCTTCACCGTCTGTTGCCAGCTTTCATTATGTCTTGTCCTTTCATTTTAATGGCAAGCACTGCACGGTAAAGACCTCCAGTTTGATTTTTCCGTAGTGCAGAACATGCAGTAAAGTTGCTCACAAACAACAGAGAAAAACATGCAAACACCAAGTGTTTAGAAAAGGGGTAGGCGTTCAAAATGAAATGATTCCTCAGAGAATGACTGGCTACTGATTGGATAACTCCTGTCACTGTTCAAGTTAATAAAACAAATCTCTTGACAGGTGTTAGGTAATTTTTAGCAAAGTTACAAGGGCGTCACTATAGCTAATGTTATTAAAAGCTTTGATTAGTTATGAGAACAGGCTCATAGGTCTAAATCAAAGCTGCTGACTGAAGCTGGTGGGATAATTGCTGTGCACAATTAGGAAAAAAGCCTTTAATTCCAAGAAAACTCTGTAAAACGAAGAGGGCACAGATGCTAGAGGCTGAGATAAGTGACTTTCCAGTCCATCTTAAAGTGCAACCCCATCCGCGTAGCGAGCGCCCCTGGCTGTGTGCTCAGGCTGCAAAGCGATGGCAGGAGCGCTGCTGGTCCAGGTGACAGCAGCTGGCGTGAGCGCAGTCCTGCCTCACCTCACTCGGGGCAGAAATCCCCTCTGCTTTAATGCACTTACTCTGGAGGAGAAAGAGCCAAGTTTTCTGGGTGTAACGGCAGCAGAAATAACAAAGCACATCACAACAGAAACCAACAGAATGCAGAAGCAAAGCCTCATTGCCCACCCTTCTGAGGAATGGCCGCTGCGGGTACACGCGCACCCAGACCACGGGGGCTGCAGACCCAAACCACATCGCAGGCCAAGGCTGGCACCAAAGAGGATCATCCTTGGTCAGCTGCTGAGCCATCCTTCCTCGCCGCAGAGCTTCCACCTTGGGAGCCAAGAAGGCAAGTCCATGTGGAAGAGGGTGAAAACACTGGCTTGTGTTCTCAAATACGTGGGTCCTCCTGCGGAGCTGGCAATTGCTTACAGACCCACACCTGAGTGCACAGCCGCTGTGACACACACACACACACACACCCAAAGACCCCTGCCTGCACCACCCAGGAGGGCAGACCCTGGGATGTTGAGTCAGACTTCGCACAGCATCATCCAGCAACATTTCTGCATTCCCTAACTAGGCTACCAGTCACCTGCAGCTGCAGACACATGAACTTTTCCCATAGCGATGCATACCTGAAAGAGGAGCACATCACTGAGAGACAGAGGAAAACCTGATTCTGGTAATCACTCATTCAATGAGCACAGTCAATTCTCAGCCAAACCACCTGACAGCCCCCACTTTCTGTTCTTCTGAAGGGGCTGTGATCAAGCTGGATCATCAGCATTTAGTTCTCTTTGCCCCACTCTCTATGGATGGAGAGAGCTGCAGTATTTGTGTCAGAAAAAAAATAATTGTAAACTGATGATTTCAGAGGTGTCTTTTACTCTACAGGACTCCAGCTGCAGCTCACTGGCAGGTCCAAGCCCATGTGCTAGCAGCCACGCACTGAAGGCTAACCTACCAGGTCAGTTAGCTGTACAGCCACACAGCTGAGGGACACATCTGGCCCCAGTTACTTTTATAAGCCATATTTAGAATAAACAAGTTTCATTAAACCTCAAGCAAGGAACATTCAACCAAAGGCAAATTCACATCAGTGTACTTGCTTTTCCTTAATTACATTATTCCCTTCTTTCTGTAAAGAGACATCACTCTCCAATACAGATGGATAAACATGATGATGTAATATTAATTTGTACCAAGTGATATAATTAGTTGTTTCTCAGTAAATGTGAAAAGAGTAGGAGAATCACATTGGTTTGTTCTGTTGGCAGATGGAAACTACTGCTTCCTTTTAAATCTGAAAAATTACAGCAGCTAGCACAGCTTCCTAAACCCATGTGCCTTGGTTCAGACAGACAGATTAAATAATTAACCAGTATTAGAAATAACATCAAATGAACAGAATAAGGAACTACAGGTGTTCTCTGCAGGCCATGTCTGCTCTGATTTTAGGATGCCCATGACATCCAAAAGCAAAAGCCATATGGGAGAATGTGCATGGTGTATGATGCTTTCTCATATATGGGAAAAAAAACTGATGAGAAAGGAAGTGAGTAACTGTGAGTGACAGGCTGAAGACAACAGACTGGCAAACACTCCACGTTTGCAAGGCTTCTGCAACATTGTGATGCACATGTGCTATAGAACAGGATTTCAGAAATTAAATTGCCATACCAGGCTGACCAGACCAACTATAGGAAGCAGCCACTAAATAAGCAATAGGCATGCAAAGCCCAAAATGAACAGACAGGGAATTGAAATTATCAACCCTGCTGTTTCATGTGCATCCCATTTCATAGTTATTTAAAGAGACAACTGTATTTTTTTCCATCCTAGTGAAAAATCACATGGATGCTTTCTCAAAAATAATGGAAGCCCATCCTTCATATATGAACAACACCGTAAGGTCCAGAGTTCACCTGTACAGAGGTGATTAGGAAGGAAGAAACATGAGCATGAGTGCATTTGCAAGGGGCATAATGAAGGATGAAGAAAGGACCTGCGGGTGAGGAATCCCAGGTGGGGGAAACACCCTCAGAAAGACGGACTTGGGAACACCTTCTAGGTGAATGAACAGGCTACAAACTGCAAAGTCAGAAAGAAAAATCACAAAATGCTACATCTTTCAAAATGCAGGGTCATCTCAGCAGAGCTAAGCAAAAAGCATTCATTATTGAGTGTAGATACAAAGACCATGAAGACTGTCTGTACAACTGGACATCAGATCTCCTCCTTGAATTAATCCCACACTGAGGGAACATATGTCTCTCAGGGCACATCTGATCCAACACATTATTTTGTGTCCAGTGATGAATGACCATGTCAAAAATCTGTATTTTGCTTCTGGACGCGGCTAGCTTCGGCATTACAAGAAATTGTCTGGGAGACATATCTGATAGTCCAAAGAATATCTGTTATTTCTGGCACACCTCTGAGAAACTCTCAGCAAGCCCTCCAGCTCTAGTCTGGTTAGACGAACAAAGAGCTCAATAAACTTTTACAGCACACTAATTCTTTATTTGAATAATTTTCAGTCTGCCTATACAGGTCTTGTACGCCAGATCCCTCAAACAGGGCACAAAGGAGGTAGCAAAGGTCTTCCTCCCATCCCTACTCTTACTTCTTCCTGCCTTAAGGCTGGCAAGGTCTCGGGACCAGGCCAAGCACTCAGACAAGGTCTACAAGCCCACCACAGTACTGGTGAGCGGCAGCAACAGTTTCCTGCTGCCCCTGCAGCAAGTCTCAGACTTCTTTTCACAGCTGTAAAAATCAGTTTTCCCTGTCTGCTTAATCTATAGTCCCTTTGCAGAGACCTCCTACAAAAATGGCAACTTGCCCTCCTGGAGATGGTAGCTTTGCCCTGTGGACCTTCCCATCATGAAACAAACTCAGTTAACAGCTGTGACATGGTGAGGACCTCTCTAGTCACACATACTAAATGTAAGTTGACGTTCTAGGACACAGCCCATCAGTTATCAAAAATCAGTTATTCAGATTTCAAAGACATATACTGAAGGCAAAGGGAAAACAAAGTATCTAAGTACTTGGCTGAGATTATTGGTCTCATAAAGACCAATTTATGCACTCTACCTTTACCTCCAGTATTACACAATCTTAAAATTGAAAAAGCAGCAGCCAGGTTCAGAATAAAATTGATTCTGTTGTCCTTCCGTCCTGCATACAGAATCAGTGCAATCAAACTATTAACTGAAAGGCCAGAAAATCCCTATAACTACCACTATAATAAGATTATTTCAGCAGGTCACTCAAATAATGGATCATCAAATCAGCAGAATAAGGAAATATTTGCACAGGACATTCACTTTCAAAAAAACCATATTTTTTTTAAAGGACAGTGAGAGCAATAGTCCTAGCAAGAAAGATTGCTTGTGTCAAAAGCCATGGAAGTCTAATTGCAGAAGCCAGTCTTCTCTTAATATAACTTGAAATGTCAGAAATTGAGGCTGCTGCTTGGTCATAAGAGCAAAAAGGCATTTTGCAACTTCATTATTGTTTTGCAAATGCATCTGTACACATCTATAGTGACATATTCATATATAACAGCAGGGCTAGTGTTTGCAAAATTCATTCATATTCACATCTTCATTTGGTTAGAATGAAAAATTTGATGCATCCTATTTCATAGAGGAGTTCTGTCTACCTGGATTTGTCAAAATTATGTTTACTTTAGTAAGTGAAACTCAATTACACCTGAATCACAAGAGAGTAAACCTAAAGGCTGCCATCAAACAGAATCACTCCACCCATTTGGCAATATATTTGATGCCAACAATTGGTGAGGGATGGTAGCGTTACTCATCTCTTCCAAACCCTAGAAAAGCACCCAAGCCATGTGCAGACACCAGCACAGACATAGATGAAAAGCACAATCTCCCCCCTTGTCTCACTTCTTCCATCTGTAAAATGGGACACCTGATGAAGACTGTCTCATCTGTAGTCAAGCAGAAATGGAGACTATTATTACTCTTCACTTACTTCAAGCACCTTCTCCTTCTCAATGCTCATCCCTCTCACTTATCTGGTTTTGGACCAAGTGCTTTTGTTAAGGGGTTGATTATAGGATAAATTGAAACAAGTGTATTAATCTCACATTATGCCTAATTGCATTAGCTTCAGATGTGTCCCCTAAGTGCGATTTACATTTTGAAAGATGTTTAAGACTCTTTTCTATCATCTCCTTTAATAAGATCCAGTCTCAGTGACCTTTTTCTTTTTCTTAGTCCTCTGTGAATTTTCTTCCTCTTGGAGATACTGAATTTCTAGGAACTCTCCCTGGGAATCTTTGAAGCTAACAGTAAGTTGGCATTAAATCAACAAAACACTAAATAAAACAACGATAATTGATAGGACTTCAATTTTCTCTCATGTTTTTTTCTCCTTATATCTCAACGCACTCTGCAAAAGGCAGCAAATATGATTCTGTTCAACTGATGGAAAAACAGAGGCACAGACAGACCAGACATCACACAGTGGAACCAGAGCCTACACTAAATCCCAAATACTGCAGGGACAGTGAGGACGGAAGGTAGGTTCATGACTGAGGTGATGGGGCTGCACAATAAAAATAATAATAGACCCCGATTTCAGCTTTTTAGCCTCTAGCTTTCTCAGCACATTATTTCTTTAAGGTATTCAGTAACTGTTTAACAGGTGACAGACTCTTCAAACCATTAAAATTATGTAACTTCCAAATCATCCCAGTTGAAGCATTGTTCTTCCCACTACTCCATTACTTTTAGTAACTACATCCAAAACAGCTGCCTATGTGGGAGCAAATGAAGTGTCACTTCAGCTAAACAACTCTTCCAATACACTGCTTCAGAAAGATGAAGTCAGCAAGACCCACTGGGTGACTGCTTTTTGGCGATTTGTGAGATCCCGGCTAGATTTATCCCATAGAAGCCACAAACCTGTGAGGTCTTCTCAGTCCTTCTTCAGAGAAATTCACAGATAATAATCAGAACATATCAGATCTCAACCATTTCCAACAGAAGGGCAAATGGAGAAAATATTCACAGTACTGCACAGAAATACCAGATCTCAATGTTGTCAAGTAGACCAAGATTTCTCTACACCCTGTGTAGACAGTACGAATCACAATGTGGTTTTAATAACCGGGGATGCCGCCAGCATCCACAAAAAGCAACATGACTATCGAGCAAGCACGCGGGAGACGCTGACAGCTCCAAAAGGAACAACTCTATTTCACAACCCTTATCTCACCATAATTAATTTTGAAGCAAGCTATCGTTCCCTGTCACACTTCCGCACAACTCCCAGCTCGGAGAATGCAACCTCAGATGCCTATCAAAGAAAGGTGTAAAATAAGCTCTCCCAGGTCAAATTCCTCATAACACATGGTTTGATTACATAGGAAAGATGCCCTGGGCTGTCTATCTCAAGCTGTTTCAGCTGTTCAACCAGTTTCCATTGCTGGGTAGACGCTGCCACACGAACATAAACCCAAATTTGATCGTTTTACTCAAAGTGAGTAAATGGACTAACAGCAAAGCCATACTCACAGAGCTCCCTCTGACCATGCCCTAACACTAATCTCCACAAAGGATTCTGCGTCAGACTGCTTTCAAAATTAGAGTTAGCTTGTATAATGCCATGCATTGAAAACTTTGGAAGGAAAGTTTAAAGTTGCACTGCAAGCCTTAGCCCATGTTCACCACGTCACTACGTGCTGGGTTGGGCTGGGGTACAGTTAATTTTCTACTTAGTAGGTGGTTGGGGGCTGTGTTTCAGATTCGTGCTGGGAGCAGTGTTGATAACTCAGGGATGTTTTGGTTATTGCTGGGCAGCACTTAAGCAGCGTCAAAGCTTTTTCTGCCCCTCACCCCACAGCCAGCAGGCTTGGGGGGAGGGGGGGGGGCACAAGTTGCTGGGAGGGGACACAACTGGGAGAGCTAACCCCAACTGACTCAAGGAATATCCCATACCCTATGGTGAAATGCTCAGCATGTAAAGCTGGGGGAAGGAGGAGGAAGGGGGGGACATGGCATTTGCCTTCCCAAGTCACCACCACAGGTGCAGGAGCCCCGCTGCCCTGGGGCTGGCTGAGCCCTGTCTGCCCATGGGAAGCAGGGGATGGATTCCTTGCGCACATGGCTTTTGCTTTACCTATTAAACTGCCTTTATCTCAACCCACTTTTCTCACTTTTACTCTTCCAATCCTCTCCCCCATCCCATTGGGGAGCAGTGAGCAAGTGGCTGTGTGGGGCTGAGCTGCCAGCCAGCGTTAAACCACAAAATACTAACACTATTTTTTTCCAATTTACCATAACTTCCTGATGAGCTGAGTGGGTATGTCAGACTCTCCAGGGCTGTGACTCCTGTGAATCATCTGTTGAGCATGAAAATGAGCTTTTACCTATTACATTATTAATTTCACTTCCTTCTTCCCTCCTTCAGGCATGTTGCGACCCTTGGCAGTGATCAGCCTGTTTCAAGACATGTCTTAAGGATATCAAAGGTCGGGGGTGGGGTGGGGTGTGTGTGTTTTTCTTTTCCTCTTTCTTTGGATGGTGTGAGAACAAATATTTCAAAGCATGCAATACTGAAAGTGGATGGAGGGAAGATAAAAACAGGAAGAAAGATAACAGCACAACCCTGAGTGCTCACATGCTACATGAGATACACACAGAGCCCTGTGCCACCACAGTCCCAACCATCCTTCCTCCCAAGTAAGGCCACATTAAAGACCTACATGCCCAAAACTGGAATCATCCAACACTACCAATTTCCTCAGAAAATTCAGGTGGTCAATTTAATTGTGGTCTTCCATTCACATACACGGAAAAAGAAGCACAAATCAGGAGAAACCCCCTCAATCAATGCATATTCATGGCTGAAGACACCAGCATCTCTATTACCGATGATACAGACATGATGAAAACATGAAGAATGGCTGCAGAAGCTGAGGCAAAGGTGCCTCCTCTTCCTTTTCTACCAGGCTGCAGCTTGTGTGGGACTGAACAGGGTTTACAAAGCGATAAGCAATGATCCAGAGCCTGAAAAGGAGTTAAGACCTGTTTTAAAAGCAGCATCTGCAAGTACAGGGCCTGTGTATCAGGAAGTGTGTCTTGGCCATAGAGAATATGAGAATCCCATGTTAAGCTGGCAGCTGATGACCCTTTTCATTTTCTACAATCCTACACAGCAAACAAGTGCAAGAACGAACATCCAGCTTCTTAACTTATCTTAAACAGATTGTGCTCTGTCAGAATTAGCAAAGCTCAGGGCTGCATGCAGCCAAGCCCCCAGAAACACCAAGCAAACCAGATACAAAGGACATATGGGGCAATGCCTTCTCTTTTGCAGATAAATGAGTATGGGAGGGGGCGGGGGGGACTTTTTACACCCTGTTTCTCCTATCTCCCTTAAACAACCATGGACCAGAGAACAGAATTCAGACTGTATATACATCCTCCTGTAAATAAATGAGAAGCCTATGTGTTCTTATGCAACATCTGTAGAACAAAATAGCTTTCCTGGCCAACTTCCAGGCTTTATCAGTTTGGCAGAACCATTTGATATACTTGGGACATGTTCTGGCTTAAGTATGCTGCAGGATGTTGATACTTCACTTTGTCCCAATGTGTAAAATATTCTCCCTACCTCTAACACTCCCCCAGTGACATCCTCTCAATGACAGGTATTTGTCCAGTTGCCCTGGATAAAAGAAGTCCCGTCTTCCAACTCATCTCATTGGTAAACCGACTGGGAAAATTAAATGATCAAAACCTATAGTGTTCACTCAGGAAAAGAAAATCCCACCAAAAATAACCACGTAAACTTCTATTAGATAATAGTTTTGGAAAACAGCATAGTAAGAGACTGGCCAGGAGATTTCAGTCCCACAACCTAGCTGTGATTCACTCTTGTTTTGCTGAGTGATTCTGGCCCTTCTGGGGTTTCCCCATCTGCAGAATATGCAGAAATTAATAGTTTCCTTCAGAAATCCCTGGGAGATCAGGGAATGAAACAAACCACATAAGAGCCATGCTATTATTTTTTTGCACTGAACTTTCCTGTTTTCCTTGATCTGAAATATCTTTCATTCACAAGTCATTATGTGATACGACTCGGAAGGGAGCACTGCCTGAGCCTGTCTGCAGGATATAGCCCAAAGGCACAGTATCAGAGATCAGCGTCTAAAAGACAAAGCAGCTTCTAAGTGGGCAGACATACAACAGAGATGTACTTCATTAACAAAAACTGACTGGCTCGTAGCTGAGAAAACCTGCTGGAAATGATCACAGCATCACCAGGAAGGTTCTATCCAGTGCGGACCGCTTCCTTCCCCCTTTTAAAAAAAAATAAAAAATGAATGACCACATAGTGCCTCTTCTTACTGGGAATTTGCAGATGCTCGGAACTTAGGAAAAACTGGCCTAAAGTTTCCAGTCACTACATTGGGAAGTGAAAGATGGTCTTGTGCTTGGAAGACTGAACTCAAAAAGACCTGGCTCCAAATCTGGTTGGGTTACAGGTTGCCAGCAGGAGCCCTGCAGTTTACCCTTGGTCTGTTACTGAAAGCTATTCAGGGCATAGATTCTCCTTTTGCAGGTATTTGCAGCAACAGGCTTTCATTTCACATGGCTCTCCATGTGCTGCTTTAATCTGAGTTAAATTCAGAAGCAATACACACAGACCTATGTGGGCACTAATATTCTTGAAGAAAAATCTCTGTCTACTATGTTTCCACCATGTACCTCAAAATGCCCAGCACAAATTTCTCTATTTCCGTCGTCCCCGGAAAGATGAAGGCTAACAGTAAGATATTGAATACTATGATTCATATTCCTGTTATTAAAAATAATTAAATATAGGGCTAGCCAAGAAGGGAAATGAGTGTAACTATAAAATTAATCAGTGAAGCTTCTGAAGTAAATGGATAGGTTATTGCAGAACAGCACTGAAGCAGGCTTAGGAGTACCTTCTACAAATCTTTATATGAAAGAAATGGAAACTTCTTGATAACATTTTATTTTCTGAACATTTTGACTATTTATAGGGAAGAAAAACACACTAGACTTAAACTTTTCTGAGAAAAATCTATGTTAGTTTTCATTTCCAACAAAAAGACACCTAAAACCTGAGGTTTAGAAAGCATTCACTGTTCTTATTACCAAGCAGTTAAAAGAGTTTTCCATCCTAAGGGGCTTGTGCCACAAGGACAAAATTATCCTTCATATAACCCCCCCAAAAAAAAAAATCACTAAATTCACAATAAATTTGTCTTCACCTCCCAACAATGCTTCTGCTGGCCAAAGAAGTCTGGTTTCCCTAAAGGTCACTAAACAGTTTCTCCCCTGGGGTTGTGCTATTTTTACTCAACGCAGTCACAAACGCCCATTTCTCCCCCTCTGCACAACACTTCTTCCCCTCCCATGGCCCGGCACGCTAGCTGCCATTGCTCGTCCCCAGTGGCCTCCCCACATGATTTTCCACCCAGAACGCTATACCGAGGCCGATGAGGAACCAAACTCATCAGTGCTAAATTCTTCCCCCTGCACAAGCCCAAGTAAGTAGATTTCCCATCAGGAACTGTGCTCGGACACAGGCATGGGCTCCTCTCCTTGACCCCAGAGTGGTGGCTGCTATGAGAGCAGTGCACGCAGGCCTCACTGGCGCGGCACGCAGAACGAGTGCCTGGTTTATTGTGCATGACCGTGCAGGTTTGATACGGCTGCCGTTCTGAAACACCAGCTCGCAGCCTCCTGCTCGTGGCAGAAAATGCCACTTTGGTGACACCCGCCTCTGCAGAAGTGTCAGTTCAAGGGGGACCAAAAGCTGAAAGCAGAGAAATGCCAGAGCACAAGGCTCCCGGGCACAGCGCTGCTCCTTATTATCACAGAGCAACGCCACAGCCATTCCAGACATCCCTGGGCTTGCTACATCTATGCAAAGCAGATGAGATTTGCTATTGAAAGCACTGGTTTCTGAGACCACTGGCAGCTATTTATCACAAAATCTTGTGGCTAGGGCAGACTGGGGCACCACTACCTCCTTGGTAGCAGCCAGGACCCTTGCATCTGCCTGCTGCAGCAAAGCACCTGTTGTGGGTTTAGAGGCTTTTTTGGCTCCTGTCAGTGCTCCCCTTTTAAAGGCATCATCTCCCATCACTGCAATATCTCAATCCTGAAACAAAATTACAATGACCCTCATATAAAGGCCCCTGCGTGGGCTGGTTTCTTCAATCCTGAGGAAGGAAGTTCAGCTGGAGCCAAAAGCACGGTTCCAAGCAAAATGCTCACACACCACTAACACACAGTGGAAACACACGGGCTGACTTCAGAGCTGCATCCAGCAAAGGACGTGACAGTCAAAAGGGAAGCTTTTCCATGGGCTGCACACGAGACAGCGATCCAGACCCAACGCAGACATTCAGGAAAGCCAAAAGAGAGATGAGTCTTGATTCGAGGCTATTACTGCAAAAAGAGGCACATCTGCAGCACTGCAGCTGGGTACATACAGGCTGTGCAAGCAGTAAGGTTACAGGTGGGCTTGCAAACCCAGTGACCAGACCTGGTCTGCCTCACCTACAGCACAAGCGGGACCAAGGTAGTTGCTATGAAGGCAGTTCAGGAGCATCCAAACCAGCCCTGATCCCACCACTGTGACCGAAGGACAGCCTGCAAGGAGAGCTTGCAACGGCTCTGGTGATGAGTGTCTGGTAGTTGGGTACTGCAGAATCATTCCCGCTCCTGATGGCTCCTTCCAGAAAGCACAAGCCTGTCCCCAAAGACATTGGAAACAGTCAGGCTCAAAATGTGTTGGCAGCTGAACCAAAGGACACTCCACCGACCTCCGTTAGCCAATTGCAGGCTTAATAGGCACAACTGGAGCCACGGAAAGTTTAGGTCTGAAGCCAAATATTTTTCCCAGTTCTAACTACTGGGGTGTGATCTCCCACATCCAAATGCGCCTGGAAATAAGGGACTTTCAAAGAACAGCCCAAACTGAGAGGCAGAGCACAGGGTACCCCTAGGTCCTGGTCAGGTTTCAGCCAGGAACAGCCATGCTCCCAGACCCCAGCACTCCCCATTGCAAAGCCAGTGAAATGAAACATACAGGGCAAGAAAGGGAAGATGATCTTGTGTGATGGTACATACCAACAGCTAACACTGTCTTATGTTTTCCAATATCAGATTATATCTATACAGATACATATATACATGGACTTACAGACTTGTATAACAACATGCTGTATTTCAAACTCCTCATTATCAGCAAAGCAACGATATAAAATGTATATATGGAAGATAATTCAAGTAATTTCAAAGGAATACAAAGCTGCCATAGATACATTTAGCTCATGACCGCTTCAGCCCTTGTGGATGGCCTCATCTGCAGCCTAATGCACAGGCAGATGGCAAGAGATCTTCATCAGAGCTGAACTTGGTCCTCTGCGTAGTACCAAAACCTCTAGCAATTGCTCCGCTCTGTCCCGATACCTGCACTGCTTCGTGGCATGGGTCTCTCTGGCTATGCCAGACTCATCTCCTACCCAGTCAACTCTAAAGCTCATTCTCAAAGATTTTCAGGTTGGAAGTGGTTCCTTGAACAATCCCAGCCCAAGCAGCATCCCTCCTTTGCTCGCTCTCTCCCTGAGAAGGTAAAGCTGGGACTGCTGCCTATTGCTCTACATCCAGCTAAGATCTGGCACAGCAATAAATCTCTGCAGCCATGGAGCTTTCTCGGGGCAACAAGATCAAAATGCCACCATGGGAGAGAGTCAATCTCAAGAATAACATCCATAGGCTCCCACATTATTCCTAAATTTTATCTTGCCGGGAAACACAGAAGGAACAGAGAGATGCAAGTGGACAGTTTAAAGCTGCTAATACCGAGGGGTAGGTTTTGCCCTCTGTAGCAGCTATAAATGAGACTATGAGGGATGCCTCATCATATGAGATAGCAGGACTGGGGCTTAGGTTAAGGCTCAAGAGAGGTGGATTTTTCTCCACTCCATCCTGCTGCTCTGTTGCCTCAGGAAGGAAGGAAAGCAAGCAGAAATTCTCAGTCACTCAACTGAATGTGGAAGAAGCTTTGAAATCCTTTAAAAGGATTTCTTTAAAACCTCAGAAGTCAAGCACTGAACAGGAAGAATCCAAACAATATTTGCCCAAGCCCTTGATTTTAAGTTTTCTGATGAGTTCTCTGTGAACTAAAATTCATTATTTCTTTCCTATTTTCCTCCTGTACAGAGAATCCCTAAAGAAGGGAGGGAGAGTTCCAAAGCTTGCGCTCATTGACACTTCACAGTGAAGCTGCACACACAGAATATGCATGAGAAGAGACATTTAGAGGTGATTCATACCAAGCATTGAAATTCCTTTTAAAAAGAACCTAAAAACACGCTTTTCTGGAACAATTTCCCTGGACAAGACCCAATTCTTCTGGCATCAGCATGAAAAAAAATGCAAACTGCAGCCCATGCTGCAAGGCATCATAGGGCTGGCACGTACAAATCCACTCTGAAGCTGTGCACTTAAAAGTCATCATTCACCCCAAAACACTTCTTGACCTTAGCGCTTAAAGTGCGACACAAACAGAACAGCAATGACTAAGTAAAGTAGCAGCATAGCAGAGATCCAAGAAACACAGTTTGACCTCATTTATCACCTGAAATGCCATCTAAACCTACATTTCTTGGCAAAAACTTTGTCACTTTGGTTCTGCCGCTGGGCATGCCTAAAGAAGCCACCTCACAAACTAACTGACCTGTGCCTATAAACCTGGGGGATTCGTGTAAGAGGTGACCTTGAGATAATTCTTATGAGGATCTGCAGACCATTGGAAATACTCAGATGAAGTACAAGTTCAGATGGAGCAGGCTGCACAGATTGGTTAGGCAGTCTCCAGCCATTAAGACCCAACTGGATCAAGCCCTGAGCAACCTTGTCTGATCTCAGAATTGACCCTCATGTAAGCAGGAGGTTGGATGAGAGACCTCCTAAGGTCCCTTCCCAACTGTTTTCCCCATGAAACTAATATGGAGGTTGGGATTTGGTTCTCAAGTGCAGATGCCTAATGTTGGGCACCTAGTCTATGCCATGGAAGAAGAAATACTCCACTCTGGTTGAAGGAAGAACAGAGGGATTAACCACGGGGGGTAGCTCTCTCTCCCCATTGACCGCATAAACACAACTTGCTTGGACTCAGGCAACCGAGATGTCTACAGGACAGGAGTGAACACTGCCAGACCACTCACACCACCAGTGGAAGACCAATATCCAGTTTCCCCCAGGCTGAGGGATTCACAGCCAAACCTCTCCCAGGAGCTCCCTAATCACCAAGAAGGCAGCGCTGCAGCAGTGGAACTCTTCATCCCTCTTCCCAAAATTCAGATGCTGAGCATTGGAGGCAGAGCACACCTGGCAGCTTGGGAGGAATCCATGCTGATCCCCATCCCTGATCCACAGATAATCTTTTTTTGTTCAGTTTGACTTGAACCCAGTGACTTATCTCATGCAAAATACATGAGTGGATTTGCTCTTGCTGCATTATAGTTGGCTCATTATTTATGGGTGGACTTTGCCTTTCCTCACATCAATAACGGCCTTTCACACGAGCAGCTCCTTTGAAGGAAGTATTTACATGAGAATCAGCCTAGCAGGGCTGGAGGCCCAGGGGCAATCTCTGCTCAGGTGCTTCATGAAGCACCACAAGTGCTACAGAAAGAAATGGATAATTACAATACAGGGCAGCTCCTGGGACACAGGTTGGTGGAGAGAAGGCTGGGACACCTGGCTTCACCATTTGCTTTTGCTATTACATTACTTTGCAACTTTGCATTTGTTTATCCATCTTCTGTCTATTTAGACCACAAAGTCTCTGGGGTGGGGACCAACTCTTACTATGAAGCTGAAAAAAGAAATAAAGATAAATAAAGTAGGATTCAATGATGAAAAATAAAACCAAAGCAAACAATATCCTCAGCAAGGCTCTGCTCAGCTGCTGATCACTGACAGCATCACAAGATGAGCTGGCAAGATAAGAACCTGAGTTTTACTCTAAATGTCCCACATTTCTGTGTCAACAGTATTTTCTGAACAACTGACATTACCAATTCCCCACGGAAACGTAAGAACTGCAAGCCAAAAATCATGTGCCCATGCAAACGCTTTGGATCTTTTCTTCTCCCATCCCTCCTCCTTCTCTGTTCAAATATTTGTTCATCAGACTTCAGCACTGAAAGCTGGAAGCATGCCATGCTGCCCTTCTAATATTTTATAGGGTACTGCATTTATTTGCAATTATATTATCCCAGTAAAAAACACGCTGGTTCAGTAAATCTTCCTTCAGTGAAAGTTTATGTATTCTGGCTAGCTGTTTACTGCAGAATTTTTGTAATAAATTATTCTCACTTGAAGTCTGACCTTTGAAATTTTTGAAACACAAAAAAAAGTATACTCCTGCTGCAGAAGAAGCTTCACAATCTGCTCACCTTTCCTTTCCTCTGTACTTTACAGCAAACAGATGTCAGCGAGGACAGCTGCCATACAAACATCCCAATACACTGACCTAGCATCTTCAATGATGACCCGAGCCTCGGGACCGAGGGCAACCTTTTGTACTTCTTTATAGAAAGCACTTTTTTTTTTTTGGGATGCCAACAAGATATCAACACTGCAAGCCTGTCGCAGCACTCTCCAAACTATCAAGCTACAACAAGGTCTTTTACCACCTCATACCAGCGCACTCTTCATGCCAGTCCCTCTGCTGCCTTCTCCTCACCGCTCCTCCTCACTCAGGGCATGCTCTCTCTCCTTCTGCTTCTTGCTCTCTCTCTCCCCTTCTTCCTCAGCTGCTCCCTCTTTATTGACTCTCAACCACTTCACTTAACCAGCCACAGCTGCACCTTATCTACATCGACCAACCCACCGCCCCTGAAGCCAGCCCACAGCTGTATGTTATCAATGCTAATTAACCCAGCTTCATTCTGCTACACAAGCCCCCGTCCAAAGATGTCTTCTGATCCTGATCCACCATTAGGTCCATCCTGTGTAACTCACAGGATATTTAAGATGCTTTTTGTAGCCCACCAATCACTGAGGCTCTGTGTACTACCCCATGTACCACCCAGGCTGGGAGACACAAAGCAACCCGTTTCCCATCATTTCCAGATAGAAACGGGCAGAGGAGAAGGGGAGAGGAGGGGAGGATCAAGAGCTGGGGGCTCTAGCAGTACAGATATTTGCATTTTGGAGTCTGAAGATCAAATATACTGACAGCACGTGCACACACCTCTAGATTTGCGCTGAGAGTCCACTTTTAAAAGCATTCATCCAAGCATCAGGAAATACTGCACCTGCACTACCAAAAAGTTCTAGGTGGGCAAATGGAGGGTAACTACGAGGGCTTGTTTGTCTCAGCCTCAGTAATTCAGCTGGGTCTTTTGGCAAACTGGAGGACGTGATTTTTAAAACTGTCCCATGGAGCTAAGTTTTCCAAACTGTAATAATTTATCTAACTGTATAACTAATATTTGCTCTAATGGTGTAATCGTTTATTTGCACATCCCCCAGAAAAAGCATTTTCCTTTAGGCAGCTGCTTGGAGTTGAGGAATGAAACATGCTGGCTGACCACTCGGCTTTCAGTCAAAGCCACTGAAATTACAGAGCAGATCAAAACACATTTGCTGTCTGGGTGTGCCCCCACAAAAAGTGCATTTTCTTCATTGCAAAGTTAAAGAAAATTAGAAGAGTTTGTGTTAAACCCATGCAAAGTGGTGACTGCAACATTTTCATATCCTCTTTCTAATTTTCTTCCTTCCAAGTTTCCCTCATTTCTGTCTCAAATTTAAGTAACAGCTACCTTTAAAAACCCAACCAAATAAACAAACAAAAACCCACAAGCCTTTCTAGTACTACTTATTTTCTCCACTTTCAGCATCCAATTCTTCTTCTTTGACCTTCCTACATGGGAGCAGTCTCTGCCTCTAAAGCAATGCATCGTTAATTGACTCTCTTTGTCCCTAAAATCTTTCCTTGGCAGTAAGAAAAGCCAGACCCTTTTATGCTATGACAACCAAGCAGGATAAAACGTATTGCTTAGCTATACAGACTGTATAGGGAATGTGCTCCCTGGCCAAGAAGAGAGGATGCTGAAGCATGGCTCAAATCATGCTACCAACACAAATGTTCTCATTTTGGCTCTTCTAGAGCACTTTCCTATAGGTCTTAAAGCATTTTATAACAAATTTAAAAAAAAAAAAAGTCATTTTAGATGTAATAGATGGTAGCCAGAGGCTTAGAAAATTGAAATCACTTAATAGAACACATTTAAGATCAATTCTGGGAACAGCATTCAGGGTTTACTAATGCTGCCTTAAATCATACTGCCTTCCAAAAACCACAGTGACCCCCACAAAAACAAAATAATAATTTAATCGTTAGGTTGTTCCATGTTTGTTATTTCTGATAAAACAGAGGGCATTTCTCAGGGAAATCTTGGAGTTAATTTGCTACATGGATCTTCCATGTCATGTTTTCTTTGGCAAATGATCAGCGAGCTCATTAATTTCTATATCTAACTTAGTTTCCGTCTCTAAGTACCGTAAAACAGAAACAACCAGATGCTCATGCCAAAAAGTAAACATTAAAGAGAATGATAATACAAATGGTCTCTTTTAAAATTGATTCAAATACAACAGATCACAAAAGGCCATCTCAAAACCTAATGCTCTTAAAATAAAAGATTAAGACCTACCTCCTTACACTCTGCTTCAAGCAAGTATTTAAGCTAATGAGAGCTAGGAAGTCAATGAGTGGATATTGAATTGCTATCTAGACTTCAGACAGATTCTGGTAAACAAACACAAGCCTAAAAATAAGTGTGTAGGGGAAACTTTTTCAGGAAATTACACATTTATATGTGGGGGTGTGGGGTGTGGTGGAAGGGTGGAAAGAGATACTGTAAAGATACTCACGTGGAAGAGATTGCGTTTAAGATTTTTTTCGTCTATTAGAAAACTAGCTATGCTTAGATCAGTATCCAGTTTAAAACTGAGACACATAACTGTCCTTGCTGAATCTAGGGGCTACATGCCCACCCTTTGGCTCACATCTGCACACTCATCTACAGATGTTATTTAGGACACTCAATTCTGAAGAAAAGCCAATGTGGATGCAACTTACTGCAAGAGAAAAGTTCTAAATATCACTAATGCTTCTTGTTCCAGGACCTGCTTGAAGTTTCCTTTTGCTATATTTTACATAACCGGTGGTTCCACCAAGGGGCTTTGGTGTTTTAGGGAGGAACCTGCATATATGCAATGACAGGAGAAAATTCAGATTTTGTAGCAACACCTACAGTCACTACTTTCAGTTTTGCAAAATTTTTCACTAAGCTGAGAGTTCAGACACTCCAAAACTGTGCCACACATTCATAACTTCACAGTAAAGCACTGTTCCCCTGGGTTTGTGGCCGTATATCTCCAACAGAGCAAAACCATTACCGTTGGTTCCCAGATACTGTCTATGTGATGCTCATCCACACACTTTTGCTACATACAAAGATGCAGAACGGAATTTATCTCATGATCCCTCTAGCAAACAGCAGTCACCTTCCTCCTCTCCAGACTGCAGGATATGTAGGGGGTTTACTGCTCCCAGCCCTGCTCCTTTGCCCAGCTCTATATACATCTCAGTGGCAGTGTGATGACACTGTCGGGAAAAAAAGTCAAGCCGAAGCATGATTTTTTTCTTTAATTTGGAAAGAGATCAGAAGAGGTGTGCAGCAATGAATTCCATCCTTGTAATTCACATTCTGGGAAAATCCTATATGTCATGACTCTAGAACAGATTTTCTGCAGCAGAGACAGGGCACGAACAGTGCATCCGATGGGGAGCCAGCGCAAGGGCAGAAGCAGAGGCAAAGCATTCACAGGCTCGCATTGCTTAGTAGGAAACCTGCTCATCGGTACTGCTAGTGCGCACAAAATTAGGCCCTTTTTCAGTGAAAATCATACAAAGAAGTGCCCTAAAGCTGCTCAAGTGACTTTTCATTGTGAATTTTGACAGAAGCTCCTGAACTGCAGCCACAGTTTCCAGCAGAAAGTACCAAGTTTCCCACCTCTGACACTACCGAGTGCACGTGACTCTCAGTTCACCATATGCACAACCACGTACACAACCATGAGCTACACACATCCAACCTGGCACTGCTGCCAGGGAACAGGGAAGAACCATCCCACCATTTTTTTTCAGCAACTAAAGTTGCTAAGAGTGGTCCCAGTTTCCCCACCAGCACTTTCAGAGGGCACCAGCTGGGGTAGCACAGCCTCTTCTCTGCCCTTCACCTTCTCCTCCGAACAGAAGAAACCTCTTGTCTGTGCTTTATGTGACAGCAGAGATCAGCTTCTGTCTCCGAACTCCTCAACTGCTGCCAGACTTCCAGCTCTGGTTTCTGATAAAGTACTATTCTGCAGGCAATTTCAGAGAATCACATAGAGAACAAAGAGGCTACCAAACCAACAATAAAAATGCAGATGGAGAAAACGTTGTAATGAATAATATTACACTGGCCCTAAATTCAGAATTGGTGTCTCCTCAGCCTATAAAAAGTCCATTACCATATCCTTCTTTCTGAGATGTGAGGCATGTGCTGTAACTCTTTCCATGACAAGATAAACAAAGCAATAGGCTTCATAAAACATCTGCTTTAAATGCAAGCATTCCTACAAAGTATATTTTCATGGAAGTTAAATAAGAGTCTTCTTATGCTTTTAAGACATCTATATCCTGTTATAGACAAGTTACATAGGCCTTTAAATAGTAGCACTGAATAAAGATTTCTTTCAAATAAAAAGGGTGATCCTCTGTAAGCAGACATATATTCTGCTCACGTGTGAGAAGGGCAGATGATGCATAAATACAGAGTGATGTAACTTAGAAAGAGGAATCAAGTGGGTTTAATAGGAGATGGAGGCAATTAATTCAGAAGTTCCTCAGCTGCCCTTCTAGTAGCCAGATCTAGCGCAGACAGATACTGGAAATGCAATAAGCTGATGCTAGCATTGCAAACTTTCACTTCCAGCTTTGCTTTTTCACAGAACTATTTGCAATTTGATCATGCAAGCCCAAGTACACCCTTAATTGCACCATTTCCCAAGAAGGTATCAGAGAAATTGCGAGAGAGAACCAGGATAAGCCACCAACAAACACAAAACTAACTTACAGCTTGTCTGACAGCCCCGTGGAGGTCCAGCCTCCCGGCCATCCTTACAGCTGGAGCATTTACCCAGGGCAGGGCATGGGGCAGCTCACACAGGTGCTGCCAGAAGCCCTGACTTGGTACAGAAGTGGCTGCAGTCTCCCAAAGAGCGAGTACAAAACACTGGCCAGGCACAGCGTTGCTTAAAAAAAGTGTCAAGAAACTAAATGGAAGGGATTAAAGAGGAAGAAAAAAGATAACAGGATAAATTGTTTGCAGGACATGAGCCCAGTTTTGTTGCTTGATTTTTGTTTTGGCAGGTGCATGTCCCAGGGTTGCCTATTTAGGGACAGATTTTACTTAAAGCTCCCACAATGTTGTGTATAGAAGAAACAGAAAAAAAGCCCCATGTCTCATGGACACATACTTATTTAGAAACCCAGAGGAAGTGAGCCACTTGTGCAGCTCCCAAGCTT
This sequence comes from Microhierax caerulescens, assembly GCA_035590215.1. NCBI lineage: Eukaryota > Metazoa > Chordata > Aves > Falconiformes > Falconidae > Microhierax > Microhierax caerulescens. The sequence continues at coordinate 69,022,223 of JAVJGJ010000057.1, read as the reverse complement.
GTGGTGTTTGGGTTTGATTTCTTTTAAAGATTGGACTCATCATTTGGTTCTTTTAACTGAAGAAATACAATAAACATGATTTCTCTTTCTTTTTATTTTTTTTCCCAAACAAGCAGTAAAAACAAATTGCAAAACTATAAAACATTGAAAATACAAGCAAAGAGATTTTAGCCTGAGAGAGCTATGAGTGAAAGCCACACTAAGCAGGCTGTACCCCAGCCTCGTCCCTCCATGTCCCCCTGGCCAGCAGTGCTGGGGAAGCACTCTTCATTGGGTGTGCAGCAGCCACCGCTATTTACTGGTGGCACCCACCTCCTGTTGTGGGGACATCACCCTCCTCCGTCCTTAGCTTCCTTGCTGGGACCACCAGGGATGGTGCTCTCTGTGGGAGGGTGACACTGTCCAATGAGAAGGGCACCGAGACCATGCAGGAAACTTCTTTTAGATATGTTCTGAAGATGCCATCCCTTCTAACTCGATGTGCCACCCACTTCAGGACTGGTAGTTGCTGCAGTCAATGACAGCCAAGGACAGGCACACTTCTCTCCAGCCAGTCCAGTCCCCATGAAAAGGTTCACCAACTTCCCAAGGGCATGCTATCACATCGCAGTTTATACTCCCAGTCTTCTCCTCCACACTGTCTATTCACACTTCTGGTCCCTCAGCAGGCTGACCCTAAAGTCCTCCCTTCTTTGGAGACACCAACCTCAACAGCTACCAGGCTATGAGGAGTCACCAAACTACTAATAACCTCCACAAACTGGAAGACATCATAGCCAGTCACTTAAGCCCAGATCCTTCAATTAGTTGTGAACATGAGCGGCCTTACTGCACTTGGAAGTGGTTCTAGGCACAAAATGTCTTCTCCAGGCTCGACTCACCCCAACGCAGGATATGGAATTCGCATTCCCAGCAACCGTTTTGAAGATCAAAGCAGCAGCGAGTCAGAGGGAGGCTGAGCCATACGTTGTTTGCTTCATATACTCTTACGCAGAATTATGTAATGTCATGAAGTGGTGTGTTTAGGGAGTCCAACTATGCACTTTTGCAGTTGAAATGAACGTATGCTTAGTGGTGTAATTACACCTTAAAAAAGAGACCCCATGACTAATTACATCAACAGGGCGACAAACAGCAAAAAGCTTCATAGCATGGTATGACAGGACGAGACCAAGCAGCCCCAAGTTGCACCGGGGGGGGGGTCAGGTGGGGTATGAGGAAAAAATTCTTCACTAAAAGGGTTGTCAAGCATTGGAACAGGCTGCCCAGGTTGGTGGTTGAGTCACCAACCCTGGAGGTTTTTAAAAGACGTGTGGACACTTAGGGAAATGCTTTAGCGGTGGGCTTGGCAGTCTTAGGTTAATAGTTGGACTTGATGATCTTAAAAGTCTTTTCCAACCTAAATGATTCTGTGATTAGGAATGAATTACCCATCTGGTAGCTCTCCTCCTTATTGCAAACACAGCAGTGTAAACCACTGCTGGCACACCCCGCATCTCCCTGTGCCTTCCACAGTGCCAGGACTATCACCAACAAACCTGCAAACAGCAAAATCTCCTGAATAACAGTCGAGGCCAACTGACCTTCGTGCTGCCCAGGAATGATACCATTTCACCCCAGATGAGTAGGGATACAGCACCGTTGGGCATGAAGACTGTGATCCACCATCAATCATGGTGCCACATCAGCATGTTTACGGGTGACTGATGGGGTTTTGAGCCATGCTTCATGTTATTCTGGCATGTTCCACTTCCCTATTTGCCATGTACCATCTGTCTGAGGTTGACTGAAGCCATAGGACGAATCCAAGGTGAAGACCTTGGCAAATACTTTCCCAGGGCCAAGCACAACCCGGACTAGCCAGGGTTATATCAGCTACCAGTCCCTCCAGATAACAGTCGTAGGAGGATGATCTTGGCTCGTCAACTGGAGCCACATCACAGACCATGTTACCCAAACCCAACTTCTGCCAAACGCCTACACTACCTTCCCATCACTTCTAAAACAACAACAGGAGAAACTGGCTACAATCCACCTCTCCCTGCCAACCTTTCCCATCCCACATCACTCATTAACTCAGGGCAGCCAGGGATTTGGCCTTAGCCTACGCAGAAGTCATCTCCTCCAACCCCATTAGTGAAACACTGGGAAATACAGAACTATCCAAAACATTGGTCCGAAGCCAAGGAAATGTTAAAGCATTCCTAAAATCCATTTGTCTTACTGCCTGAGATGGAGTTTATTACTAGAGTGCTGTGGCACCCTGAGATTTATGGGCAACGGTCTCACTCCATCCCAGACTGAGGGAGAACAATTAACACCACCCTATTCCCTGATCCAACTCCCCTCTGCTTTTGGCTCATTCTTCTCCACTTTCCTTCTCACCTACCTATTACAGCAATAGTGAGTTACAACCAGCATTTGGGTTTCTTTTTTCCAGACAGCCTTTAAGAGAGCAGAAAGCCTCACTAAGACGGACGCTTGCTGTCCCCAGCTCCAGCCCCAGGCTCTGACGTTCACCTCTGCAGGCAGAGATCTGCTGCAGCTGTTAAACTGAAATCTGCTGGGTTATACCGGGAAATGTATTGCACTTTGCTCACATGACTCCAGCAAAAATTCATAAAACTGGGGATCTTTAATGTCTAGCAGAAAGCCTGAGCGGTTTTCTACCAGACCCTGTCTAGCCAGCCCCACCTTCCACTCAAACTGCTTTTACAAGCTTCACTCAACACCCACAGCCTGGATGCTACGCAGCTCAGATAACCCCCCCTGCCCTCTCGTGCTGGGAGGGATACTGAGCTGCCCACAGTCAGGATCAGAGAAGGCTCTTGCATTTTGGGAAGACCCAGCACATGTTCAGCATCTTCAGTCTCAAGAACAAGGGGGTTTGGGAAGTTGAGGAAAGTTGGAGAAACTAGGGTTAGGTGAAAACCAAGAATTTCTCAGCTAATGACTTCAGATCAGGGCTGTTTTGCTGAGTAGCATTTTTACTAGTAAGCAAGCTGAATACTTTTTTTTTTTTTTCCTCTCTCTCAATGGGTGCTCCTCTTCAGGGCTCCTGAGAATAAGTTGGGAAATGTGAAAAAACTTCCCCTGGGGATAGGAAGACCTCTGTCCAAAGTCAGGACACTGCCCCTCGTTGTGCTGGAACTTTCGTTAGGCAGTTGTCACAAGCACAGGACAGCCCAGGTGGGAGGACAGGACATGTACGCTTTGGGGGAGCAAAGCAAGACTGGGTGTGGGATTCGAAAGGGAGAGGGGAAAAAACGCAGATGCAGTGGAAAGGGAGGAAAAATTGCCAAACAATTTTTTTCTCACCATTTTCCCTGCTGATCTTGATCATAAGTAAATGCACAGCCTCGATCTAAAGGTACATCTCTTTCTGATGCCAAATAAATTTTTTGAGGATTAACTATTTGGTGCCCACACTATGTTTTCAGGTTTTTAAATAAAGCAAGTTTCAAAACTCCAGAAAGAAACCAGCACGGTAAATACTTCTGCTTTTTGGAAACACTAGCTGCATATCTCTTCACACCAGCTATGAAGCAGCAAGAGGAGATAATAGAAGAAGACATAAAGCGGTTAGACAAGAATATAATGTTGAATATTTTGGAGCACTTAGCTGAGGATAAGTGGATGGTTAAGCACCCAAATGAACTGATTGCATTTCCAAAATGTGAAAATTCAGTTTGTGTATATTGATTTCCAGGCAAGCCTGGTTCACTTCATTCCCTAGTGCTTAGCTGTCTTTGAAGGTCATTAAGAGCCTGTCCAGAAAACGTCTGCTTACTTCAGTACCATTTTAACCACAGGTCTTTAGTCTGAGAGCAAATTAGCACACACTGACTCCAGAGAGATGCTCCAAGCTCCGCTGAGAGCCTCACCCATTTTGCCTCCAATATCACTTTCCTGGGCACCTGTTAACAGGCACATAGCAGGACGTAGAAGGTGGCATATCCAACAAGGAGGAAACTTCCACCTTTGGTATAGGAAGCTCTGAACTATTAAAAGAATTCATGTAAATTTAGCTCACATCTCTCCTCCACGCCAAGCTCTGAGGTGTCTGTTTGCACTGAGATACATCCATAAGAGACAGAAGCTTGGGAGCAGCTGAAATGGGCAGGAGTGTTGGGGAAGCAGCTGACAGGTCCTGGCAGGCTTGGCAGTAGGGCTGGAAAGCCCACGTGGCTCCACTGATGGGGTGTCAATAAAACACTGTGACATTAAGCAGCGTGCTGGTGCACAGGATGACAGTTGGAGGCCAGCTCAAGGGCTAGGGCTTGATGGCCATCAAGCCAGAAAACACAGCATCCCACGACTACATGACATGTCCAAGGAAGCAAGAAACGCCAGGTCTAGGCTTGTTGAATAACTAGTAAAAACCCGTCAGGTGTTGCCTCGATGGAGTCAGTGCCCCCCTCAGCTCAGAAGGGCTCCTGTACCTCTTCTCAGTCCATCCAGCCCCCCGCCTGAAGGTCTTGCCCTCTAGCAGGTGTGGTACCATGTTGTGAGTCGTTCGTTCCTCATCCCGCCCACGGCTCCCACCTGCCTCTGAGACACCCACATCTACCCGAACCCAGGCAGCACTGCCCACGTCACGAGCTCAGCCCCACAACACAAAGTGGGGGAATAAACAGGAGATGAAAGTTTGTTCACCTCCTAGGTTTTGAGTCTTCAGTGGGATTTGTTACTAATCATGGAGTAATTTTGGTTGGGACAAACTCCCAGAGGTCTCTAGTCTACTCCACCATGCAAAGCACATCCAACTAGATCACACAGCTCAGGGCCAGGTCCAGCCCAAATTTAGACATTGCCAAGGTGGAGATCCCTCAGATGCTCTGGGCAATCTCCATCAGCATTTGATCACAGTCATGGTAAAAGAGTTTTTCCTTCATCTAACCGGAATTTCCCATGTTGCAACTTGTTCTTGTTGCTTCTAGTCCTGTCACCACATACCTCTGAGGACAGTCAAGCCCCAACTTCTTTACACCCTGCCATTATGTGCTTATAGACAGCAAAAAGGTCTTTATTGAGTCATCTCTTCTCCAGGCTGAACAAAAACCAGTCTTCTCAACTGCTCCTGGTGCACCATGTGCTCCAGCCCCACACCACCTTGGTTGCCTCTGAGTTAGTCAATGTTTTAGGGAATCATAGACATCTGGGGAGCCCCAAACTGACATCTGAGGAGCCCAAAACTGGGTTTCCCTAGGGCACAGATGTACATCCAGAAGCGAGGGACTTACTGCCTGGGGAGCTGAGCTGCAGTAACCAGCTGTGTGGGCTCACTTCTCCCCCCACGATGGGAAGTGAAACCAGCCAGATAAATCCTAAAGACACCATACAGCCAACAACAGCAAGTCACTAAACTGCGGTAACTCAGCCACTTCTGGTCACAAGCCAGAAGCCGCACAATTTTTTTTTGTCCTAAACCAAACACAGTACTAGACCTCTTAAACAAGGATCAGTCTGGGCAAATCTTCCCCCAAAAGCCTTTTTTCTTCCCTGCAGCTTTCAACCCATCAGCTATTGAAGTGAATTATTTTTCTGTCCCTTCTCCAGGGTCTACAGTTAGGTGGTGAATATTGAAAACTAACACCTAGAAAGAGGCAACTGTAAGAATACAATGAAATAAAAGATCTCCTCTGCTCAGAAAGGATGGCTTTGGAGACAGCAACCTGTGGCTACGGAGCCTTCTTCACTCACTGAAATCCAGAACAGCTGTAGCATCTCTTTAAAGCCTGTTTAGGCTTTCAGTGAAAGTTCACGCAGCACATTAGGGATGTCTGGACTCACTATGTCAGGAGGACATGATGAAAGTTGATGGCACTGCTCTCCAGAAGCTAATGCATCTTCATTTGCAGTACAAATGGTAAAGGGGTGCCATTATTTGGAATGAATATTTTTTAAGAGCATGATTAGCACCAAGTAATTATTTGGAGATATCAGTTAATACGGTGAGCGTTGCTGAGTGCATGCTGTTTGTATAAGGAGACAGAAGGGTGACACAACTGCACTATGCATCATGTAATTACAGCAGAAGGGCTGGGCTTTTTCTGCTGATGAAAAGCTCCACAGTAATTTCAAAATGTGCTCAGTCAGTTTTTATTTATTACTGGCATTAGTGCCATCTTTCTTAAGGATTAGAAAAAAAAAAAGCAAACAAACCAAACAACCCAGTGAAAATAATCCACAACATTCACTTACTCTTTTATGTGTGACCATAATGTGTTTGAACACTGATTTCTTTTTTTGTTCTCTTCATTTTTTTTTTTTGCATATAAGCATATCTGAACATGCTGGATGGAGGCACCGAGAACACTAGGGGAGTACCTCCCTCGAAAGAACAACAAAAGTCCTTTTTCTTAGTCTTGGAAATGTTTAGAAAACAAAAGAGAATATTCATTCTAAGAATAAATTCCACTTGATCTTGTTATGCTCAGACACATGACTCAGGTCCTTGACTCTGAGACCATATATAAGGCTTGATGCAGGGCTGAACCTGGGACTTCTTGCATGTGCAAAGGCAGGAGAAATAGGTGCGTTATTTTTCATTTTGCTGCTATTTTCTTTGGCTAACTGTTAGCACAGGCTTTGCTGGGCTGGTTATTAACATTCACTTTCCTTGCTAAAGGCATTCCACTCAGCCCAGATCTCCTCCAAAGCTACTATAAATGGATTTAATTCAGACCATAATATTGAGCCCTGTGTAATGAGCCAAAGGTTTTAGTGGGCAGAAGTTTTACAAAGCTGAGAGGGTTTAGCTCAATGGCACACTGGCTCCCAAAGAAAGGCTGGCTTAAAAATATGTCCTATTCTCAGGCACTTGTTTCCATCCCCTTGCTCTCTCTTCCACACTTGGTCCAGCAATGGTGTGAACCGCTGTTGCTCTCTGTTGCAAAGATTTGGCTCTTTGTCAGTATTTACAGTGTTAGTTCTGCCTTGTGTCAACCAGGGAAGTGGTCATCAAGGGCACATTTGCTGATTTCTCTGTGCATCCTGTTTAACCTACATAACTGACCTTTTTTCTTTGCCTCGGATTCCTTCTGTCCATTTCTTGTTTTGGTTTTGCATCATTTCTTAAGAAAAAACAACTGGAAGCTGTTTATTTCCCTCCTGTAATTTTCAGTCTGTTGGAAACGACTGACAGGCCTGACCCATTGCTAAATTCCTGTTTAAAAACCTAGGGATGCTCCGAGTTTGTATAACCCTCTGAGCAGGAGCACATTTTCCTTTTCTAAACCCACGCTGTATTATAAAAGCCCTGTCTCCATCTTGCCTAACATAAAGCTATCAAGTTTCACTATATGCTTCTTTCTTATACATGATATGTCATCATCGAGTCCTATATAATTAACAAACCCTGATCCTCAATTAATGAAGAATAAGAATACACAGATTTATCGGTGACTGGGTGTGTGCTCCACTAGTTCTGGCTTTGGCAATTGGTTTCCTTCTGCAAAGTGCAATCCCTGCCATACTGTCACACTTCATAAATACAAGAGGCAAGTCTCCTTGTTGACCCATGCATTGTGACATGCTGCCAGTGCTCAGTGCCACTCCTTTTCCCCATTACTTTGATGTATATTTCTCATTATTTCATAAGTAACACAAAAATTAAACTGAATCTGAAGCAGCAGGGAAATCAATCTTCTCCAGAGAATCATCCCAGTTAAAAAATTCAATAAATCTTTAATCCATTCAGACACTGTATTAAAAAAAAAAAAAAAAAAAAAGTAGCAAGAATGCACTTAAAGAGGAGGCAGAAAAAATATATTCCAAATGGCCAGCATTATGTTGCAATAACATTCTTCTTAATACATTCAGACAAGTGTTTTTAGGAAGACAGATGATGTCTAAATGTTCTTTCTTGATAATTTCTTGTGTGCTTTCAATTTTCTGGAGATAATTAGTCATTGTAACAGGAGCATTTAGACTTTTAAACACACATTTTTTCACTAAAAAATAATTCAGTCAGGCTGGTAATGTGATAACCCTTCTCTGATTAATTAAATTTTCAGCGTGAGGTATTCTATGAAAGCACACCCAGAGACACAGTGTAACACCAAGCGGTCTTGTAGCTAATGCTGGGTCTTTGCAGATTTAAATACCAGTCCTGAGGCTGCCACACTTGGTCCGTGATTCTTGAGCTAAAATTTTCAACTTTGTATAATGACAAACTGATATTCAGTCCTACATACCCACACCAACGCCGGTTACCGACGTGCCTTGCTCCAGGAACACAAGTTTGACAATCCCAATCCATTTTAAAGAGCCAGGAGTGAAACAAAGACAGTGTCTAACCCGATCAATGATAGGCATGATATCAGACCCTATTCCTTTGCTCAATTTAAAAGATAATTCAGGAATGCCTGAGGATTCAGCTGGAGTGAGGGTTTTCAGCAACTCACTGGCTGCCAGCAGAACTTGGGGTAATTAATTTATATCCACCAAGAGAAGCTTGAGTATCCATGGGATTTAAGTGATAGTTGAGCAGTGGTTTTAAGGACAACTACTACGCCCTCAAGATGATGAACCCTGAAAGTGTTGACCCAATGGCAGCTGCAAGACACATCTACTGTGTTCAGAGCTACGTCCTACCTCCCACCCTGAGCTCACGTTGTATCCAACAGAGAAAAAAGCACCTGTCTGACCCATCCTAGCTACCTCTGTTGAGGTGGAGAATGCCACCCGTGAGGGACCTGCTGCCTCTGACCTTCCCCAAAGAGAACCCCAGATGACCAGTTCTCACATAGGTACCTACCCACGCTTGGGCAGATGAATCTCATCCTACATCTCTGCAGGTTCCCTGGCCACCACAGCAGGGCCAGAGCTAACATGAAACTCTCTGATTAGGGAGCTACAACATCCCCTTTCCACCGCTTCACACCCCTCAGAGTGGGAATTAGAGTTAATTGTGCAAGTAGCTTGCATTTACACTGTGGTTCCCAGCTCTTTCCAAGTGGGACGCAATGGGTTTAGGGGAAGAGAACAACGTCCAGGAGTACACTCACTGCCTTAGATCCCCGAGTACCCCTGGTCATATAACCTCAGCATTGCTTCATGACCGCCACCAGCCCAGCACCAAAGTATCCCAAAGGAGATATATATACTTTATATAAATACATAGGGATGTGCTTTTACTGCTGTTTTTCAGAGGGAATTGAGGCTGGCAGGCTACGTCTGCGTCACTAAGACTGAGGAGTACCAGTGGCATGAACCAGCAGTGGCACAGGCTGGGGACCATTCCCAAGACACAGTCTGTATGACCATTTTTTTCAACTTTTGCAGCATTTGCAGTATCTCTCATGGAAACTTTGCAGCTACTGAGTGACCCATATCTTTCCTGGCAAAGCCAGCACATTTTTGAAGAGCTCACCTAGTGCAACATGTGGGTATTTTCTCTTTTTTCACCTTGACAGCTGCAAACTATCGCCCTCATTCCTGTTCCATTTATCCCACTAGGAGCTCTTAGATTAAGTAACTCTTGGGTAAGAGGGGGAAATTAGTCATCATAAACAGATGGGCCCAGTGAAAAATTCCAACTTTCAAACAGCAAAATAGCATTTGCTGCCATGCTGACACTGTGATGAACTCCACAACTCCTGACAAGACTGCTGTTTTTTGTAGTGTAAAAAGCTTCCAATCAGCAAATAAGAGGTTCTCCCAGGAAAAGAGTTCATAAAGCCTGAAGAATTATTTTTGCATTTCAAGATGACTAGGAGGTGCATAAAAAATCATTCACAGAACCTGTGTCTACCACAATTTTTGAACAGCGCTGTATTATCATGTGCATCGTCCTATTGGTTTCAGCAAGCGTGTGGCAGAGTCTGATTCTGATTAACCACTCAGCATCAAGGGCCTGAATTTACAGATTGGCTGGTGCTGCATCAAGGCCCACAGCATTTGGAAGCTACATTAGCTTCACACCTTCCTAACCTCAGCATTCACTACACAAAACTGTTTTCTACCTGGAATTGTAAGCTCTCATGAAACAACTTTGCATCTACCACCAGAGTGCTTCAGCGATATTAATTCATTCAAACTCGTAATACTGCTGTGAGATGAGTGATATTGCGATCCCCATTTCATCGGCATGGAAGCAGAGGCGATGAACAGTCACGCTTTTTGAACCCAGGGATGTGAGGAATCACTGAAAGAAACAGCAATAAAGCTAATATCTTCTAGCACCTAATCCACGCCTTCAGCCTTCATGAAGTCTATCCCCTTTAAACAATGCAGCCAAAAGAAAGAAAATAGGTTTCATTCTGATCACCCTCCTGCCCCTTTCAGACACTGGAGCCACAGAACCACATCTTGATTTTGTACCCACACGACATGCAAAGCTCCTGATTGCTCAGCTCTCGGCACTTACGTGCCAGCGCTGAAGAGCATCTCCTGCCAACTGGAACTGGCATGTTATTGTTATTAATCATCTATATATGCCACTGCTTCAGAGGAACTATCTGGAGTATTTTATTTATATAAAGCATCACATTGCAAATGCCCCCTTTTCCCTGTGGCTGACCATCTCCTCTGTCTATACCCTATTTATTAAACAGCCGGATTATACCTCTCTAAAAGTATGAGGCAGAGACAGCAGTTTCTTGCTTCTGCAAACAAATACTTCTATTAGATAATCTCTCCTAAAAAGACCAGGTTGTGAAATGCCAAGGAGGGATCGCACCACAGTGATCCACTGCTGAGATCGTCTCTTACGGCCCTTGTCAGGGCTTAGACAGCTGGATATGGGAACACTCCTGGGAGATGTTGGCTGTTCAGCTCAAATGGTAAGGAGCCACACAGGTTTATCTTTGAATTGCTACTACAGATCCCTGGGGTCAACCAGTCCTTACCCCAACACCTCAGCCACATCACTGCTGTAAAAAAACCACCCACCTGCTTTGAGGCTAAAGGCCAGATTTTGACTATTTTTTTTAAGTGAGCTACAGATATAACCTGTTCTGCAGGATACCCGAGGGAGGTCTGAGCCAGGGCTAGTGTGGGATCCAGCCACACAAAGGTACCCAAATTAGTTTGTTCCAGATGCACTTTAGCTACATCACCTTGGATGGGTGCCCAACCTTGTAAACCTTTCTGGAGGCTGTAAGCCAACCAGTCTGGGGTGCTGGTGAGACTGGTGGCCCTGCAACACTTGGCTCTGTGGCACGGACAAGCCCTTAAAGCCTATGAACTATCAGGGCTCAAAGCCATGGCTTTACAATCAAGACCCAGCTTCCTTTGTGTCCCCACACATGTTGGCATTGTCTCTACAGTGCCAGAGCCCCTGGGGGTATCAGCATTCCTGAAAGTGTGAAATCCTCAATAAGGGGAATTTCTCTGTGCAGACAGGAAATGGTCCAGGTCAGCCTCCAAAGCAAACCCTGCATTTGCAGCACAGACTTACAACATGAGGATTTGGTTCTCTTTCAGTATGGCTATGTTACGCCAAAAGGGACTTTTGCTGACATGGAAACTCAGAGAGAGAATAGAAGTAGGAATTCTGGTGCGTGCACCCCAGTGAAGAGATGTGCATTGCAAACCGCTTCTTGTCCTCAGGCTTTGTATGTGGTAGACTCCTTCCTCCATCGTACCAAATGGATGTAACCAACGGCCTTGGGAGACCATGGAGGTCTTCCCCAGGCACTCTGCAGACCTTGTTCAAGCCATCAGCGCTCTAGTTTGCAGTGTTATAGAGCACCTCCAACAACAGAGCAAAATATCAGCTGAGTCTACAGTACTGCCAATAATTAACAGCAATGTATCTGTGAGTCCATTAGATCATATTCTCTTATTTACTGTAAATGGGTAATTACAAAAGTGAAGAGCTGAGGCTGCACGGAGGCTTGCACTTAAAGCAAGGGTTCAGCCTCTGGGTTGTTTAGTAATTTTATAATAAAACTCAAGAGATTTCGTAGTTCCACTGTCAGCTGGAAATGAACACAAGGCAGGAAACGAGGAAGGGCTTTGCTCTGACTGTCGATTCCTCTGAGTTTTGCACAGGTGAAGCAAAAATAATTGGTCCAGTTTTTATAATGCCATCGTAAGAGACTGTCTGCACTGTGCTACAGGCAGTGAGCCTGTCTGCAGGGCACAGGGGGTAGAACCAGCATTATTTTTCCTACAGACCCGTGGTGCTGCTAGCCTGGAAAGCAAGGTCCCATGCTGACCAGCCGTGCAGTTGACAGCAGTAAAACATCTTCCATATGGCCTTCTGCTAACAGCTCCGGTGGTGAGTTTTTTGCAGCACAGACATCCGACTGCTATGAGCGCAATCATGACCTCCAAATCATTGCAAAAAGGCCATCGGCTTGGGATGGCTGCTGGCCCCTGCCAGCCCAGGGCATGCTGCAATGATTCGAGAGACAAAAGGTTCAATACCCCAACCCCAGGCTCCTTTCGACTCAGTCCTTTGTCCCGTGGATGTATTGATAAAACAAATGATCCACGCTTCAGTGAGTCGGCACAAATGCGCTACGCAAAGCAGCTTGAAGATCAAAGAGCAAAATTTGCAGCTAAGGACACTAATGACTCAGCCTGGTTACTTTGAAAGCAGCTTTTGTGGGTGGTAAGAAATGGATGCAGGCACTGTAGAGCCTGGCAATGATGAAAAATAACCCAATACGCTCCAAGTGTTTGTGCTTGATATGGAGAAGAACAGATTTTTTTGCATATTTTTTCCCATATTTTTCAGTTATTATACAGCCACACTCTGACGAGAACTGAGGTTTGTATTCTTTTGCTACAGGAATTAATTTTATTTTTAAAAGTTGGGTCGAGTGAAATGGGAAGCAACTTGTAAAAGCAGCCTATAGGGTAGGAGTTGCCATTTTTTGTGTACTCTGAAAAAAACCTGCACACTGAAATCCCACTGGACATTCACTATATGCTTTATAGAGACAGCCCCTGGCCTGAAGGAATTTGCAGAGCAAATAAATGCAATCAGACCAAAATAAAGAGGCAAGAGAAGGTCAGATGAATATAAGAGTAATGCGAGTGAGATGGGGGAATATTGTTAGTAGGAAGCAGCTGTATGGGACGAAAGTAGAGCTATGTCCTGGGGATTGGAGGCAGGACAGGCAGATTTCAGTAAAAGTACAGAAACCACAGGAGGAACAAGAGGTGGTTTTATGAAATGCACTTTTCACTCTGTGCCTGTTCCTCCCAGTGCATGCCCAAAATGAGCCATACTTGCCCACAGACAGGAGGACCTTCTCCTTCCTCTTTGCTTTTTTCATCAGAGTCCTGTAATGATGAGAGGGGCTGCATGAGCCCTGCATAAAACTCCAGGATTTCAGTTTACCTAGGATCTGCTATCAAGGAACAGATCCCCTCAGTCTGCCCAAAGGCTACAGCACTGGACAACCTGTCACATCCTTTGTGTGCAGTCTGGAGCCGTCCCAGGGAATCTTGGATGGGTCCCGCAGAACATCCCTTTAGCCACGGTAGCGCCTCAGAGGCAGTAACTGCGATCTCTATATAAAGCTTGCCCCAAAACAACCACAGAGCAAGGCCTCATTTTGTGACCCTTGGCTGTAAATTTACACTTTCCAAAGATGTTCCAAGTCTCACTAAAACACAATGGAAAGACAGCTGAAAATTGCTGGCTGCTGAGTGAGTGCTGTCTGAAGACTCCTCCATTTATAAAGGAGGGAAAACATTGCTCACTGCAAGCTTATGGATCGCACCGACCCAAGGATGGGCTTTGGGGTCTGGCAGTTTCACATTTCACAGATGTATGCTCAGAAGCCCAGGAAGAAAATTACCCTTGTGCCAAAACCAAAAAACAAACAAACAAAAAAAATCCAACCCACACATACCTATTCGGTCAGTGCCAGGAAGGCTGTACAGGCTCGGCGCACTGATGTGTTTAACTGCTGCAGTGAAGCAAGAGCTGGCTCCTGCTAAATACTGGCAAAAAACTTCCCCTGGTATCCACTTGTTCTGCCAGAGCTCAGCGCAGAGGTTTCCATTTCCACTCCCAAGGGACATGAGGGCGAGCTGGGGCATCCAGCCGGGCTGAAGCGGGGAGCTTGCACACAAAGTCCCCACCCTGCAGACAGATTATTTTCTTTTCCAACATATCTCTAAAATCTGTTATGTGGAGACTATTTTTTTTTCCTCTTTTTGCAATTGCATTTTATATTAAAAATGGACCTCTCAGTGATGTTACAGTACTCGTTAGCAGAGGTTGTAAATAGCTTGCAGCATCTCAGACATGAGGTTTGATGCAAAGGTTGGTGTCCCCAACATGTGGACACATTAAAATGGTCTAATCCAGCTTTTGTCCATCAGGTAGCTACCACTGCTGCCTGCCCCCATTTGGTGGGAATTTTGCCGCCTTCTTCAATAGGAAACACAACTGGGCTATCAGTCTTGGTCCGTACATCCGATAAAGCAGCAAGTGAGATATTTCAATGAAATAAAAAATGCCTTGTGGGAGGTTTCTGCCTCAGAGGGAAGGAAGGGGGAGGTGCAGCCCTGGCACATGAGGCTTGCTATCCTGCATCACCCTTGTGAAGGCCCAGGGGAGCCCCTGGGCAATTATTTGAGGATTGATTGAAAACTCATCTCATTACAGGTGGATGAGCAGCCTGTGCTCAACTCAGGGGGTGTCATCTCATTCTTGTGCTGTGCTGGATATGAAGGGCAGGAAAAGCAGGAATAGTCTTGGGGATTTGAACTTGGACAGGCATGTTGAAACCAAGTAAAATTAACTTTGGACTGTAGATTGGGGATGAATGAGTCCTCCCTGGCACGCTGGAAGATGTAAGAGTCACCCTGGGGAAGCACTAGGATCCCCCACTTGAGCAAATTTTGACTGCTTTGGACAAAACAATGGAGAATATTTTGCAGGGAACAGTCGTGTGGGTGGAAGGGATGATCTCATAGGTCTTTTCCATCAGTGATTTCCAGGACTTTTGTGCCTCTGACATAAAACCCCAAAACAGCAACATTAGTCTAGGTCAAGATAACACTAAAAGTGTGTGTTTAATTTTACATCTGGCCAGGAGTAGACGTGCTATACAGCAGCTGTATGAGTCATTTCCAGATGCAACATACCACCCTCAGAGTAAGCTCCACCCTCAGAGTAAGCTCTGGGATGAGGGCTTTACATCGAGCTGATGGGAACTGGGGCCATGCAACACAATCACCATAGGTATAAATACAGCACAGACGCTGCACAACAAGTAGGAAAGCTCCTTGACAAAATGAGGGGCCTAGGGAAAGCCTTCACACTGCCGTGCTCTCCCTTAATAACCGCTCCTACCATTTGTGACAGCTTCAGGAAAACATGGGCATATGCATGGGCCTGAGCCCCAACCTCACGGACCTGAGCGTGCCACCAGCCCAGCTCCTGCATCTGACACCGGAGGCTTGGGAGCGCTCCTGTTACAAATAACCCCATAGCAAAGTCATGGGAAATGTGGCGTGTGTAATCTCAGCTGCGTCGGTTTAATCACCTCTTGGGCTAAGCTCATTTCCCAGCAATTGCCCCCAGTTAGGAGAGCACCCGCGGCCCCTACAAGAGCATGGCTGAGGAACGGTGACTTGCAGGACCACAGCACCCTGACCGTACATACAATAAATGGCTTGGCTTTGCAGCCCCTCACATTCTTTACCCACCAAATGGGAAACAATTCAGTTTTCTCCATCCTGAAAGGCGAGCAATGGCACTTGTTTTTACCACACGCTGCAGCTTAACGAAGGCACGTCTCCAAAGCGCTCCAGAAATCACCACGGCACATCAGGTAAGGGCAGGCACCAGAGAGCCATGCCCCAGCCGACTGTGCGCTGCAGGTCATTAACTAACGCCCCCCGCAAGTACAAATAACTTACTATTACGAAAGGAGTTGCAGGCACACCAGGGGAAAGCCAGACCCCTCAGGGATCAGCAGCTGCTGTCTCACTGCGGTCTGGTGGCTAACACAACCGACAGATATTAGAGGGGACTGAGGCAGATCAAAGAAACTTAACCTTCCAGTGCAGCCGCCGAGAAAGCCAGAGAAAGCTCAGCGAGTTTGCTTAGACGTCACGGAAATGCTGTCCTAAACATACACAAACGAGTTTATTGAAATTTATTTATTTTATTTGTTGAAGTTTATTTGTTTATTGAAATCAAAAAGCCACATAAAACATTATAAAAATGAACTTCTACCGTCTGACTTCAGTTGGTACGTTTACTATCCTGGTCTTTTTCTGAATGCCCTGGCTCCCAGAGCCAGCCATCCAGCATGACTTTCTAAATGGGGGGGGGGGAAGTGGGATGGAGTGCTGCTTTCTTTTCTTTTATTTTTCAAATAAGCTAATAAGCTTCTGACTTCCACAGAAGAAAAAATTAAAGCATGGAAATCTAAGTTACATGACCTAGAAAGTTAACTGGCATATAAAAAATTTAAATTTGTTTGTTTGTTTTTGTTTACATCTTGCAGTTTTGAAGGCATGAGTTGGAATATTGAGGATTGCCATAAAGAAGCACTGAATCCCAGATAAAACACTCTCTCTTTTTTCTTTTTACTTTTTTTTTTTTTTTTTTTTTTTGACAGAGGAGTTTTAACCAGCAAAATCTTTCTCAGTGGTCCGAAGTGTTTTGCTCTGGGTTTTTGGGCTGGATCCTGAGCTCATCGGGCTCACAGCTGAGTTCTGCTTATAGTCCATCCTCTGTCGTTACCTCTAAACATGATCTCAACTCCTAGGAGCAGCGGCGGACTCACCATCGGTAAAAATGCAGGGCTTATTTTCCTATCAGCTGTTCTGCGTTTCAACAGCCCACATGCACAATATTGGATTTCCACCCAACGCTGACTCACTGGTTGACTTGTTTGCAGCCCCAGAGACTCAGTACTAAACCCTCCCTACTCCCTAATGCCTCGATGCAGGGGAAGCCAGCCCCAGCAGCAGCCAGGGCAGGCGAGGGGGACCCCAACGAGACCCAGCAGGGATCTGGCAGCATTGCCCCAGGCCGTCCATCACCCGCAGCAGCCGGCAGACTTCACGTGCCACTGCAGCTCCTGCCTTTGAGTCATCGCTCTGCTTTACATACAACGTATAGGCTGATGCAAATTTATGTAACTGCACACCCGTGGGGTTTAGCCGCTCTCGTCATGGCATACCCACCCCCCCACCCCGCCCCGCAACACAAACCCTTCGACACACTCCAGAAAATCAACACAGCCTGCAGAGTCGGGGCTGGGGTCCAGCTCGCCCCATGCACAAGGGCAGCGCACGGACTATTTTTGCTGGGGATGAGAGGGTTAAGTTCAGAAACGGGTGGGCTGACTCCAAACACATTCCCCAGATTGTTTTGAGGATTGAAAGGAAAACAAATATTCCTTAGAGAAGGACCCACAATTCTTCTCACAGTTTGCAAAATGATCTCTTCCAGAGATCTTAATCTGGATTTTAATAGGTTCCTCGAAGAAATGTCATCTGTGGGGGCCAAATCCAAGCTGGAGAGGGAATTAAAACCCACCTCAACAAACAGGCAGAGGGGTCCCTGGAGGTCCTCCCACCTTTGGAGATACTTCAGTCTTTTCATTTATGAATACCCATCCTCAGGGACCTAAGATAATCAACCATGGTTCAGGTGAAGGTCTACCAGACCTGTGGTTGCAATTCAGCAAGGGAAACAGCAAAGCCAAATACTGAGTGACAGAGACTTCAGGACTTTTCTGTGTGCCCATCTCTCACCGCAGACCCCAGGCTGGGGAGGCACTAGCCCCAGCTCTGCTGAGCAAAGCTCAGGCTTGGTACCGCACAACCTGCATTGCACAGAACAGCACAGTTGAGTTTCTTTTTCTAAAAAGGGCAGAAAATATTTTACTTCCAAGATCCTGTGTAACACTTTCTCTACTGAACACACATTTCAAGCTTCTAGCCTGGTGTAAATCTGCCCAGCTCCACAGGGGATGGGAGTGCTACGCTGGCTGGCCTCAGCCTCTTGTCTTGGGGAAACCAAGTTTGAGTCTTTGTAATTTGGCTAATTAAACTCTCCTTGGTTTTCCATTGGAAGATGAAGTTTGTAATTTCTTCCCACAACCTAGAGATAAGCAGGGCAGTGTTAAACATCTGCCTCCAGTGCCCTGGGCTGAATTCCTGTGCTGGACAAGTCTTGTACATAGTCTAGGACAAGCGTAGCCATCAGATTAAATTCTAGATCCTATGATCACATTTCCAACTCTGTGTTGCTACACATGGTTCCTCTGTAGTCTTAAGAGACTATCAATTAATTAAACAGTCCTCCCACTCTAACCCTGTCCACTGCACCTGGGCCAGAGGTACCATTTTCTGTTACAGCCTGTGTACCGAAGGTGTAAAGAAACTGAGATTTGCTGTATTCTATGGATTCACATTGGTGCTTCCAGCTCAGGTGAAATCTTCAGTCCCAGGAGACCTTTTCTCAGTGTGTCCAAATGAATTGATAGTGGAGCCATTACCACCTTCCAAGTCAACCAAAACCTGGGCCTGAAATGTAATGACAGAGCCGCCTCCAAAATTGAAGTTAGATGAAAAAGAAGCATCCACAAAAGGAAGACTTTATATAAACAGATACTGTGACACACCGCTTTCTGGCAGGTGACAATCCTTCTCGATGGTTAAGACATAGTTAGTAGATGAGGGGTCACACTGTTTGCTGCATCCCCGGCTTCTGAGGCAGAGCCTGCAGCTCTCCACAGAGCTGCGATGGGGTGGCCTCTGCAGACGTGGGGGGGTTTGCATGGGAACAGCTCCTGAGATAAGCAGAGGATCCCAACCCCACGGTGAAAAGCAAACCAGCCTCTACCTCCCTACCGGAGCCAAATGTATGTCCTAGATTTGATGCACGCTGCAGTCTTCAAACTTTCATTTGTACAGCTGTTTCCCAAAATAGAGACACCATGACACATTCCTGAGAGCGGGGCCCTAGTGTAATTCCATGGCAGGATGAGAGCCACTCACACAGAGGGTTCCGCTGCACGCAACATGCAGATTGACTCACAGAGACTACATGGGGCAAGCCACAATGGAGCATCACTGCTCTGCAGTGCATGGAAAGGATGGGTCCATGCAGGAGCCACCAGCAGCAGACAGAGAATCCCTTCTGCCCTCATGGGAGCCATATTTTTGTGTGTATTTCTCAGGGCAGCTCAGAAATGTACACAAAAATGAAGGTCCCCAAGGAGAAGAAGAGATGCCAGAGTGAACCAGAGCCTCAGCAGGTCAAAGTTGTGCAGTCTACTTATGCAACAACCCAATCCTAAGGTAAAGGAGAAATAAATCCCACTCTTGCATGACTCATTAGCTTATTATAAGCTCGCTGACTCTTACAGGAGGGCTTCCACCAAAAAACAGACAGCTGACAAAGGTCTACAGGCAGCCAGATACCACAGACCTGGAGCTCAAGATCAGCCGTACCACGGAGGTTACAGGGAGTCAGGCGGCCTCCCATGCCTTCAGTGGAGATGGGATCACCAAACTCGGATTCCTACGGGCTCTAGGGATATCACCAACCTCATCACCTCCGCCCTCACAGGGAGTGAGGGTTGCCAATACAAATGGTTGCAAACTGAGAGAAGGAAAGTAAAAACAACAGAGAGAGACAAGGGAAAATGCTGAGTTCCCCAGAGGCTTTCCATCCCCAGCTGCTTGGCCTGGCAGACTCCATGTCCTCTGATCAAACCCGGGGACAGACAGGTGGGAAATGAGATGCCTCTTGCCTGTAAAGGCATTTAAGAACATTGTAACATGTATAAAAATGCACCCATACCCACACCTACACTTTCTCTCTTGCGCTGGCTGGCCATGGACCTCTAAGCCAACCCTAGCATCACGTCAGCAATGGCCAGGAGTGACGCTATTCTCCTGCTCTACGTGACCAGCAACCACTGAGGCCATCCACCATCTCCACAGCCATACAGCAAAAGGGTCTCTTCTACAGTTTGGTTTTGGTCATCCTGAAATGCTGTCCCTGCCCTAGCCATGGTGGACAACCCTTCATGATACTGGTCTCCTTTTGCTTACCAGCATCGTTGCTATGCTGCACCAGAGCCCATGATCCTCTCCTTGCTGTTCGCTATTAGCACACTCTATTAAGAGCTTTCTCATCAGGAAATTACGTTCCTATCAGTGTTAAAATTAGTTTTGGGGTGGGTGGATTTCTAATGGCTTCAGCATTAGGCAGGATTCATATGTTTGCTCTTCAAATTTGACTGAGCATCAAAATAGTTTGGTTTAGTAGCCTTTAGAGCACCCCGTCAGTATGGTACCAAAATCCTGATTTGTTAAGGAATCAGCTAATGCCCCTTTACCACATAACCACAAATACGGTATGTATGCACTATAGTCCAGTGTGGGAGTGCATGGCCATAAATGCACATCATACTGGCTTCTACTAATGAAGTAGAATTACCCCTCTAATACATACCTCTTGCTTTCCCCCCCCGGCAGCCCCACACCAGGGCTCTGCAACTCCTTCCCCATGAACTCCTTTCTTACTCTACCCTTTCCACACACAGTATCTCCACTGTGCCTGGGGTGCTGCATTTGCCTCCACACTATCCTAGATATTCTGTCCTTTTTGTATAGATAAATAGGGCTCTTTTCACAGCCTTTCTCCAGCAGCTCCATCCTCACTTCCTTTCTGCCCTTTAGGGAAATAAGAGCAACAATATTTTAATTTGGATGTGATCATTGTGTAAAGTAAGGCTGATGAGACGGCAAATTGTGCTGCAAGGCACCAACAGCTGCCATCACCTAGCAGTCGGATTTTTTGATGAAGACTGGCTGCTGGCCGGTCACAGATTACAGAAGCTCCACACACCTCCCCGTTTACCCCTTTTGATTGTTTTCCTTTACTAACAGTACATTTCTGCATACTCAAAAGATGTCCTTGGCTTGGAACGATACAACTTCAGAAGTTATCAGGGCAGAAGATAGCACACAAACCCAGAAAAGCCATCAAGGTGAGGCCTTTGCATTTGGAAAATCAAAAATGTCATATTGGGTGAGCTCAGTGGTTCATCCAGCCCAGGACTGTCCCCAGCAGAGGGGCTCTTCAGGGAGAGCTGCTGAGCCTGGTCTCTCTTCAGTCTCTTCCACTCTTACTCTTCCAGTGCCCACATTTCTTGGCTATGGGATGTTGCTGGGCGCATCCCTGTACTCCTGGTATCATAGACCTGTTGTCAATGAATTGTTCTAACTCCCTTTTAACCTGTGGTATCAGCAGGTTCACTGCCTCTTGGCCAGCATACTCCAGGAGCTCACTACCTGACAAGTACAAAAAATACTTTCTTTCAGCTGGACTACTTTCTTTTCTTTCCTGCTTTCAGCTGGATACTTTCTTTTCAGTTGGATTAAAATCGCTGGGTATTAATCCAACCACCTGCTAGTTTCAACATACCCCCACCTGCCCTCTCCCTTTGCTTTATGGATGAAGACCCAGCCCATGCAGTCTCTCCTCATAAGGACCAGCTCCATCCTTTCAGATATTTTAGCAGCTCTTCTCTGGACCTTCTCTACCTCCATCCTGAACTGCACACAGCATTCCCCTGGCATGGGTACACCAAGCCTTCCTGCAGTGGCAACACGACAATGCTCACCTTGTTCCCAGCACCCTCCTCAACTACGTGGAGGGGCTTGTTTGCTTCTTTGGATGTCCCTGCGCACGGCGCAGGCGATTCCAACTGACTGCCAACCCTGACTCCAAGATTTCTCCCCCAAGCCGTAACTCCCAGCTCTCGAGTTCAGCATCATGAAGGCATCGTTTAATTTTCCCTTGATGGATTACCTTATGTTTATCTACACTGAAGCTCATGTGCCCCCTTTATGACACTCAGTCATCTTTATGAGGTCTTTCTGGAGTTCCTCACCATCTGTGTGGCATCTGGCTACCCAAAGGAGCTTGGCTTCCTCTGCAAACCCAATTTTCTGTTTACATTTGACCTACCATATTTTAAAGCTTCTCCCATTCTCTTCACTTGAACAAGCTTTCCATTTCTCAGATGCCAACTATCTCCTGTGATATGCTGTTTAACTTTCCTACCAGTTCTGCAGGGGATTTGGAGGACAACTTCACCCCCACCCCCCCATCCCCCCACATTGCAGAGCACATTTTATCTTAGTTTCCAACACACTATTATTAACACCCTCCAGGCTGCATCAGGTTTCTTGTTTTTGAAGTGCTCCTTTTAAAGTCTCCCTCATATTTACCTGTCCCTCTCTTGAAACCAAATATCCTCATATGGGATTTATGTGCCCTACTTTTTCCTGCTGTGATGCTAAATCTAATTGTATTGTACTCGTTACCAGCGAGCTCTCCCGCTAATGCCTCTTGGACCAGGTCCTTTGTGCCACTCCAGGCCAAATCCAGAATAAAATTTCTTATGGGATCTGAGATTAACAGTTCTAGGAAGCAACTACTTACTGCATCCAAAACTTTCTCGCTACATCTTATCCTGATGAGGCATTGACCCAATATATGTGCGGATAGCCGAAATCTCCTGCTATTAATACCTGTCATAACTTTGCAGCTTCTTTAATCTCACTTAATTTCTGGGGTGGGGGAGTGGGGTGTGTGTGTCAGTAGTACAGTGCTAGTACTACACTTATAATTAGAGCTGGGATTTCCACCCACGAGGATACTATAGCGCTTCCCTTTTCCTATAACACTTCTACACTGCTGCACTTTGTATTATCCTTCACTTACACTGTTGCTCCTCTGCCTATACATCCTACTCCAGCACTCCTATAAAGCTGGTAGCTTGGCAACACTGCATCCCCCTATCTCCTTTCCACCAGGTCCCTGGGGTACCTGCTATACCATGGTTGTCACTTGGCACAAAGCCCCCTGTTTTCCCTTACTTATTTTTCAGGCTTCCAGCACTGGGGTATGAGCGCTTGTATGTTTTGTCTTCACTGCAGCCCCCAATACTCTGCACGTCACTCAGCTGCTTTTGCTGGCAGCCAGGTTTGCCTTTCCCATTTACTCTAGTTTTGCTCTGTGCAGCCCTCCTGGACTTCATAAATGCACACTGAGCACCAACCACATGCACCTTACAGGTTGCACCAGTCCAAGCCAGGCGCTTGTCTGCACCTTCTTCCAGCTCTCAGTTTGAACACTGCTCTATGGCCCTTTTATTTCTCAGCGTCAGCGGCCTTGCTCTGAATCTTATTCTGTTTTGACAAAGCCGTGGGCCATCTATGGGTTCTTCCTGTCCCCAGAAGTTCTTCAGCTCTTGAAGACCCAAAGAGTACCCTGACTCTCTGCACCATCTCATCCAAGTACTGAGTCTGCGGATCTTTGCCCCCCTCTCCAGACTCACCTGTGGCATTGGCAGTATCTCAGAGAGTGCTACCATGGAGATCCTGGACTTCAGTTTCCCACATAGCAACCTGCAGAACACCCTGCCCATGCTCTCCTATGTCCCCAGGACCAGCACAGACTATCTGCTCCCCTCCCTGCACCCAGCAGGAACTCACCTAGATACCCATGACATCTGCCCTTGTGGGGGGGGGGGGGGG
>JAVJGJ010000057.1:68974308-68990816 GCA_035590215.1 Microhierax caerulescens | reverse complement strand
CCGCAAGCCTGAGCTATGGAGAGAAGGACCCATGGATACACGACCACAACCTCTGCCGCAGGGCTCAAACACTGTGTTTTAGCAGAGCTTTTCCTCTACTCTTTGAAAAAAAATATTTTTTTCTTTCTTTCTTCTTTAAAGAGCAGGCCGTACTGTAAAGTGGGGAGCTTGTGCTCCTGTGTGTGATGCATCTACCCGGTGTTTTGCAGACAGACGGGAGACCTTCGGCCGTGCTCCCTGCCAGCTGGACATCGGCCAGCCCTGAACTGGAAACCATCTAACAATGCAGTCAGAGCTCACACAGCCCTGGAAATAAGGATGCTGATCGGTGCTTCTCACTTTTCTGTAATCCAAGAATGACCAAACTTCCTTTTTTTCATTTTTTTCTTTTTTCTTTTACTTTTATTTTTTCCTCTTTTTTTCCTCATTTTTCTTCTTCTTCTTTTTTACCTTTTTTCTTTTTTTTTCCTCCTTTTTTTTGTTGGTTTTTTTTTGGGGGGGTGGTTTGGTGGGTTGTTTTTTTTTTGTCTTCCAGGCCACAAAACCATTTTGTGCAGTGATTTTCCTTTAAAGCCACCTAAGGAGCAACTTAAAGACATCACATCCAGCTCTGATTCATATTTCCCCACTCGTCTCCCCCCCCTCTGGTTTTATTTGGCTAGAGTTGGGACTTTGGGGGTTTGTTTTTCCAATTCTTGTGTGTTCTCACCCTCTGGCCCCCAACCCTCCACAAACCTCAGGCAGCACAATACCGGTACAGCAAGGTTTCATGCAAGAGAGGGACCACACTAACAACTTCAAAGCCAAGAGGGCACCAGGTGCCCAAAGCCAACCATCGCTCCTGCACTTGACCAGCCCCTCAGCACAGAGGGAGGGAGATTTTGCCAGCTGGAGGATGGTTCAGAGAAAACGGAGCTGAAGAAAGTCCCACTATGGTGCTGGAGTTTCTATTTCCCACCCGCCTGCACCTCCACTAACAGCCCACATTTCTCTAAAGAAACAGCAGAAGCCACGCTCAGCCAGCCACGTCTCACTCTTGGTCATTTTACCATGTGAAGGCATAAAACAGGCTCTTCCATCACCCACTAAACCAGGAGCAAAAAATTCCTGGTTTTCTGCATAATGACCCAGAAGTAATTTCAAGCAGATTGGCCACATTGACGTGACATTGCAGGATCCCAGTCACCTTTCAGTGTAAATACTAACTGAGATAAAGGGTAGGCTTGTGCTCTAAAAGCTTATAATCGATACATGCACAAAAAAAAATACCTCACAATCACAAAGAGTAATGATGACAGCTGTTTTCAAGCAAAGGTAAAGTTAATGTTTAATTACTGTGGATGCTGCTTTGCCCAGCAGAAGTGGTGGATCGCACAGGTTCCCCACTGGCTTACAAACCCAATATGAAATTCTCACAATGGAGGTTTTCCAGGAAAACAACCCAAGTGGCCCAAGTGGGGATGTGTGTGGTTTTACTTTTTCTTTGCAAGACGTTATTTGTACATGACCAACTTTAAAGGAATGTCTTATTTGTGCCAAATCCAGGGAGACAGAACAGTGCTACCACCGCCCGCGGATGACTGAAAAAGGTCATCTGAAGTTTCCAGAGGTAACTGGAAATCTGGAAAGTGAAGCAAAAATAAAAAGAATAAAATAAGAGCCAACGAAATTAATTTTTACTTTTGCCAGCATAATTTAATGGAAGATTTTACATGCAGTAAAAGGACTGGACCCAACGGAGAAAGAAGAAGCTGCTATACCCATCCCTTCCTTGGGATCCAGTTCTGCACAGGCTATATTGCCATGAATTTAATAGCCTAGCAATAGTTCCAGCGACATGCTGCAAAATCAGAAACATGAAACACAATTAGTTTTCTCAAGGGTGAATACAGACAAACCATATATGTGCATTTTCAAGCTGGTTTTTAATCAAGGTGGCCCAGTTTGAGGTACCTTTGGCCTAATTTCAGTTGAATTATCAACTGCAACTGAGCCCACAGCTATTAAATGTTTACTCTCACCTGTAAGACCCTGAACCAGCAGGAAAAAACCCTTATGGCAGTGTTTACATTACAAACAGCATTCACCCCGCTCAGTCCTTCTCAAACCAGTAGATCAGCTCCCCCAGCCTGATGCAAGAGCTCTTGGGCTATGTCAATCCTCGCCTGGTTTCAGATGAGGAGGTGTTTCCACCAGCCCACTCAGTCATGAAGGATTCTGCTATTCCATTCACCTGAGGACCCAAATGTCAGTGTCCATGGATGCTGCTGAGCTGCCTATAGGTATACCATGCCTGTATGCCATTTAATGCCACCTAAGACCCTTGCTGCTATTCCACCCAGCTGCCAGCTCCCACAGGGTGCCCATCTCCAGTACATCCAGTGTCACCCCTGCCAGCTTCATGTGGCTGTTTCAGATACCCTGGGACAAGCCAAATGACACTGAATGCCTAAATTTAGGCAAATGCACCCAACCCTTGCAGGTGCAGTGGATCCCACCCTGCTCTTTACTGCCTTTAAAAAAACAGCAACTCCTGGGAAACAGCAGATCTGTCTGAAAAAGCAGTACTTTTCACAACCTCTGCAGATCTTGCAGTGCACAAGGTGAAGAGATAATGTGTCTTTTCTAGTATTTCCTCAAGATTTTGAAAGACCATAAAGTTTTATTTATTAGAAAATTATATATTATAAACCCAAATTACATGCAAGAAATTGTTTTTGGTCAAGGTCCAGTTTATTGCCTTGGGTTATTCTTTCTGCTACAGTCCTCTTCCCAGAAAAGCTAAAGCTATCCAAAAATAAAACCCAACACGTTTCCTTTGCCTGTGGTGGAGGAAAGCTATTTTTCTGAGCACTCAGAGTTTATTTTATTTTTCAAGGATTGCTTGATTAAATAGGAATCTATTAATATACTGAGTTTTCTTACTGTATTTTAAAGGGCATTTCATGAAGGTTGGTGCTCCCTTATTGCAGTTTTTATGGAATCGAGAAAAATATTTATGGTGCATCAACAGCGTGCTAAGCTAAATAGTTTTTTCCCTCTCACCCTGCCAAGATACTTCTGTGGTGATGTTTTACAAAACGGCTCAACAAGACTCTGATTCATGCTCATTGCGGCTCAGTGCTGGGTAAGCACAGGACACCGAGGGCCAGGCACCTCCACCAGAGGCAGCTGCTGCTGCAACACCATCCCCGCAGCTTGAGCTGCCCCATTCCACCAAACTGGTGGTGAGTCCTGTTGGCATCAGTGTCCCCACAGGGCTGAGGTCTGATCCACAGCTCCTATCCCACTCAACTGCAGTGGCTAGAGAGGTGTCCCACCTAAACCCATGGGCTTTTACAGCCGCTGCGATGGACTCTGGGTGGGATTGCAAATGTGGTAGGTGCAATCTTTGCAACAGTGGAGCAGTGGAAGCATCTTATAAGAAATATAAAGCTGTGCTAATAAAATCCAAATGGAAAGATCCAAACATTGAGACCCTAATTCATGAAGATGCCAATGGTTTGCGAACTTTCACTTTGTACGTTCTATTATTTGAGAATTATTTGAGAATACTCAAAAAACCACATGGTTTCTTCTACCCACGGCCCAGCTAAGCATCCTTTTCCCCCAGGGCTCTTTGTTTATAGCAGCCACAGGTTGAAGAGTAAGGCTTACAGCTATTCACCTTCCCTGCAAGCTTATGAGAAATTTGACAGGACATCCATCAGCTGGCACTGTTCTTCAAAGTGGAAAAAGACAGAGTGTTTTACCTTCCAACTATATAACTTTGAATAATAAAACTGTTTAGACTTGGAGATTTTTCTGATGAATGCCAAATGCTCTACAGCAGCAGCCCTCACCAGCAGATCTAAATCATGCAGCTTAAATGAAAGCCTGCTTTCCAATTTATGCACTAACTTTACTTTTTTTCCAGAATCAGAGAAAAAATCTGAATGCACTCTGCCTACAAAAAGGTGTTTTTTTTAAATGGTAATGCTGTGGTGACTGCAAACACGCTATTCTTGTTGCATCTCACAGGTACCATTTTTTTTCCCCATGAAGACACGGAAATGAAAGCATTCCTCCAATTGCTTTAATTGTTTTTTGAAGGTGTTTCAACAAGCTTATCACTTTAGGGTCACCATAGCTACTCGCCATGCTGACTTCAGTTACTGAACTGATTTTCAAGAGGCATGAACATTGTTAGACATTAAAAAAAATATAATGAGCAGATAACTAACACATCCCTAATGCTACAGGTATATTTTGAGGCAAGACCACATCGTACAGCCCACTGAAGGGCTCTTCAGGGCAGTACACATCCTTATCAACTGCTCTGCAAATCCCACTCTGCTGGCAGCAGGATGCTAAAACCACTGTTATTTTCTGACTCTTACAACTTGGATTGTGCAGGAGCAGAAAACTGCCTCACATCTTTACAGTTCCTTCCAGTTATCTCCCTAATGTCTGTCCACTGGCAAGCTAATACTAGAAAGCTGGCTGGAGTTGAGAGCTCAGAGACATTTCTGGAAGGTCTTTCTGCCCTGCTAGGACTCCCAGCACATTGAAAGATAACAGTTTCAGAAAACAAAATGCATTTCATTGGGTTTACTCTCTTGTCCCATTTCTAGTGTTTCTGATGTGGGGCTCTCCACCTCTTTTTGGAGTCAGTGGTATTTTTAGGAAAGGGAGCAGGTTCTTGCAGAAGTGTGTCCCACACAAAGCATCATCTGCAAAACATGAGACTTGCAGCCAAGTTCCCAACATACTTAGATACAACAGGAGAGATTCTTACCATATTACCATGACAAAAACAACACCTTACATAGTACATCTTGAACATCTCACATAGCAAGCTTTAATTAGCTAGATCTCAAAGTGAGTTACAAAGTAGGTCGGTGACTGTTTGACAGATGAGGAAACCAGGCCAGCAAGGTGCTGCAACTTTTACAAAGTTATAAAAAAGGCCAGTTGCACAGTCAGAAACAAAACCCAAGTCTCCCAAAGGGTCATCTAGTGCTCTTCCACCCAACAAAAGCCTCTACCACTAGTCCACATCACCTCCAAAGCTCATGACTATGCAAAGTCTGACTCCTGAGAGGGTACCAACATGGGGGTACCGATACCGGGGATCCCACCAACAGCAGGAGAACAGCAACAGCAAGGCCACTAGGCCAAAGAAACTGGTTGGCAAAGCAAAAGGAGAACCTGTGCTTTTCCAGTTACCTTCATGTGAGCTCTCACACACATGCACAGCCAGGAAGGCTCTCCGTATTTCAGTTTTCTACTGAATCCTGCCCATATGAAGTACCACAAAGCCAACTCCAACTCAAGGACAATCCAGTCCTAGCTGGGACATCAGGTATTTCAGATGAGGGACCTACTTCTATTAAAACACTTAGCACACGCACCTACCTGTCTCCAGTGGTATTTGGAGGACTCTCACTTCCCTGCATGACCCCACTTCCCCTCCCTATTGCCATCACATGTAGGCAGCGCAGAGAGAGGTAAAGGCTTCATAAACATCTCAAAATTGCTTTAATACTGCCTCATTGACATCAAAGGACAACTGTCACTGTTTTTATTGGGAGCAGAGTTAGGCTGCTACAGATAAATCCCAACCTAGATACTTTTT
The DNA here is from genome assembly GCA_035590215.1 of Microhierax caerulescens. Lineage (NCBI taxonomy): Eukaryota > Metazoa > Chordata > Aves > Falconiformes > Falconidae > Microhierax > Microhierax caerulescens. The sequence continues at coordinate 68,985,199 of JAVJGJ010000057.1, read as the reverse complement.
GACACTTGCTTGTCATGACCAGAGACAGAGAGTGCCAGGAAATGGAATTTCTGTTGTGTTTCACAGTTCGGACATGGACATGGCAACTGCAATAAAATCTACCATAAATACTGATGCCATCTAATAAAAAGGACTGAGCTGAGGATGGAGAGCTAAACCCAACATGACAGTAGGCCACATAAAAAGGAGGATTTTGATCCGGACTTTCAAGAGACAGCACTTATTTCCCTAGTTGCATCCCAGCAGACATGTCATCCAGTGTCTGCCCAGTACTGCTTTTGCCACCAAAAGCTTCACATCAGAACACACCTGGCTATGTTGAAAACTGACAAGAAGCCCATCAACCTTACAGATACAGTAAGTGATGTTTAAAGATGACTTATCTCGACTATCTGTTAAGCAGAGTTTCATGTCAAAGCCTCAGGAATATCTAAACGTTTATTCCACATCCCTCTGTGACCAAGGGCAGCCAAATACAAATGCAAAAGCTGCTCTTCTCCCAGTCTGGGACCTCTGATGCACTTGCATTCACACCAACAATAAATTAAGAGAGACCAACACAGACACAGGGCCCGATTCTTGCATGAAACATGGCTTTTGGAAAAAAATGTATTAATCTAGATATTAAATTCTCTAGATATATGGTCATCCAATGTTCAAACTCTGCTCTTATTTATTCCAGAAAAAAATATTTGACATTATACCTTGCTGAAAGTCTCTGATTTGTCCTTATAGACCATGATACACGCAAGTATTCAGCAAGAGCCACAGCAGAAACAGATGCCAGCAGATGGTATTATCCTGAACAAAATCAATTAAGGACATTTACAATATGTCAAAAGTGCAGCTACAAAAACAAAGTGTAGAGCTGTACATCTGTTTCTGAATGAAGCCATGAGTATTTGACAGTTAGCCAACAAACCACAAGATAAAGGCTGCAGCAACACCAATAATAGATAAAGGAAACACTGTACGTATTCAGATTCTTCAACAGTCACCAGAAAATACAAGATGTTGAGCAGAAACTGAGTAACCAGATACTGGAAGTCCATATGTCATGCATAAATGTAGCAAAAACATAAGCATATGAGTTTTCAGTATCACAGATTTTGTAAGGACTGTGATTTGCTCAGAAATTATAGTAATGGGAGTCATATGGCAATGATAAGTTAAGAAATACTATTCTCTTCCATGACACAGTCTTCTGATATATTTAAAAGGCTGCTGAGAACGCTGTCACCTTGTCTGAAATAAAAACTGCTTATAATTCCCTAAAAACTGTTCACAACATCTCTGTTGAGAACCCAGAATACAACGTTAGAGGCATAACGGGATACGCAACCAGGTATGTCGATGGCATCTTGTAGACTATATAAAACACAAAGGGACTGAGGGGATCACAGAGGTATTTGTACAAGGAACAAAGATCTTACATCCTTGAGTTCTCCATGGAGAAAGAAGATGAGAGGTACAAATGTTCCGGGGTAGGGGGGTGGAAATAACCTCTTCTGTGCCACAGCTTCATTACACCATGCTATTCAAGCACATTTGAAGTATGGGGAACCATTTACAGAAGAAAAAGGTAAGACCAGTGAACATATGCTGCTAAAGACAGCATTTAGTGTCCACTGCAATGGCCCCTGTAACTTGTTACGGGTGGTTTGCTGCAGATACCCGTTGCTACAAACAGGGCTGGGACCATCCCAGTCACAGTCTGCTGCAACATGATGAAAGGTCTGGTATGAAAATAGATGATTGTATCACCTCCGTGTACAATGCTTGTTATTTAGCTCCTAGGGAACTCATACCAAGTTTCTCCTACATTTGCTGCCAAATGAATAAAATATTCAGAAAGATTTACGTTAAGTGTTACTAAGGGCTGAGGGCCAGGCTTCCTTAAGGACCCTGGAAAAATACAGCCTTAGCACTAAGTGAAAGCCATACTTACACTGTGTATCAGAGTAATGCATCATTCATTTTTACCAAGGCCCAGATGACAGTCTCATTAGACCAGAGATGGATAAATGACAAATGACCTGGTGAATAATGTCACTGTGGGCCATGTAGGACTTCATCCAAGCAGTACCATTGAAAACAGATGACTGGCTAAGAATTGTAAGGATTAAAAAATAAGGCTTTAAGAATTACATTCCTGGGGGGAAAAAGCACTACATATTTGTATTTAATCTGCTTTGTAAATTGATTTTGTCATGTTACCTTGTCAAACCATTGAACAAACAGAATAATTGCTTAAGCAGCATTGATAGAGATGTGACAGATTGTTCAAGCATTGTGATTCTTTGTTCTCATATACCTCATTAAGAAATGATGACTGGTTCCATTTACAGCTCTTAAGTTGAATTCAGTAACCACTGACACACAAATTCAACCTGGCATCTACCAATTTTTTATTGTTCTCGGTCAGAAATTGTTCCTGGTGAAGTGGCTCTTGCAACCATTCCAGTGTAGTGGCTGATGATTTTTTAACGACACAAGACAGAAGGGAAAAAACCCAACAAAAACCCGCAGCTGACTTCCCTGCTGGTTTATAGTGTCTACAGAATGAAAAGAAATAAAACTTCTTGTACTTTGTATTTCTCCCCTTCCCCCACCACCTCTTTAGAGAACTATTTTTAACCTTTATTGTTTCATTAAGTAAGTCCACAGCACATCCCTGCAAACAAGTGGGCTGGCAGGAGATGTGAACCACCTAGTGGGACATGCTCAGCCCCTTCCTCTCCTGTCCTGGAATTGCAACCTGTTCCTCCACAGCCTTGTAACTTTATATTGATGTTTGAAACCTGAGCGTAAGGAGCATAAAATGCTGCTATTCCAGTATGCTGCTGAGTACTATAGGCTTTTCTTGACTCCCAAAGGAAAACCTTCAAGCTGTGCACATCAAAGACAGAATTTTACAGTCACTTGGCACGGCTACAAATGATTTAAGAGAAAATCAGATGAGAAACAGGTCTGGTGTGCTTTTGTGTGCTACCCTCTGACTTCAGGAAGATCTATTCATAGTGTGAAGCCAATGCAAGAGGAGACCTCTAGGAAGACATTTACAGGCACCTTCCAAAGCCAAAACTGGTTTTAGAACTATTTTTACTATCAATCTGCCTATCTCCCACATTTTGCCTTAGTGTTAAAGTACCAGAACAGCTAGCCACCGTTACATCCCTAGGGGTGTTATTAAATAATAACAGAAAAGGAAATTGATTACAGAAACTAATGTACCTACCACTGCAGTGACATTAGCAGGTGGGGTTTTAATGGACACGACTTTGCACGCCATAACCATACAGCAGCAGAGGGCAACAAGCATTGCCACCACCCTGCAAGCAGTCATGCAGACCGCAGTTAGATGTGGTTAGTGAAGATACTTCAACCGCCCCGTCTGTGGAGGGCAATCCCTCACGAGCTCTCCAAAACAGACCTCCTAACATCAAGCGCAATGTTGGTTAATTCACTCTCCACTTGCTGCAGTCAAGTTTGCACCCAAAAATCTCTAACAGATTCCAGCTGCTCCGCACCGCCTTCATTTCCCCACGTGAAGGGTGCTTTATCTAAACAAATAAAGCCCTTAACTTTGAGTCACTCAAAGGAAGACGCTTTGCCGTCTTCCCGCTGTGCTTCCCAGCTGCGCACACCTGGGGCATGTGACTACAGTAACCAACTAAGAGGCTTATGCAGGATTTAGGCAGGAGATGGAAAGCAGTGATTCAGTGTAGCGATGAGGTGATGGAGGAGAAGAGGAGATGGAAGGACCACCATGCTCTTACTCGTTTTACTGGGTTCACTCCCATTAGCTAATTGAACAAGAGGGCACCACACAGTTCCTGTTTAAACCTTAAGCAAAGCGAGCATTTTCCTTCTGATATTTAAGAGGACCTACCAGAAATGCCTCAGAAATGGAGTTAGAGGGCTGGGGGGGAGTGGGACATGACACACAGACGGACACCTGGGGCATCACAGAGCCAAGACTGCTTCTGAGAGCTTTCCATGGTCTCGGGTCACCAACTGAGCAAGGTCAAAAAACACACATTTCGGCAGCTGTGGAGCACTACCCTGTTAAAGATGACAGGCTGGGAGCACTATCCCTGTGAAAGAGGACAGCCTCTTTGGGAAAAAGCCACAATCCCCCTTCCATCGCTGAAAGTAACTGACCAGAGAGCCATTGTTTGGACCCAAGTCTTCTCTCAGTAGATGGAAGAACACAAGGCATCAGAAAAACGACTGTCAAGAAGTCACTGCATAGACAAAAGCATTTAGGAACCAGCTAAAGCCAGTTTGCATCTGATGATGAGATGACAACACCTCATCACTGGGGATACCTTCACACTGAATTTTGGATTAGACCCTGTATTAGGGATAATGAAGCTTAGATGATGTAAGCAGGCATAATGCTCCTGCCTTCACCTAAATATAACCCAAATACGAAGAGAATTCAAACTACAGAATAAATTAACAATATTCACAATGCTCTTAAATGTTTTTTACTAAATGGCACAAGTCATTCTCTATGCATTTATTAATGAAGCCAAACAACATATTGTGTGACAAGAAACTAGCACTATATATCACTACGTATCAATATATCACTACATAAATAGTATTTTAGTGTGTGTTTAAATATATACAAACACACATAGACACTGTATCTACTTATATGTACATAAAGGGCTCCTACACCTTCCACATAACCACATGGCAATGCAAGATATCACAGCATCACACCATCTCCAGAGCAAACACCGGCACTGAAGCTGCCAATCATTTTAGCGGCCCTTGACTGAAAATCACTGAGTGTTGCCTGGTACCATGTACAAGGTACACTGTCCAAAGAATTCGTGTCTACAAACTTTTGCAGCTGTATACCTCATGAACAAGCAGGGGACCTAGCTGTGTCTAGAGCCAGTTAAGCTAAAAGCACCCCATTTAGACAAGTCTTTCTAGGCATTTCCCTGTAGCTGAATCCCATGGCTCTGCTTTGCCCCAGCCTTCTCCCTTTTGGCTTTCCCCAGTGCAACTCCACTCACCTGCAGAACAAGCATGCTCTCAACTTCAGTACTCATCATGTTCTCTTTCAGCAGTGCCAGAAAGGCACACATTTGCTTTCTGGACACAAATCATCTCAGCTGTCACTCAGGAATCCTAGAATCACTTTATTTTCTTTCCTTTAAAATTAGAGGATTCATCAGAGAAACTCCATCAATGGACTTGCCTACAAAGCTCTGCGAGACTTTTTTTCAGGGTCTCCCTCTTAAGAGCATAGGATATATGACCATAGCATGAATTATATGGCTATGGCCAGGAAGATTTGTCACTAAAATTACTCCAGATACACCTTAACATACTCAAGAGCAAAAACCTCCCTGCAGCCTGCAGTACCTGTATATCCTGTGTCTACGTGCTTCAGGTTTTTCAGCTTATTTCGTGGTACATTCTCCCCCAATGTCTAAATATATAGCCTCCCGCTTCCTAAAAAGTATGAGCTGTAAATCAAATCTGTGACATGAGGCATTTTCCTTCTAAGTTATTCCTCTTGTGCCCCAGTGCCTGGGTCACTCAGCCAAGAGGAGTCACACCATTATTCTGCTGCATAAATGTTTTTATCTAAGCATCTTCTCGTTGTTTGATAAGCCATGAGAAGATGCTTAGATAAAAACTAACAAGCTAACAAGCCACACATTTGCCTCCATCTTCTCTCCCTAAAGAAGGGTGCACAGGTGCAGCAGTCTTCTAGTAGGGGGGGTTGCATTGTTTTGTGTGGTTTTTTTATGTTTGGGAGTATTTTACGTTGGGAAGGAGAGCTTGTTTGCTTTGCAATATTCATGTTGCTATGTAATTATGCTAGAGAAGGTATTTCAAAACACTGTGGTTGGACTCAGAGAAGGAGGTGTTGTTTTTATGATGATGATTAGCAGCCCATGGAGAAGCTCAGTGTCAGATTTTTCCCTCAAAAAATATTGTCTCTCTTGAACAGATTAATTACACCCCTACAGCAAGACATCCCATTAATGCAGAGGTGTGAGGCTGATGCTGATCCCAGAGCTTTAGACAGTGTTTAAGACATCTCAGGCCCCAGCTACAAAATGTCCCAAAGTAAAAGACAAAGTCTTTGAATTTGCTCAAGTACTCCGCAAGAAAACAGGGTAGGGAGCACAAAAAAAAAGTTTAATACGTTCACAGTATCTTCTGCTGTTGACAGCACACACCAACCATTCTGCAGTGCCTGAAATCTCCAAAATGCTACAGGCTTCATGGCTGGGCATATTGTACTGAGTTACTTACGCTGAGAGACAGGAGAAGACAAGAGCGAGCAGTGGGAGGAAATCTCCAAGCCAACTCAGTGTAACAGTGGAGGATTACTCAGGGATGCTCCGACAGTCTCTCTTGGCTACATCTGAATTTGATTAGCAACCTGTGCCTTCCCCAGAGGAGTTTTCCACGTTGCTGCAAATCCTCTAAGCGCTCTTTTCCCTGCTCCCCTGCTCCCTTCTATGTTGTTTGGGGGTTTCTATGTCGTTTTGGTTTTCCCACAGTTCTTCATCCAATAGTTTCCCTCATTTCAGCCCTTGCCCATCACAGGGGGGGTGGCAGGGTCACAGCTAATGAGTTTGGTTGCGAAGTTGAAGCTTAGTTGAAGCCTGGTCCCTTGAATTATTTAAGCCAGAATGAGAGGATGGGATCCTGCTGGGAGAGATCCCACATTATCCCAAGAACTGTCTGGTCTGCTCCAGCTCTTTATAGCTCTGGGAAGACCTCAATTCCTCTGAGCATCTGTGAAACAACACAGCAATAAAGTGCCTGCACTGTTACCAACAGCATACAGACAGCACTTTGCATCTTCAAACTTTAGCTAGTAAAAGCTATTTATATATGTGATGACCCTGGGTGAATCACATATAAATAAATACATTTTGAAGACATTGGTGCTGACACAGTGCCTGCTATTAAAAGAAGCAGGATGGTCCACTGCATAAGGCTGGAGTTAAGATTCAGGCTCAGCTCTGGGTTTACAAGTGACACACTTCGTCATCTTTAACAAAACAGTTACCATTTTTGTCTTATTTATTTAGATTGTAAGTTCCTCTGGGTACAAACAGTGTTTTACTCTGCTGTTTGTAATATTCCTAGCTCAACACTGCCTGATTTCATTTGAGACCAAGAAAAAGCATAGTAATAAACCCCCAAATATTTTAGACCCATCATATCTCACTTGCTAGTGTCCAGCCCTCAAATACACACCATCTTTTCAGCCTTTGCAAATCCTTACCTTTAAGCATTAGTGGCTATGCTGTTTTATTTTCCACTACTCTCCAAAGCCCGTTCATTTCTGTGTCCAGTAATGAATGTGACCAGACATAGCAGGTGGGAGAAGGGTGGCCACAGTTCTCAAGTGCACATGCCATCAGGTCAGCAGGCATGTTTTAAACATGCTGCTCAGCTAAAACATGCCAGCGTCACAGAACGACACATCAGCACGGCCTGGTACTGTCTTAAGGGGGACTGTCTTAACCTGTGATGCCTGAGGAACCCTTCCTTTGGAGCTCCTGGGAAGACCTGCAAACCTTCATACCCAACTGCTGATGAACAAGGATGGTATTGCTCTCCTTACTCCCAAAGTGCAGCACCAGCCCTCACCAAAACAAACACAGAGGTTAAAGGCTCCCAGACCTCAGACTTTGCATGGCTCCCAATCTCACTCCACTCCTGTCAGCCCCAGAGGAAAATTCTAGGTCCTCTGTACTCTGACAACTGAGCATTGGATGTAATTCCCCCATTTTGGGTGTTCAGGCTTGAAAGAACATACCTTCAAATAATCAACCTAAATTAAGGCGACTGTTAAGAGCAGGGTGACGAGAAGAATCCACGGTAAGCAGAAAGACTGCAAAGGCAAAGGATCTAGGGGAGAGATGCCATGGTGCTGCACCCTATTGCTGCTGATGGTAAATGCTCGTGTTCATTTGCATCATTAAAAGCAGCTCCCTTTTGTTCCTCTGGGAAACTGCAAGTAGACTGAAACCTCTCAGTTTTATCTCCAACTGGGAATATAAGAAAATCAAAAGAAAAATTAAAATAAATCCTTGATACATCTAAGCCTGCTTGTTTTCTCTCACATGCTTCTTCCCCTTTTTGACTCTTGAAAAAGGTATTTTAAGAACTATCTTTGTGGTTATGTAGTCCACTTGTCCAAAACTGTTGATGTTTTAAATGTGACATACGATATTGCCCAGGAAAAGAGCAAGCAAAATCAGTGATTTATTGTTACAGAGGATCTCCAACCCTGTGCTCAGCTGTTCTACACACAGATCAGATCCAAACAGAGCTTCCCAGTAGCTTTTTCTTAGCACATCCAGTGCTTAAAAAAAAAAAGAAAAGAAAAGAAAAGAAAAGAAAAGAAAAGAAAAGAAAAGAAAAGAAAAGAAAAGAAAAGAAAAGAAAAGAAAAGCTTTTTAACTCAGCCAAAAATTCTGCTAAAGAGTATTATTTTAATTTAACCTCATACAATCTGTTTGGTGAGTAATTCTGGCATAAAACTCAATACACAGCTTTCGACATGAAAACATCAGTGAGGGGCTTTGCAAAGTTTATTAACAAACTGTTATTTATAGTTTTCTTTTTAAAAAATGATTGACACAACATTCAGAGGAAAATTACAGGAATCGCTAAGTCAGATAACAAACATTAGCGTTAAGATTTGATAGAAAGGTTTTAAGCAACAGTATGATTTCTAGAAAGGATAAATATTCTGATTGCTAAGCTATTTGTCACTCAAGAACAGCCCAATAACACACATATGTTTGCAAATTATTGTTATTGTTGTTAATCATTATTTACAGAAAAGTGCTGAAATGCAAGGTGGTTTGAATTCCAATGAAAACATCAGATCACTGCCCCGAGGAACTTTTGTCAAGGGATTTCACCCATTACCTGTTTACTAACAGTACCCATTTAGTTCTAACTTGTTTTCATGGTATCTAAAATTACTAGAAAATTAGGTCCTATTAAGTAATCATGAATATAAACTGTGAGTCACCGGTTAAGTGAATACCATCACTGGCAGTAAATTCAGAATCCTATTATAAATGCTTTTTATTGTCAAGGAAACCAAAACAATACAACTTTGCTCAATATTAATTATATCCTTGGATGTTTGGAAGGATTAAATAACTCCAACTAATATTCTGCACATAGTCAGGAGAATTGTGTGTGAAGGGTCACAAAAATAATTCAGGTCAGTCACCAAGGTAGAGAGAAAAAGAGACAAAAAGGACTAAAAAAAATACATAAAGAGCTATTTCAGCTCCTATGTGAAAGCAGATGGAGGGTGAAGGAAGCAGGCAGGCTGCTCCAGATGGCAGGAGTGGCGGCGAGGAAGGCTCTCACACCCACTGTGTTGTGGCTGTGATGTAAAGAATAGATTTTTGGTTAAAAGATTACTATAGGACTCCAAAGAGTTGGGTTCAGCTCCATCCCTCTCCACCAGGTCTTCGGAGCCTCTGCAATTTGCTTGTGGCAAGCTTTAGGGTGCCACCTCCATCTCTGGCCAACAACAAATACCAGCATTTTTATGTGTGCTTTGCCCTCAGCTCACACCTACACAAAGAGCAGCTGTGGACTCAGTATTGGTTATATCAAGATCCTGAGTACAATACTGAGTTTTGGCCTAGGCAAGGATCACATTTTCCTAAGGCCTGTGCAAATCATCAGGAGGGGAAAGCCCAAATACCCTATTCCAACCCTACCCACACATCTTACTGCCTTATTTGCCAGTCAAGCACACTTCTTGGTTGCACAGGCATTCAGGTAAGCAGGTATCCTCCGGCAGCAGGGAGCTCAGACTGTACAAAGATGTACTTGAAAGACAACAACCATGGGAAAAGAAGAAAGGCATCACAGCTAGTAGAAAATTAGGCTCATGAAGGAAGCATGAACATATATAGATGAGCTGACAATACAGCAAACTGGGAGTCTCCAAAATTATGCATTTACTTGAAAGTCTTTGATTCTTGAGTATTTTGAAATTTTATTTACAGGCCATGAAAGAAATTTGACCATTATGCTACACTGTTGTCCCAAATGAACATTGTTCAAAACACACCCATAGAACTATGCTTAGAGAGCTACCAAAACCCCTCCTCAGCAGTGGCTGCAGATTTTTTTCCCGATCTTCTCCATCAGCCTTTATATCCACTGGCCATCTTGCTTTTCTCTCTTTCCCATTTAAATTCCAGCTGAATGCTCAAACCTGTTATTTTCTGTAACTGTTCAAGGAAGACCAACAATCTGCATTACAAGATACTACAATTCACATTGCAAATAGTAGGGACTCGTTGTTTCTAAACCTCTACGAGTACACTGGACACTAAACTATGCCATGCAATAGCAAACAGGATCACTTGGTATAACACAAATGGGGAACGTTAAAGGGGTCCTAATAGTATTTTTCTGCTTGCCCTGTATAAAGTGCTCAAACTATAACACCTGACTTGTTTTGAGTGTTAAGTTAAACATTAATACCTGGACCTCAGCTTTCACTCCTCCCACAGATGCTAGAGAGGTGCTGTGGGTACGTCTTAGAATCACAGAATCATTTAGGTTGGAAAAGATATTTAAGATCAACAAGTCCAATCTTTACCCCAGCACTGCCAAGCCCACCACTAAACCATGTTCCCGAGTGCTGCATCTACGCGTTATTTAAACACCCCCAGGGATGGTGACACCAAGCCCCTCCAAGGGCTTGGCCACCCTTTCCATGAAGGAATTTCCCCACACCCAACCTAAACCTCCCCCGGCGCAACGTCAGGCCAGTTCCCCGTGTCCTGGCGCTTGTTCCCTGGGAGCAGAGACCGACCCCCCCTGCCTGCAGCCCCTGCCAGGCAGCTGT
>JAVJGJ010000057.1:68961826-68974027 GCA_035590215.1 Microhierax caerulescens | reverse complement strand
TGGGCACGCTGGGGGCTCCTGCCCAGCGCCTGTGCCCAGCGCAGAGCCCCCCCGGCCCGGCCGGGAGCAGCCGGGTTTGTGAGAGAAGCTGGGAGAGCTCCTCCGCCAGCTCCCTCGGTGCCCTCGGGTGCAGCCATGCTGCCCCAGAGGCCTGTGTGTCTCTAAGTGGGGCATAAAGTCACTGACCACTTCATCCTGGACTATGGATGGTGACTTCATTCCGTAGCTCAGGGGGCTGAGTACCCTGAGGATAACCGCTATAGCTATTAAAGGCTGAGGCAAAGAAGGCATTAAGTAAAGTATCAGTGGACATCTGCCAAGTTGAAGTCCCCCACAAGAACAAGGGCTAGCAATCGTGACAATCCTCCCAGCTGCTTGTAGAATGTTTCATCTGCCTCTTAGCACAAATTACCCCTAATGCCACATGGGCTTGGTGGTAAGATCCCCAGTTACAGATCTTAAGGTCAGAAATGACCATGAAACATCTTCCTCTGTACAAGAGGCTCTTTCCTGGTGACTCCTGCATGAAGCCTGAGAGCTTTCAGATGGCAAAAGGATTTCCCCCAGCAAGTCATCCCAGGAGACATGGGAACAACTTGCCTTCATAGTTTGCCCCAGTGGTTCATCAACCTTCCCCCTGAGAACATGTGCCTTAACTTAACCTTTGGGACACTGTATTTTCTCCCTGAAGATATTTTTTAATGTGAAATGTTTCTTTCATGTAACTTTTTAAAAAGGAAAATACTGAACTAACACAAAGATGAAACAGTCTAACAGAGCCACTGTTGTTGTCTCACTGGGGTGTTATAAAAGAGAGGCAGAAATTGCTAGTAATGTCAGCAGAAACAAGAAAATCATATGAACTCTTCAATCTTCACAGCAGGTATGGAGCCAGAGGAAGCACAACTATCAACATGTTTCCTTACATCCCAAGAATTTCCAGTATCAGAAGGGGAAAACAATTAACTTGCATGATGCCTCAAGTTAAATGCCTAAACAGTGATGATTTGTTGTGTTGAATCCAACACAAGTGTTTCTGGAACCCAGCTGATGAGAAGGGAAGATCTTTGACCAAAGACAAAGAGATCTTGAGCCTACTGGTACCTCGCAGCACCTCCTCTCTACATGGCAACTCAAATGCATGGGGCTCCTCCATCAGGACCCATCCTTACCGCCAGCATCTTCTCACCGGTGGAAGTCAAGGCTGACTGCCTAGCCTGAGACATGTCACCTCCATTAGCCTTGTCCTCCATGAAGGTCTGAGCAAATAAATGAGCAGATGAAAGCATGAGGTAGACCAGCTCATGAAAAACCTAAGTGTCACTGTAAGACTGCAGGCAAGGGAAGACAGCATGAAGGACATGAGAGGACAAAAATACAAGAGGCAGCATGTAAAGGTTTGTGACTCCTCAGTGTGTGTGTGCATGTGTGTGTGTGTGTGTAAGAAAACAGATGTGAGAGCAGGATGTGGAGTGACTTAATTTCATAGCATGAATGAGCACACATGTGTGCATAAAGGAGTCATGAAAAGTGCCAGGAGCCCATCAAATGATGTGGGAGTATGGAAAAGATGCAAGACACGGATTAAGCAAAAACTACAGTACAGCCCCTGAGAAAAACAGGACCTCTATAAGTTTTCTACTTTAGGAACGTACTAGACACATCATTGAAGCATTATTTGTCTTCCCCCCCCCAGCTCTTACTGTGTTATGGCTAATCCATGCAACTCCCTGTGTTACCATTACTAAGCTTTAAGGAATCTACTGCATTTAAGGACAGTACCAGTATTTCCATAGCTACTAAGCTTGAGGCTTTCTAAATATTATAACTTCATCATAAGTCTGATGTCAATAAGGCCTAGTGACAGATACCTTAGAAATGTGGGACTGATCCAATTAGGCAGACCAAATGCTTGGAGGCTTTCCTCTTTGGCTGGTGGATCACATGGTATGTCTTACTACTTCTGGGAATGCCAAAATCTGAGTTTTCCAACCCCTTAGACACAATATCACTTAAATATGAAGAACAAAATGATATTTCAGTGATCACCCATCTTATCAGATTCCTGGTATTGTGAAACTCCACATCTCTCAAGGGCTGGGACAGAAATCTCCTTCTCCAGTCAGGCCTGCAAACTGAGTAGAACTACAATAGGTGAATTTCTAGAAATTTAAAAAAATAAGCAGCTAGTCAGATCCTCTTCCTTCCTCAAGCCTACCTGCCTTGACTTGGAAGGGACTCTAAATTGCAACAGCTGAGGATCTGGCCCGCTGCTATGATTGTATTTTATCCTTGATTTACTTTGTGTAATTCTTCCTAGCTGTTTTGTCAGGAACTGTAATTTCACTTTCCGTGGCTCAGCAGTGAATAGGTCCAGTTTCAAGAAGAGGCATCCACTAAACCTGTGCACACAGAGTGTGGCTTACTGCTGTGTTATTGCAGTCCTACATGGACCGGCACTGCCAAACCGAAGCAGCCCAAGAATGGATCAGGACCATCGTATATATTTTTCCTATATAATATATATATAGAATAGATTTTATATTTGTATTTTATTTATAATGTATTATATCTTCTTGAATAATATTACCAAAATATTTTGCTGCCACTCTAGTACCCAAGAGGTTGCAGCCACAAACTAAGATTGCAGGTGCTTAGGGACTGCGTAAACACAGAGCAGGGTAAATACAGGTTTGGGTACCATCTGAGCCAGCCACTGCATTGCTGATAACTTCTTTAGGAAAACACTGTTGCCCAACAGCAACTGAGCAGAGCAAACAACACAGACCTCAGCCACCAATTCTTTAGGTAGAAAAGGCTACTTTCTAAAATCTGAAAGTGATGTTGAATTCAAGATGACTATTTCAGTATCAGTGTGGCTGGACATGATTTACGGGGACATGTAAATAATTAATTCCAGCTCTGGAAAAGATATCTGGGTACTCATTAGAGGTTCCTTGAAGCCCAAATGTTATCATGATTAACTGAGTTAGGACCTCTTTAATAGTTCCAGCAATTTCAACTCTTCCATGTTAAAGATCTGCTAAAAAGCTTTTGTTCCGATGACAGACTCTTCTCAGAGAACAAATCATTAATAAAGTATACACTTAGATTTAACATTCACAAATCAATGCACTTGAAATAAAATGTTTTTGAAGTTTCTCTTTCACTTTCTTCCCTGATTTGGGGGTTTAGTGCTTTTCTTTCTCTAACCAATTTTACCGCAGGCAGTTAAGACAGCTGCATGAAAAAAGACTGCTTTCCTGTTAAAAGTGCTTTTAGCACTTTGGCATCCTGAAATGGAAGGTGGCAGAGAAATGCAAAATACAGCTACTACAATAATCCAGTGCATCTCACCTGACACACCAAGTTTTTCGCCCCAAGCCCATCAATGCCAGAGAAAAATCTATTAGATGGTGAGATCAACTGATGACTGTCAAACATGGTTCAGCATACACTGCAGGAGAGATCAAAGCAGATTTTATCTCTGCTCCTAAATAATGCCAGAGGAAAGCAGTTTGGTCCTGATGCTTTAAAGTTATTTAGACTTCTGCTTAATTCCTGCTTAACTACTTTCCTATCAATAATTAGGAATGTGTCCCATCAATAGGACTCCTGCATCCTGTGTATCTGCTGCTTGAGTCAGTGAGAAGACCTTCGATAGCCTTCAGTGGGAATGGAACAAGTACTTCAATGATTTGCACAGTGATGGCCTAAATTTTTTAGAAGTTTCACACCCTGGTAAGTCACACCAGCCTGGTAGGAATTGCAGGTGCTGCACTGGTGGGCAGCAAGGGCAGAACCAAAACTCAGATTCAAATCTAATTATCAACCTGCTCTCTGAAAATAGGGAATGCACAACCAGAAGGCAACTGACATGTAAGCTGTTCAATGCATATACATTCATAATTAATACGGCTATTCTGCAAAAGAAAACAGCTGTTTTCTTTATACAGGCCCAGGTTTATAATCCAGTTATTTTCATTTTCTAAAACTTTCTAGATGACTGTTAAGTTTAAAAACTTCACAGCTTCCACTGTCATCAGAAAGGACTTACTAACCAAACTGTGAGGTTAAGACAGTGGTTAATAGTTTCAGCCATATAATTGGCCATATTTAATGCATTTAATTTGCAACAGCCATGCTAATAAGCGTAACTATTAACTCTGACCAGCTCTACCCTCCTTGGAACCTACACCTGCTCCCATTAACTTCAGCAGGGTACGGATCAAGGCCACAACATTAATTATTTCTGGACCTCTTCAGTGGCATAAATTAACCCTTGCAGATGGCTTCATGCACAACAACTGGGAAGATGACAGAGAGTTGTACAATGGAAACCACAGCAAACTCTCCTGCTGTTCTGACAAATCTTGTCACATTAGGACTTTCCTTCCCAATACCTCTTCATTCAGGAAGGGAACTGCATGTCTAAGGTGACAAGTAGGGACATGTCCCTCCCAGCATTAAATTCTGACAGCAAAAACTTGGTGAAGGTGATGAGAATACACAATAACACTGAGCTCTTGCACTGCACTTCGCTTCTTCAAAGACCCAGACAGACATTAATTTGATTTGCTAAGTCAGTGTTTTTCTGAGGGCTACGCTGTCTGCTCATCACAACAGAGTTGCGTGACCCACCTCCATATTAAATGACCAGCCTGATTCTTACTCGCAGTCTGTTTGTAGGAAATCAGTGAAGCGGTGAACCAGAAATACTCTGTTTATAGAGAGCCCTCCCTTGGAAGCAAAAGAAACTGAAATATTACAGTCAAAACTTGTTCAACTGTATTTTGGAAGCGGCACGCAGAGTATGAAGAGCACTACTTGGGATTAGCAACGCTCCCTTTTGATACACACTTGCAATTAAAGCTGGGGGGACACAGCAATGAAGAGCACCCTTGAGCACCCCCAATACTACCGAACTTTAATTACAACGTATATACATAGAGCAGCCCATATGCTGACTTCCTTCAGCACTCCTGGCTCTCTACCTCTACAATATCCTATAAGCAAAAATTTGTTTTAACAAAAATAAAACTCTCTGCTCAGCCAAAAAAGCATCAGCCTGCACCCCGCTCCCTTGCACCATCTGTGCATGTTTATTCTCAGCCTTCTGAAACAAAACAAAAAAAAAAAACCAACAAACCAACCTCTAACGTTTTACTAATCTTTCTGCCCCGCCACTATAAATAACAGAAATAAACCCCAACAACAGTTCAGCATCGCAGCTAAAACACATCCAATCCACTCGGATGATTTCTGCTTGTCTGTCCACGAATAGATGCAGCCATCGGCTTTAGGGAAAAGCATGCAAGTCAGACCGCATTTATTTACAGTTGCATTATCAAGAAGAAGCCTTTTCCCATCTCCTCATCCTATGAATATTTTAAAACACTTTTTTTTCCCCCCTTTTGTTCTCTTTTTTTCGGGGGCGAGGCGGGGGGTGTTAGCCCAGCTCCTGCCCCACAGTCGTATTTTTCTCCACGTTTCCAGATCGCCCCGACTTCTTGCTCGTCTGGATGAGCGGGGCGCGGAGCAGCACCAATGGGTGCACACGCGAAAATACACCCACCCCCACCCCCCGCCCACGCACCCACCCGCGGGGCGACCCGCGCAGCCCCGCGGGGAAGGGACGGCGCCGCCCGCCCCGCTCCGCGCCCCCCGCAGCCGCTCCCCGCCACCTACGTCCCCAGCGTCTCCTTGAACTCGAAGATCTTCTTGATGTCCTCTGCCTGCTTCTTCCAGGAGCCGCCGCCGTCCCCGTTCTCCCGGGCCATGGCCGCGGCGCGCAGCCCCGCGGACGCCGGGCGGGCGGCACCGAGCCCCGGGCGGCTTTTGCTTTCTCTTCTGCCGCGGCAGCAGCGGCTGCTGTTGCTGCTGCTGTTTCTTCTTCCTTCTCGTCCTCGTCCTCCTCCTCCTTCTTCTCCCCTTCCTCCTCCTCCTCCTCCTCACACTTCCTGCCCGCCGCCGCTTTTATTTCCTCCGCTCTCCGCCGGGCTCCGCGAGTGTCACTTCTCCCGGGCGATGTCCGCCCAACTTTCTCTGCCCCCCCCCGCCCTTCCCTCCCCTCCCCTCCTCCGCGGCCCCCCCGCCCCCCCGGAGTCACTCGCGGGGCTGCCCCGTTCCTCCCTCCTTGCGCGCTCCGCGCAGCAGATGTGCGCACCCCTGTCTGGGGGGTCACTTTGGTCCCCGATAGACACCCCCCCGCGACAAAGTCCCTTTTTTTTCCTTCTTTTTTTTTTTTGAGGTGGGGGGAGGTCACTGTTTCTCTTCTCCCCCTCCCCGCGGGCGTGCGGGGCCCCGTGGGATGCTCAGCCTCCCGAGCGCGGCGCGGTGCGGAGCGGTGCGGTGCGGCCCCGCCGGCACGGCGGGCACAGCGGCTGTGCGCGGTTGTTATGGCAATGGGAGGAGGAAGAGGAGGAGGAGGAGGGAGGAGGAGGAGGCAGCCCTGCCGCTGCTCTGCTGCCTGGCGCTGCCCCTGCTGACTGAATGACTGAAGATAATTCGCATTGCACCAAAACCGCGCACGTCAAACGGGAGGGGAGGAAAAGCAAAGGGCGGGGGACGGGGACGGGGGGGGCGGAAAGCACAAAAAGAAAATTAAAAAGCCACACCACAAGCGGCCGTGCTGCCTGGCCGGGTGCTGCACCGGGATGCGCAGGGATGCGCAGGGGTGGAGGTGCCCACCTGCCTTCTGCGCACGCACACACACTCCTGGGATGAGAAAACGCAGCCCTTGGCAAGGACCACCTTTACCCAGCCCAGCCCTCGGTGCACCCAGCGAAGCAAGGGGGTCACCCCCAGAGGCAGGTGGCTGGGCACTGCACAGCCTTGGCCAGAGGCCCCAGTCCCGGCACCGTGTCCATCCTGCCGGCAGAGCAGTGAGCCGGGCACGGCACTGGCCTGGCACACACACGTGTGGCCCTGCTGAGATTATTGCTAAAAACAGCTTTTTTCTCAGCGACACTGAGACCTCTAGCGTCGTCGCATCGGGCATCGACCACGCTCTGATGTGGGGTGACAGGCGGGATTCGTCAGAGGCATCAGAGAAAATTATAGTCTAGACCAAATGAGATCTGTTTATAGTTAGTCTCTCTGGTCTTCAGTTTCAGAATATGTAAGACACTAAAAAAGCGGAGTTTTTTCCGGCTTAGCCAAGTTAGGTGACTAAATCAGGGGCCTTGCTGCCGGCAGGTACAGGCACTCCTGTGCCTCGGGGGCAGCTCCAAACCCGATCATCAAATTAGGTACCTGGAAAGAAATCCTAATACAAGCAGCTAAATAACATTTACTTAAGAACAGATGTGACTGCATGCACATCACTGTTTAACATGCATTGTGTCCTTTAACAGATTCCTTACAATTCTACTTGCACAGCTGATTTTCTAGATTTCTCATAATTTCTGAGCAGAATTTACAAGGTATCAGCCTGTGATGCTTTCCATGGGTCTGGGCTGAGCTATGCCTCCTAGCTCAAAGGGGATGTGGTGGATGCTTGAGTTCAGAGGTCTGTGAAGGTGTAAGCTGGGACAACAGGCTGGGGTGTTTGGGCAATGCTCCCCTCTGCTGGGCAGAGCCTCTCGACTTTGCATGTGCCAGCTCTTGCAATTTATTACTGCACCCCTCTGATACGATGTTTTGGGGTGGTTGTCCAGCCACATGGGCAGCCCAAATAGCTTGGGATTTCCTACGATGGGTGCTTGTATGCTGACACGGGATGCACTTTGAACAATTTTCCTTCTGTTCCTGACTTCTTCCCATCCTCCCGCTACCCTCAGGATTTCCTTCCCTGCACGATCCTTATGATCTGCTCCAAGGTAGTGCCACCAGCAGTCCCCAGGCAGGCTCTCCATGCTGCTGCATACCTGGGAAATGAAAGATGTGACTGACCTAAAAAGATGCAGCTGACTACCAAATCCAGCCCTCCCTTCAACCCGCACCACCGTGATATTTTCTCTCTTTTTCACAGGTAAATCACTCGGTATCAGAAATGCCGTACTGTGATTTGGGTTTAACAAATGGGGCTACCGAACATGACCTCCTGTCTTCGGGAGAAGACAGAGAGTTTGAGGCCAGAAAGGGCACGCACATATGATATCTGCACTGACCTCCAACATGATGGAGGCCAAAGAGCTTCATCCATCCAGAAGATGACTGCCGTAACTTATCACAGAGCTATGGCATACCAAAACCATCCACCACTATTATTTATGAAGCTGCGTTGGTCCCTACAGCAACATGTTAAAATCTCACTGCACAGATAGCATCACTCACTTTCCCATTCCCAGTTTCACCGGACAAAAATTTTACTTAAAATTGCTCATAACCTTGCCGATGCTGCAATTTCTCAGCATCAAAATTGCATAAGGTAAAGGTACATGTCATCCTGTAAATATACCTTCTCTTTACCTTATTTAATATGCACATTTGGCATTACATTAATGTGCTTTTTATTTTTTTTTTTTTTTTGGTGATAAAATGACTTGTATTTGAAGTAACTGGTAATATAGAAATCTCTGGAGCCATTACAGTTTTAATGAGTGTATGAGATGCTCCTATTAGGCAGGGACCACTGGCACAATAGACCATAACAGCCCCTTCAGAGTCATTACAGTCTGTCATGTCAGGCTGAATTTAGGGAGTCTGTAATCCCACTTGATTGACAAGCTCCTGCAGAGCTCTCGTAGCTATTTGAAGAACAGGTATTTTTAAAAAATGAAAATCTTACATGGAAAGTTCTCTCTGGAGTGGCTGTGTGTAGCAGAGCATCCTGCAGCCGTGAGGCTCCGTACGGCTACATTCCATGTTTAATTACATACAACTAGATTACAGGGACATTAACAGAGCAGTAAAATGAAGCACACAGAAATGCCAGAAATCAGGCTGCCAACAAGACATCAATTCTGGCCCTTTTTGTGGCTGCACAATGGCAATCTCCCATTACCTGGGCATGCTCTGCAGCTCTGCCAAGAGGTATATCAGAAAATGGCTAATGAGCTGCCATGGCTGATGTGCATTTGATATGGCTACACCTGCTGCACATCCACTCCGTGCAACAAAAACCCAAACCCTTATATTGGGGATGTACAAGTTCCAAATTTTTTATAAAGCCACCTCCTCTGGAAATACTGGAAATTTAGAGGAGAAATTAAAAATCAACTCCTATATGAGGCATTTTATTTCAGAATAAAGTGATAGGATTTTGGGAGTAATATTTACTGTATAAAGTAAAAGAAAAGTAAAAAACCAAAACAAACAAACAAAAAAAACCCACAACCAAAAAAACCTCAACCAAACACCCAAAACCTATATTTTTCCCGCTTTAGTCCTTCCAATAACAAATGTTGGGATTGCTTACCTATGGTATGGCTGTGCTTGGCCACACTCACTGCTGGTCCTTAATATGGGCACTGTGCAGACTACATTATAATGAGCATAAATGAAGGAGTCCTACCTGTTTTCCAAGCTCTTGCACTTGCAGCCTGGTTTTCTTCTGCTTAAATATTGTAATATTGGATCTCTTTCATTTCATTTCATTTCAACATTGTTTCTGAGTCATACAATATAATTTTCCTTTGCAATTGCAGATCAGCGCTGTTTGTGCTTTCTGCAAGAGTGTCAGAAGCGTGCCCGTTGCTCAGCTGCCTAGGTCTGAGCCCCACAGACATGCACACGCATGTCCATGTCTGTGCTTAGGGTTAGAACCCCACGTGCAAGCTGTAGTTTGCAAGGCAGCAACCTCCAGCATCCAAGCCAGACAGCTTCAATGTAAAGCAAGCAACACTCAAGCACACGGCTGTTCTTTGCTGCCTTTACTACCATGTAGCAACCTCAGATAGTGGCTTTTCCACTTGTGACAAATAAAACTTAGACTGGCCACAGTGAGAAGGTGCATTATTGGTTTCACACACCAAGGCACATAGACATGCAAACTACACTACAGCAGGAGCAAGGTTATTTGGTGCTGGTCTGTTCCCGTGGACACTGATAGCAATGCTGTCGTGGCATGATTATAGACCTTGTTAAGCAACTCAAAGCAAAATGATACCTCAAGTGCTCCATAGCTTCTAGGACAAACCTAAGATTAATAAAATCCTGGGGCAAGGCATCTTCAAATTTGGCAGCATGGATAACCCTCTTACATGCCAGGTTTGACTAGCATGATAAACATTCCCTCCAAACTCACTTTCATTTTTCATGCATTCACAGCATTTCTTGGCATTTTCAAGGGTGGGGATGCTGTAGCTCCAGCCTTTGTCCCAAGGTGACCTGTTCGGAAATTTGGAGGAAATCCTCTTGGGTATTGTGCTGAGTCATGAGAAAATTAACTTATGACAAGAACTGTTTACTTTAAAAAAACAGATAAAACTGTTTATTTGAAATGAAGAAGGCAAATGCTTATTTAAATGAGAAAACAGCTTATTTTGAAAAAAAAATCTATTAACTGCTACTTCTTTCATTGGATAGTAATTCAAAATAACCGCAGTTTGAAAGGTGCACTTTGATAGGGGACCATGGGTTTTGGGTTTTCACCACAGGTGAAACTAGTGCTTATGGTTGGGTTTTAACATTTTCCAGGTTAGTTTTGACACCAGAAGTTCAGTACAGACAATTATAAACTTGCTTGTAAGGATATCCACGAGAGCAGGCTGAACCTGCTGCAGCTGGTGCCAACAGCAATGCTTCTTTGAGCTATCCAAAGACTTTTCAGTGACTTTAGGGGACTTTGACTTGATCTGCACATCAAAAGGATGCACATGAAGGAAAAAAAAAAAAAAAAAAAAGAAATCCATGCCAAACAAGAGACTTTTGCAGGTCTTAGATATAGGGTGGTTTGTGTTCTTTTTAGGGTTAAATATAACCACTGTCCTCACACCACCCTTAAGCATGTTAAAGCCTTAGATGAGTTGATGAGTTTAAGCTCTTTAAGATGACTGAAGGCCCTTGTTCATCTTAGATAGCTAAAACACTGGTTGAAAAACATACAAAAGCAAGGGAGATGATAGACAGTTGCTGCCTGCCTTGCTTTTCTCACGAGGAGGAAGGACTTCAAATTTCTGTAGGACTTTTAACCACGTCTGTAAAGTGGAATACGCAAGCAGTGATATAGACGTGAATCCTCAGCCTGCAATTAGCTGCCTGAAGACCATCTGGTGCTTGGTTAAGCTCCCAGGTGCTTATATTACTCATGAGGTTCATAGAAGCCAGCCAGCCTCTTTAAGTTGTGACTCTTCTTCCCTGATTTTTTTCTCAGCTGAATAAACCTAGGAAGTTAGAGGATGAAAGTCTTGACAACATGATGCAGAGACCGCTTGTTTCACTATGGAAAAATTGGGATTTAAGAGAATAATAGCCAGGTTGAACACATCACTTAGAGCCTGCCACGCTAAGTGTGTATTGCAATAAATCTTTAAACACAGGGTCGTGGTCATATAAAAGTGTAGTGGGAGGAAAAAAACTACCACTGCCAAAGCAAAAGAAAGAAGAGTAATGTGGTGGTAAAGATGGATGTGAGCAACGGGAGAGCCAGCAGGACCCCAACAGGAGAGCAGGGAATAGATGAGAGATGGGCAGGACAGAGGGATGTGGGGCAGGAGATGCTCCCAATGGCAGAAGTTACAGAAAGCAAAACGACGCACCTCACTCAGGTCCTGGTGTTGAGCTCTGGAGTCCCAAATCAGTGTTTCCCTGCTGCCAAGCACCTGGAGTGAAACCACTGGCCAAGTGTGTCTCATAACATTAAAGAGCTACATGGCTAACGCAACCCCTGCTCGTGTGTCTCCTCACTTAGTCCCTGAGCTGCAGAGGTGGAGGTCTGAGCTCAGGATCCAACAGGCTGAGCCTCACCAATGAGCCAAGTTATGTGCAAAAGGAGAAACGGATCTTTCTCCGGTTGTTCAGCTGATTTGGATTTACACACTTGGTTTTTGGGGGAAGTACAGAGTTGGGACATTATATCTCTGCAGTTTACATTGAAAGAACATTAGCTGATGAGGTAAGGACTCAAAAGCTGCAAAAATATCAAAAAACTAAGTTGCCCAAAAACTTTAAATTCAACACCATAGAAGCGTATAGAATCATTTATGTTGGAAAAGACCTTTAAGATCAACAAGTCCAATCTTTACCCCAGCACTGCCAAGCCCACCACTAAACCATGTCCCCAAGCACCACATCTATGTGTCTTTTAAACACCCCCAG
>JAVJGJ010000057.1:68939555-68961420 GCA_035590215.1 Microhierax caerulescens | reverse complement strand
CCCTGCTGGCCACAGCGCTTCTGACAGCGGCCAGGGCGCTGCTGGCCCCCTGGGCCACCTGGGCACGCTGGGGGCTCACGTCCAGCCAATACAGGTTTACTTGGGTTTTGTCTGAGTGTTTTTTCCCCCCAGCATTTCTCCCTTGCTATGAATAACTCAGTACACGGAATACAGCTGTGCAGTGAAGGGGCTGCCCATGAGAGTGTCCTCCTATTCCTGCTGCCCCACTAGTGTAGGACACTCAAACTGGATTTGCACTGGGAGACAGGAACAAGTCAATGGGAGTTGTGCTTCAGGCACACAAAATGCGGTGAAATGCCAAGTTCTTTGGTACATCAGATCCCCAGTGTTGCAAATTGAGCACCCAAAATTAGCAAGCGCGTTTGATCATTGGCCTTAATCTCTCTGTGACTTGGTTCACCAGCTGGTGATATCGCAGGAGCGCTGTGAAGATAAACGCATTAATATTGATCAGATGCTGAAGCATTACAGAGGCGCTCACAAGGAAATTAATGTTGAATTCAGTGTGTGGTTTGAACAGCGTGTGTTAATGTGGCCTAGAGCAATTCACTGGATTAAAATAACCCCAAATGATAGGTGATCAGATAATTAAAGGATGCCTCACATTCGCTGTGCACAAAGGCCCAAATTGTGGCTCTGCAGGCTGTTTAATTCTGGTAAGTCTTAGCTTCTGAGAATTTGACTTTACAACTTTAGTGTCTTCTGCCTGAGGGATTTAGAGCCCACACCCTCCAGGGGGGAGCTGTACCTGATCACACCCCCACTCTGCACCACCTCCATGCACGTGCTAGTTGGTCTACTCCCCCCGCAGTAACTTTTGACTCTCACCCAACTCCAACCAGACATAATGGCTCCATAGGGAAGCCCCAGCAGAGAAGTTTTCTACAATGAGGAGGCAGAGTAGAAAGAAAAGGTACAGTTATTCCTCCCCAGAAAGACAGGTTGCTTTGCTCAGACATCAGGGATCCTGCAGAGGACACAAATGCAGCTGGAGACACAAGTCTGTAGGACATGGGGCTCCAATGATTTAGCTGTCCACCACACTGCTCTTTCATCCAGTGGATACATCCGTCAGGAAACTGGGCTTCTGAACCTGAAAATAGCATGTAGAAGCCAAATCCTACCAGCTGTGAAGCAGCCAGCGGTCACAGCTATGCTGATTTGCACCATGGAAGAGCCTCTCTTCCCTCTCCAGCCTGGCCCACGCTTGCATTTGGTCCGTGTTCACCCTGGTGATGGACCACAAGTCCTCAGCTTCATGCAATTTCACTGTTAAGGCTGGACACCTGCTATGAGTTTTCATCTTCCTGAGCTTGATGGGTTCAACTGAACCATGTGAATGTTGCACCAACACAACCGACTTCCAGGGGTGACAGCCCAGGGAGGTAGCATTCTGGATATCTCCTCTGCTTGTATAGAGGAGAATTGCCAATAGCCTCCAGCACTGATGGAGTCAAATAATAAGTGAAGAGTGGAAGAAAAAAAAAAACTTACACAGGCAGGGCAAGAAGATATGGAAAGCCATTCACTTGCATGTGAAGTAATGACTTTTTTCATTTAAGCAGAATGCTCAGTTATCTTTTATATCATTATTGGTAAAGTCCTCTTATAAGCTGGAAATTATTTTTTATGTTTTTTTCTATCATCTCATTTTCTCTCTTTCCTGTTTGACAAATATTGCTGGTTTCCTATGTTTTTCACATGAAATGAACTTGGCTTATTTTGTTCTTTCCTTCCACAAACATTAATGTTGCTGAGTAATGAAGAGAGGAGCTTTGCTAATTAACCACAGGCATCATGTTAAGTCTGGGCTGACATTACACTCACATGCAAGAAAGAGCACAGTGCCATCAGCCCGCAACGGGCACCTGAGACAGCAACCAGAGCTGAATCTTGTTGCCCAAACAGACCCAGAAGAGCAATGAGGTGGTTTAGTCTTTTGAATGGGCAGATTCCCTATCCCAATATGTTATTTAGACCTGCTTTCAGTGGATCCCCACTACTTAATTTTGAGCATCACAGGATTCCAGGTTAAACTGATTATACTCATTTTCAATCATGATATGACACAGAAACACACATGTGGAGCAGTCTTTCCATTCTGGTTTTCTACACAAACCTGTTGCCCTTATGAAACAAAGGCTGAGCTTGTCCCCTTGGCCTTTTGCTCCAAGTGTCAGCTATCAGAAAAGAAGTGAATGCCACTGAGCAGGCAGTGAAAAAAAAAAAAAAAAAGTATCAAGTTGGCAACACTTTTACCTTCCACAGAGAGATCTCCACATTTAAAGGGAAGACTGACAACAAGGAAATGTGCTGGGGAATACATTCCTCCCCTTCCCATTGCAAAAGCCTCAGGTGAGGACCAGAATCCCTGGCTAACTGGACAGCAAGCTGGGAATCAGCTGATACAGCCTGATCTCACATTTATTCACCACATTTCCCTCTCCATCACGTTATTCATACCCTGATGGCCTGCATGAGGTGAGCTTGGGCCATTCGCACCAGGATCTTGGCAACAAGGTTGTGTTGCAGGGACAGCAGCAGAAAGGAGAAATAGATGTTGCTGGGTGTATCCTGGCCTCTTCCAGCCCTGCAATAGCTGAGTGGACCTTAGCAGGCCATGGGAAGCTGGAGACCCCCAAATGAAGGGTAGACCCATCAAAAGCTCATGCATGGGTTGGGAAAAAAAAAACAATGGGTGAAGACAGCCTACTGGAGATTTGGGTCCCACCAGCCTGGAAGGGAAATTTAGACTTTCACACAAGCATGAGCTTGCTCAAATCTAGATTTTTTTTGTTCTTTAAATAAAACATGACTCTGCAATGGGTTTAGGCCATGCCCTAGTGCTCTCTGGCACACAACCCCCAAATTCAGTGAGTGCTTTAGAAAAAGCACAAGAGCTTCATTCCTCCACAACAGGGACTTCAGGACTACTCTGGGCTGTGTACACAGCAATTCCTGCATGGAGCGTAAATATCTGTACTGAAGCTAACAGTTATGTTGATAGAGGGCAACTAATGCAGGTGCTAAGCCTGTTCACAGGACCAGGCATTATTCATGGAGTAGCCATAAACTTGGTGTGGGGCGCTGGGATATCTTTTGGCTCTAGGCTTAAAGACTATCTCACCCTGCACAGTCTCCACCAACAAACAAGTGATGGAGTTGAGCTGCAGTTGCCCAAGGGCTAAATCAGTGCCCTCCACTCTTTGCAAGCTATACTCCAATTACACAACATAATTACCAGATGAGCTGCCAAGCAAGGGAAGGGCCCAATCTTGCAGTTGTAGCCAAAAGTGTCATTCACTGCTAGATCCAAAACCAGAAGTTGCCAGTGTTTGGCAAAAGCAGATATTTTTCGGAAAGTTTTGCCAGAATTTCTGACTTTCAGGATGCCACAGTCAGTGTCAGCTAGTGTAATTCTTCCAACTGCCCATATTTGTGTTTGCTGGGATAGGAGCAGACTGAAAAGACCTCCACAAGGCACGTTATGCAGAGTTTGGTGTTGAGGGAAAGGATTGTAATAGAAGGTCGAATCTCATTTTTCCAAGCTTTATAACTCAGCTGGAAAAATGTGCTTTTGTCTAATTGATATGAAAGCTACAGCCCCACAAAGGTTGTTACCTGATGTTTAATCAGAAGGGTGTCTCTAAGCCTTGCGCCACAATGCATGTGGCTTTCATTGACGGAACTGAAGTTCACTTTGTACTCTTTGAAAACTCATTTAATTAAATGACTTATTTTAGACACTCTCCCTTAATTAAATTTGCATAGGCATAAAAAACGAGGAAAGCCAGGGTGCTTTATTGAACTCTGCTCCTTTCATTTAACAATACCCAATTTTCCCTCCACCATCAAGCTGCCAAACCCTTCCTCAGGCCAACTGTGGGCTGAATCATGCCTTTGCAGGCTCTTGTCAGTTTGCCTTCCCTCGCCTCCCACACATGCACAGGGCTATGAACAGAGACCGCTGCGGACAGTCTGCTCTATAGTCACATCAGACTCCAGCAGCTGTCAAAGAGACGCTCCTTACCTTGACTTCGCAGTCATTTCTGCTGGAATGGGATGATCTGCGTCCTATTTGCCATCAAGGCTCTTGTCTTGATTTTTCCTCGCTGCGTGCTGTTTGATAAGCATCATCATCATCCTCATTATAGAGGGGGAAAATGAGGTGAAGGAAAGCCAGTTGGCCTGATCATAAATGTCACTGGCACATTTTAATCAGGCTGAGTCTCATTGAAACTCCTGCACCTTAACACAACCCTTCACAGACACCTGAACTTCAGCCCCCAAACGTAGATCCCTGGCTCCAAAATAATAATTAAAAAATTTAAAAAAGATAAAAAATAAAAAAGCTTGGTATGAGAAACAGCTCAGGATATGCATTTCTCACCAGCTGCTCCTCCAGTGTCACTCAGTTTTCGTAACAGCTTGGACCAAAGAGACTAATTAGCGGTGCCCCACATCTCCCCCCGGTTTGTGTGTGATGCCTGTGAGGCTCCATGTCTGGGCTGGGACCTGGCTCTGCACAGCAGAGACAAGGCAGAGTTCATGGAAATGAGCACAAAGGCAACTATTTGGAAAGAGCCAGGTACGACGGGGAGGAAGCGAAGTTCTGCCAGCTCCCCACGAGCCCCAGGCTGCCACTGCCACACAGGTATCTACCAACCAAAGCATCCAGCCTGTCTTCCCACGACCTCCCTATGCCCATGGGTGACGCAGCCTAACTGCACCTTCATACCCTCCTCTCCCAAGCCAAGCTGCAGCTTTTGGCTTTTCTCCACACACTGCATCTCCCAGCGCAGCTGCTGGGATCACCCTCTCACCACAGAGGAAACCAGTCACTCTTTACTCCCATGGTGTTGCAGCACTCTCAAAACTAGCTGGCTGCAACAAGGGCTTTTACCATCACATACCAAGTTAACTTCAACAAGTAGTTAGGACACCTTGCCCCAGCATGGCCACCAATCCCCCATGAGGTCTCAAAGGTCCAGCTACTGTTTGTGCTGTTTCTTCATATTCTTTAGGCCAGTCCCTCTTCAGCCCAGCCTCTGCTGCCTTCTCCTTATCTCTCTCTTCATTAGCTGCTCCCCTTCCATACCCCTTAGAGCTATTGAACTACTTAGCAGGAACCAGCCACAGCTCCACATCAGCCAACCCACCACTCCTGAAGCCAGCCCACAGCTATCATCAATGTTAATTAACCCAGCTTCATTCCTCTCCACCATGGGCCACTTTTCCACTAGGACTGCACTGTGTTTTGCCATGCCCATGTGTTTCCAGTGGTCAGCGTCTCTGCTTGCTGTGGTCAGATAAGATCAAATCAGGGCTTTGCAGGCAGGACAACACCAGCTAGTGCAAGCTCTTACATTGTGCACTATAGTCTTCCTCACTGAGCATTTTCATGTATATTCAGTCCCCTTAAGAAAAACATTTTCCATCCTACATGGCCTTTGCTTTATCCCTGTTTAATCATACTTCAGAGCTTGGCTGCTACAGAGCAAGTTCCGTCCTAGTCCCACCTCCATGGTAAGACTTCAAGTACCTGAGCAATAGTGTCCCTTCTGAAACGGACCTTGGTGGGTATTCATTAGGGAAACTGCAGTATGAACCTCATGTGTCCAACCTCCTAACGTATCAGAGCCCTTAACCTTTGGTCTCATTTGCAATGATGGTTTGACTTGATTCATTCCCAGGCTTGGAGTCAATGAGCAGGTTGAGTTTTGGATGTTAACAACCCATTTGTCAGCTATAAGGGCAAACCTGCCAGGGCTACTGTAGAGGAATGAAGCTGGGTTAATTAGCGTTGATAATATACAGCTGTGGGTTGGCTTCAGGGGCGGTGGGTTGGTCGATGTAAATAAGGTGCAGGGGTGGCCGGTTAAGTTAAGTGGTTGAGAGTCAATGGAGCAGAGAGGAAGAAGCAAGAGGAAAGAGAGCATGCCATGAGTGAGGAGGAGAGATGAGAAGGCAGCAGAGGGACTGGCATAAAGAGTATGGTGGTATGAGATGGTAAAAGACCTTGTTGCAGCTTGATGGTTTTGAGAGTGCTGCAACAGGCTACCTGTGCAAACCTAGTGACATTGCAATGATTTGCATGTTAAAAATAAATTAAAAGTAAGGTGATGGTGCCCACCAGTGTAACTCCCATGTTCCCATAAACTGCCATGCTCAAATCCTTTTAATTTCAATACTAATGATACACTGGACTGCACTGTGCAGACACTTGGAAACCTTATCACTCCTTATCCAGCTGGATTGTGTGCATGTCATACAACTGTTTTTTACAGTCTTAGTTACCCTTAACTAAGAACCCTGGGTCAGGGTCAACTGGTAAGGTGACAGAAGGGTTTATTTATCTGGCAGAGGTAGCTTAACACAGATAGTCACAGGTCTAAAGCCAGGTGACTTCACCAGTGTGAGCAAAGCCTTGAAATCAAGATGAGCTCATCCTGCCCTTGTACAGGGGCTTCCACCCTTCTGATAGCTTGGAAAAACAGACAGCCATCACCAGGCATTGCAGGGACCACCCAGAAAGATTCAGACTTTTGGAGATTGTGCATGCGCCATTCACATTCACCCTTAGGTTTTGGGGGTACCCACTGTGCAAATAAGACCATTGCTTCCTGTCAATGTGGTTCAGGTAGGGAATCATACTGTGGATGAAGACCTGGAAAAACCACAGTGCACCTGCAATTCTCCCTAGAAGCCCATAACAAAGACCCGGACTCTTCAGCCTTCAGCACGCACCATGTCTGAGCTTGCTGTCTTGCTTATCACCCAGTCCACCTTGGACACCCACCAAGGGGATGGAGGTGCCCATTGCTCTGCACTCATTGCAAAACAAAGCAGGGCTGCTGGCTCGGCACCTCATTTCATTGGACATGACCCATCCCAAACCTTCCCTTGGTTTCCATCTCACTGCACATCTGAAAGGCAGAGGGGATTCTGGTCCTCTTGCCCACCATCGTGAGAGCAGGTTAGATGGCTGGCTGGTTTCCAGCAGTGCCGCTGCCCAGGCAGTGTCGGACTGTTAAAGCAAAGTGCATCTACCAAAGGCAATGAACTGAAAATCACAGCACAAATCAGATCTAAACCAGACCTTGTGCTAATTCCTGAACGGTACTGCCTTTTGGTACATCCATCGAAAGATGGATGGGAAAAGTCTATTTGACCCAGCCTATTTGATTTTTAATTTATGCACCAAATGGGAAAATTAAGATTTCAGCTGGTTTGTTTTTTTTAGTAACAGCTTCTTTAGTTAGTGAAAAGGGTCATTCCAGAAATGCCTGCCAATCTCCTGGAAGGGGTAATAGTCTTCTTGATGCCACATGTCTTATTATAGCACCGTGACATGGGTCTTCTTGTACCCTGGGTTGCTCTGTGTTTGTCACAGGCTAAAACGCACAGGGTGGCTGTTCAGACAAACAGCTCTCTTCCAGGAACCCGCCACACTAGCCAGCCTGTAACAGCCATGGCTGTGATGTTTTTTTGACCCGGCACAGGCTCATTTATTTGTCCTGTTACCTCCCAGCACAACAATCCCATCTGCCCTGCTGCTGCTTCCCATCCTCCAGCTCCATGCCACTTCTTCCTCCAAGAGAAGCCTCTGCACTAGCACATGCAATGCCTCGCTCTCCTTCAAAATCACCTCCCAGCCAGAAGAAAAACTCCTGTTTACCTGAGAATGGCTGTCTTCAGAATACAACCCGGGGGGGGGGGCAGGGAAAGGGTTGTTTCCTCTTTTTTCCTCTCTTTTCCTTACTGCTTTTATTATTCCCCGCCACCTGCCTCCATGCTGCCATAAGAAAAACAGCAACAAAGGCTCCTCACCTTCTCACTTAATGGGAGCCTGGATTTATTTGGAAAAGCCAGGCTGATAACTATGTGGGCATACAGGTGTATGTGGAATATTTTCCTTTTAGGAGCCATTTTTATTTAAAAAATCCGTAGTGTGGCTTTGCTTGGGGATGAGTGGGTGCATGAGGTAGATCTTGTAGGTATCAGTTTGGGACCACTTCTCTTTATAGTATATATGATACATATATACAAATGTGTATATATAGAATATCACAATTATAACAGATACTGGGTTATTAGGCAGGAGAAGAGGCTGTGAAGGAAATATATATGAAGATACATTTGCCCCTGATGGATTTTTTTTGCTGCTATACTGCCAACTTCTCTTTAAGTGGATCCATAAGGCTTATTCACGGCAAGCCCAGGACATTTTCTTCCCCAAATCCAAGGCAGCAACCAGAGCAGATGGGCTGGTGGCTCAGGTAGTTTTCACATCAGTTTAGTACTGGGCAACTTCACATCAAAAATTCCTGATTCCATCCAGCTGTGCGTGGTGGTTCCCGATTTCAGCATTTAAAGTGCCAAGCAGCAACTGACAAGTCTGAAAGTGGCATGTCACTATCATCATCCCTTCTCCAACCTCAGTTTTGAAGCCAGCACGGGGTGATCCTAGTAAAACTCCGACAAAGAATTCAACAGTTAGTGGACATACAGCTATTTGCAGTTTGACATGGGGGAATTTGTAGAAGTGCAAGGACCTATATAGATATTCAGAATCAGCACTACTTTTTACTCACTGGCATTGTAGACGAACAAGGGACATTTTGTGAAAGATAATTGAAATTTAGTAAGAAAATACTATTCTTAGGACAGAATCCAGCATTTCTTCCATCACTGGTGGCTCAGCCCCGGTGAAGCGCAGTTGTGTGCTCACCCAAAGGGCTTCCACCTTCACGGTCTTGCTGTTCAGCACTTCAGGAGCAGAAGTGACACTGCAGCAAGGGGCATTAACATTAACACTCTCCTACCTGCTTTCCCCCTTCTCTGGCAATGCGCTTTTTCATCATTACAAGTTTCTTTGGTCAGGCTGTTTCCAGCCTTGGCAAAATGAAGCTGGAGTCAAGGAAGCGTCTTCGCTGCCCAATGGCTCAGCAGTGTGGCCTTGCTAGGGATGCTTTCCCACCCTGCTGCTTACTGATGCTGCATCAATATTAAGCACAGGAGCTCACAGCAAAGGGCTCTCACACAGCCTGTTTGTGCATCTGATGTGCCCTGCACTGAACTGAGAAACCTAGCACTTGCTTTCCTTTGCTCTGCCCTTCCTGCAGGCGGGATGCTCCCAAAAACCATTCCCCATTCAGTAGCCACCTCCGATATCCTGCCTCCAGTCCTCTTTTGCTGCAAAAGCTACGAGAAACATCATCCTAATTTTGCAGCTGAGATAAAACAGGCTTCTCCAACCAGAACTGCTCCATACATCCTCTGCTGAACCAGCTGCATGCTCCTGCCATCCCCCCTGACTCAGCATGGAGACGCCTTAGGGGGGAAATACCACCTTTTTGATCAGCACATAAAAGGAGGAAAGTCAGGGACGGAGGGCTTTTTCTATAAGGCAGGTAAATAAAAAATATTTATATTTAATTACATAGATATAATTAGAATAATAAAATAAATAAAAATTAAAATAATAAATAGATTTAAATTACACATAAAAAATAAAAAGGGGTATTTTATTTTTTCAACTTTACATAGATAAATTGAAAGCATGAGCAAACAGCTACAGCCCCAGCATCACCCCACTCATGCCCTGGCACCAAAACACAAGGAGCCAGGCACCAGCATTAGTAGGGGGGATAGCAGGGCCGGCTGGGCACTCAGGGCACAGCTCCATCACAGGATCGGGGTGGGATGGATCCTAAGCAGGGGGTTTGAATGCAGCACAGAGTTTGCTTCACATTGTTTCAGATTGCTTAGTAGATGGTAGGAGGGCCTAAGGGCCATCTTTTTATGCAAAAGCCCTGGTTTGCATGGAAAGCTGCCCTAGGCAGTGCAGAGATAGAAGTGAGTTGCTTCCCAAAAGCCCTGCTCCCTGCACCTTCCCCACTCCCCACCAGCCTCCAGCTAACGTTAAAAATGCCACGGTGCCATGCTTTGAGTCACTTACAATGCCTGTAAAACTGTGGTCAGCATCTCAGATGGTGTAAGTTTGGAGCTGTGCTGATTTCTATCAGCAGAGAACAAGACTTTTTGTGTGGGTTTGTTTTTGGTTTTTGGTTGGTTTTTTTTGAATGAGATATGTGCTAAGAAGCACATTTGTTTCCACTTTTGTATCTGATATGAAAGGGCAGCTATCCTTGTTTGGGGAGAACGTCTGAAGGCCTGCTGGTAGCTTGCTCCCAGTGCATAAAATAACAATTTATTCTTCTCACATAAGGAAACATCGGGTTTTCCTCTTTCTCAGCACAACATAAAAATGTGGATTAATGAGTTGTTCCCTACTTTCTCAACTTAGAGGGCAAAAAGCTATCTTTTGCTTTTATCCTAAGTGCCTAAAACCCCACGACCTGCTCCCCAGCAGCAGCAGGGCTGCCAGCATTGCCCATGCACTCAAGACATGCTGCAGGCAAAAAGCCTTTCTGCTGCTGCCATGTACCCAGAGGTCTGGAGCCAACATGCCTAACAGACCCAGGGAAGTGTGGTGAGGGTTTGCCGAACAGAGAATAATATTTCTTTCTAGCTTCCCTCAAGTTTTCCAGATGTTTTAGAAGGTATCTAAGGAATTATGATGCTTTAGTAGCTCAAGGACTGTAACTGAGGCAGACTCCAGCATGATGGGAGCAGGAATAGCTGTTACATTAGAAACTACACAACCAAAACCCTTTATTAAAAAAGTTATTGGATTATGAATATCTAAAACCTGTGACTGCTTTAGTGATTTAGTCCTTATTCAGAGAGAAAAGCAGTACAGCTGGTGCAATGGTACAACATCATTAGATTTACATTCATTTATACCACGAAGACATTAAAAACACACCTATCTGAAAGCTTTCATGCTGCTATAAAAGCTGAGAGCAAGTTTGTCAACAAAAACTGATATCTCCATTTCCACAGCCTGCTGACAGGACCTTTCTGCCGCGAGTGCCGTGCTGTGCTTTCTCCCCACAGCGAGGGCGCACTGCCAGAGCGGGGCTGTGCAGGTCAAGTCCCCCCATCCCACACCACCTTGCTTGGGACTGTGAGCTCTGGGCACACAAGGAAAACACAGGATAGGTTGTCCCCATGCAATGCCCAAGCTGGAGACCCTACACTAAAGGGGTCATGGCGGTGGGAAAGAGGGAGAATTGCCCCAGCAGGGTGTTTGGGCCTACTGCTCGCTTGCAGGGCTTGGGCAGAAGTGAGAGTAGGCTGGGGCAGGAGCTATTCCCTGGCAGCCTCTACCGTCAGGCCAGTGCAAACTTATCTTTTGATACTAAGATTTGAATTTCTGGAAAAAACTCAGTAAGACCCCATAAACCACTGCATTCAGAGCTGAGCCCTTCATCCAGATCCTGGGCACCTTCTGCTACCCAAACCTGGTTTTCTAGCAAAATGCTCCATTGTCATCCCCCTTGGTGTCTTGGACTGGCAGATCCCTTAAAAGACAGTGAGGATGCGGTTTTGTAAAGGTGCTTCAAGGAGTCCTGCACATGACTGGTGCTCAGGACATGTGTGGATCCAGCCCTACACATTCCGCACAGCTTGCTGGTGCAAAGCTTCACTAAATGAAGGAGCCTTTCAGGTTCAGGCAGGCTTCTGTGACACAGCCCACCACAAAGACCAGTGAGCAGGCCTGTGGGTGCCTTTCTTCTTCAGCATTCTGGCTGTAATGGCTTTTCACAGGGAGTATTGGCTTTTGTCCTCCCTTAGATTAATTGGCAGACCCTAATGAGCTATGAATGCAATTTAATAAAACATCTGGAGGATGGAAATGGTTTTGTGGAAGGAAATGAATGAAGGGGGGGGGGGGGTGCGCAGCCTTAGACCATGAAAAAGCCAAAGACAAAATTTTAAGGACTTGCCGAGTCTTCAGACTTAGACACAGCCAGAAGGGAGTATCTGCTTCCCTCAGCTTGTTTTTGGGTATCAGACATATCTATACGAAGTTGTTGGTTCACAAACACGCTCCATGAGCTGGGACAGGAACGGTAGAGGTGAAAAGCTGGTCTGATACACCTGAGTCCTTCACAAACAGACTTGATGCTGAAGAAGCCAAAGAGAAGCAGACTGTGCCGAGTATGGCTTTTACCCAGAATAATGCAGTTTGCCTTGCTCTGATGTGAGCAGCCACACTGCAACACCCAGAATTGAGGGGCTCAGCCCACACCTGAATCTAGGAACAACACTTAGGCAAGATGTCCAAAATGCTGGAGTCAACCCACTGTGGAGCAAACTCAGACCAGACTGATGTCCTCCCTTAAAACCACTCTGCAGACAGCCCCTGGGCCAGTTCAAGCTGGGAGCTCTGACACCTACTATTGAAAGCTGTAGAAAGAGGTCCAAACCACATCCCCTTAGCATATTTTCTTTGGCATCTTCTTCCAGTGCAGGACAGACTGATGGGATGTAGCTAATTACTGAGCTGGCCTTCATTACTGTAACCCAAGCATAAGTTTTCTGGCTCTTTCTGCTTCCTCTCTCACCACTGTCCAGAGCAGAATTTGGCTCCGCACACACCTACTTCATCTGATCCAACACAGATGATGTTCTGCGAGCCAAATGCATCCCGCAGTCTCATCTTATCCATTTAGACTGAAAATAGACTTTACTTGTTCTTCTTGGGTTTTGAGGGGGCAGGTTTGGCTTATATATACAAGAAAATAACCTACACTCTTAAAAACAAGTTTCAGGGACCAGTCTTTTGGAGGACTTCACCATTCTGGGTTTTGCTTTGACTGCTATATCAGGAGCCACCTGTGTAGCAGGTTTTCCCTCAGCCTCAAGACAGGCCAGATCTGGGAGCCTTTAGCCTGGATGATGCCGTCTCACGGACAGCCCCTCCAGCTGTTGGAAATGAATTGGATTATTGCAACTTTCATTAACACCACATAGCACAGAGCAGTGTAAATCTGCTCCCTTCAGCTTGTTCACCCTTGAGGCTGCATCTTGGAGGAGGTGTAAGGTTTCTGCGGAGGTTTTTGGTGGTCCAGGGCAGGGGGGCTGCAATCTCTGTTTCCTGGGATCCTTCTATTTAAAAACCATGCCCTTGCATAACTGTGCACAAAACTAAATACACATTTATAAAGCATCCCCATCCACACATCCAAAGCACAGCTAAAACACTCAAGCTGGAACAGAGTCACCTTACACTACCCTAGAGATACATCATTACAAGCACATTGGCAATAATGCATATTTTATGCTTTCTTTTTAATTTTTGTAGGTGAAAGTACCAGACCTGGAATAATGCAGTTTGTGTTCAACTTGCCAGGAGTCTCACTGTTGGAAAGGTTCAGCTTAATAGCTACAAATTCATCACTCTAAAGAGCATGGTGGTGTTGTCTACAACAGGATACAGTTCAATGGATATCCTAAGCAAGGCTAGCCTATGCCCAAATATTGGTTGCATCAAGGTAACTATCTCTCCTGTTCCACCCTCTATTTTTACCCCTATATTCCATGCCAGTAATTTTCTGCCCCTTATTTTTTATCACTCCAGTACAGCCCCTCCAAAGCATAATAAACATTTTAATTTCAAACTAATAGAATTTACTGAAATCTGACTTCAGACAAAATTCAGTGTTAAGTCACTGGGAATCATTGTCTTAATTTTCCCCCAAATCATATTTACTTCTGACGAAAGGTGTTCTTAGTTAAATATTTATCAATAAATGAAATATTTTTTTAAAATATGCCTGAATGATATTCTAAGAAAAACCATTAAACGTGAAGAGAGATAATATAGGCTGAAGCTAAGTTTTATAAATCGTACCTTAGAGTGGGAAAAAATTTTCTGAAGTTATAAATTGTGTTATTATGTCATGTTAATAGTATTTTGTGTTTCTTCTTTAATTTAAAAATGTCCTTCACTTCATTGATGACAAAACATATCTAAACTGGAAGCATTGCCTTTAATTAGGAGAATTATGTCCTAGATCTATGAATGGAAACATTTGTAGGAAGTATGTGGCCAGGATTATCTTGTTTAACAGGCTGTTGGAGGCTCACGGACAATGTTGAGAAGTATTATGGGCTAGAGCACAGCCTCTGTCTGCACAGGACTGTGGGCAGCACGATGGAGGAGACTTCAGCAGGAGCCAGGGAGGGAAGAAAGATGTGTACAGATGTTGAGGTGCAAAACACACCCCATGTTTTAGCCTGGTTTCCTTAAGGTGCACAGCTTTTGTGATTGTTCTCTCTCTGTCTGTCCCCACAAGTGGTCCGGTGCCCAATTTCTACCGACTTTGACAGATAAAAATGAAATATATGAAATAGCTGCAAGTTTTGTGAAAAACAATGGTTGGGTAGAGGAAAAGGAGAGTTTGAAGTTAGTGCCTGCCTTAATAAGCAACAGTGCAAGAGCAACAGTTACCTGTTGTTTGTCCTTTTGGCTGACCAGATAGCCCATGAGCTGATGAGCCCAGGCACAGCTCAAAATTAGCCCCAGGAGGTTGTGTCTTGCCTTGCCCATGGCTGAGGAATACATGAGAGAAGTCCGAGGTTGAAGAGGGCACATGGGAGGGACATGAGCTTAATGGAAGGGAGCCTGTGTAAACACAGGGGACGTGAAGCCTTTATAAACCATACTTTGGTTTCCTACTGTTCGCAGAACAATTTACAGCATTTATTTGTTTTAACCTCTGCTTCAGCACCTTCTGGTCCTTTTTCCACAGGGGATGCTCAGTCTTGCAGTTCTGCCCCACGAAGATGCTCTCCCTGCACAGCTTGGGGTGCTGTGGGTGCAAGGCATGTGCTGGAAGTCCTGACTCCTGTAATGGGTTGTAACAGGAGGGAAGGGTGAGCTACGAAGGAATATCACACTAGGGAAGACCTCCTCCACCTTGATTACAGCTGTGGTTTTCAGCCCACCACCATGGAGTCCCTAGAGGTCATGGAAACACACCCAGGTGCCTGTAAAAGGTGATGAAGGCAAGCAGCACAGCTTTCCCATCTGAGCTTCTGCACTTCTGCTGGAGAAGCTTCTGGGAGCTGAGAAAGGCTGAAAGCCACTGTTCTCCCTCTTTGGGACTGGAGATGTGAATCTCAACGGAGCACACTCATCCTGCCAGCATGCCTCTTCCCCTTTGCCGCTCTCCTTCCCACCTCCAGCTGGAAGGGAACAGACCACCTGGGGAGGCTCCTGCAGCAACAGGAGCTGAAGGACATCCCTACACTAGGCACAGAGCACAAGAGAGAACCTCCTGCCCAGGGAGGACTTTTTGCAGTCCGAAGTCCTTGCTGAAGAAACCTCAGAAGAAAATCCCCCACCGGCAGCAGCACACAACGCTGTTCTCAGGCTTCAGAGGTTCCCAGTAGCTGGTTAATGCCATTCCAAGCAGAAACCTGTTTCTCTAGCTATAAATGCCAACCACAAGACTGATGGTTACACATGGCAGTTGCAGGTGTCTGGAACGACTCCAGTTAATTTATTTCAGGGCTGGGTCCTGTTTTTTCCCCAGCATTAATTTTAAAGAGGGTTTTGCAACCATGAAGTCAATACAGCCCTGATCTCCTGACACATGAAAGCTGTAGGCTGAATAACTTATTAGCACCTTCAGTAATGAAAAACACTTTAATATTTAGGACTAATGCGGATTTCCTACTAAAAAAAAATAAAACTGTAAACAGCATCTGCAGCCATGTGTTCAAGGTAATAATTAAGGAGAATTATCATTGCTATATGTATTAAAACAACATAATTGAAGTTATGAAATTATATGTCCATATTAAAAAGAAGCAGATAATTTTTTGCTTAGGAAATTAACATCAAGTGGAGTAACTGTTTCCATACCTAGAAGAATCTCAGGCTGAGTAAGCAAAATGAGAACCAAACACCCAAATATTCCATACCAGTTTCTGTGCTCCACCCTCAAAGCCCAGCGCGGTGCAGCCTCCATCCTTGGGCACTGCTCCGCTTTCTCCCTTGAACGCACATGGCAGAGGCTGGGTGCAGTGGGGGTCTCAGATGTTCTTGGGTTTATGGAAAAGGTCCTTCTCCCTAAAGCACAGGGAAACATGCTGAGTAGGATCTAGGGAGTGAGAACTAAAAAGTGGTTCTTTTACTGATTGCCAAAGTATTTAAAATGTCCGGTATTTTATTTAGAAATCCATACTGCTTATCCTAATGGCTAATTCCGTAAATAAATCATAGGTGTTCTGAGATGGAAGGAGTCATCATCAGTCACTGCTTGGAGTCTTCAGGCCTGACTGGTGAAAAAGCAGCAATTAGCACTCATTAGCACTTATTTTCAAGTCTTTTTTTGTGGGAAAGGGTCATCAAAAGCAAGTCAAACATGTCCAGATTAACCAAAGTTCCTCAACAGTCTAACACTTCTGACTCAAATTCATTTCAAGTTTATCTGCTAGGGAGCAGAATGTAGGCAAGGCTTGTGCAGATTTAGGTTTGGGGGTTTGTTCTACAGTGACTGATAAAAGAAATTCACACTGAAGGTTTTCCTGCCCTCAGGGTATTCACGATATTTTTCTCATGGATTCGTTACTGACTGTAGGGAAACCACGGTTGCAGCCTTTCCTTCAGGAGAGGGCTTTCAGAGCATCTCACTCTTGCCCATCTCTCCACCTAGCTGCGTATTTTCATAATATTTAATATTTTTAAGAAAGCTCTTAATCAAAACAGGTTAAAAATGGAGAGGAGTTGAGCAATGAATCCATCACATGTGGTTTTATATAATTAAAAATTACCGGCACATAAAAATGTGTCTTTTTTTGTTGTTGTTCCTTACTAAGGGTATTCACACTCCAAAGAACACGAAATCCTACAAGGTAAACCCTTTGAGACAGAGGACTTTGAACATGACGCTCCCTCTCCTTTTATGTGCCTGATCCCATTCTACATCTCCTTTGAAAAAGATCTGCTATCCCTTTCCCAGATGTCTGCAAGCACACCACCAGATGAGTTTTCTTCCCCTTGCTTCAAGATTAGAAAGAAAACCCTATCTCCAGGCAATCACGATCTATCATCAAGCCCACCAAGTCTTTTTACAGCTCACTGATGCCAATCAAATGGTTTCTGTGAGAGGCTAACTGCTATTCCCAGACTCTGGCTGGCTTTACTACTTGGGGTAGATCATCGCCCCCTGGAAAAGGGAGAAAACCCAAATCCAAACCCAGTGCTGGAGCTGAATTTCCTCTCCTCTTCATCCCCATGTACTGAGAAGGGCTGAACCACCACATCCCCAAAAGAGATGGTGACAGCCATGTGCACGTAGGAAAACACCAAGGGCTTCCATCTGAAGTCAGCAAAATTAAGCATGGATACAACCTTGAAAGGGCGCATGGCACCCACAGGTGAGATTTGACATTTTAGGGGCGGTTGTCTCACTGGATAAAGCAGAAATTTTCACCACATCATGAGGCAGGGAGAGGAAGAGGGTCTCAAGACCAAGCATAAGCAGTATTATTCCTGCAGGTTCCCCAGACTCCCCTTGCAGGTTGCCTTAGGGCTGGGATTAGAACATTTTCTCCTCTAAGGCCTCTCCCTGCTCACCTTACTTTATGCATTAGCTGATTTCTTCTAGAAACAGCATGGAGCACAGCACCTTTTCCCATAGTGAAGGGTTCACAGTTTGCCTTTTCTAATGAATCGTGCTTTCTTGTAATAACAATGAACTGTCCCACGAGCTACTCAAAGGCAGTTCTTAGGGCACCCCAGAGGCTGAGCTGGGGCAGCCAGGAGGGAGCAGCCGAACATGCCTTGCACTCCAGCTCCTGAGACACTTGACTCAGGCTAGGCTTGGGCAACCAACCAACCCTCCTGGCATTGCCAGGGCACTGCCAAGCCCACGATGTGAACATACATGCCACTGCTGGCAGCACAGCTGCAGGATAAGACTCCCGGGCTGAGACCAGCGTGCACATGATGCCACTGTAGATCAAGGAGAAAACTCCATTTTATTGAATGCAGGGACAGCTAAAAAGCAGCAGCTCCAGGGAATCCAGGGCAACCACCGTGTCTTTGTGCTGCAAGAGCAGTGGGCAGGCACTTAGCCAGAATGTCCCAGAGAAGCCCTGGCAAAGGGCTGTGCTAAATATGGCCAAAGAAGGTGAAAAACCCACAGCAAAAAAGAGTCCTTCCTGACCCTAGACCCAGGGGACAAAGCGGCATCTTTGCGCTGCAATAGCAGCGGGCAGTCAGCCAGCCAAAATGGCCTGGCGGGGGGGCTGTGCTCAGTGCACCCAAGTAAGCCAACAGAAACCACCTGGTGACCAGTGCTGATCTGCCCTGGGGAAAAAAAAGTTCCTCCCTGTTCCCACAGCTGGTGATCGGCTGTCCCCAGAGCATGTGAGCAAGACCTGCCTCCCGGCTCCACAGGGTGTCACCTACTAGGGATGCCACCACTGCCTGATCCCTTCGCTCCCACAACCCAGAGCCATCTCAGGGGCTCCAGAGAGTGGCAAAAAGCCCCCGGACGGGCCAGCCTAGTTGCACGGGCCTCTGGGGCAGGATGGATCCACCTGAGGGCACCGAGGGAGCTGGCGGAGGAGCTCTCCCAGCCACTCTCCATCACACACCAGCAGCCCTGGCTCAGTGGGGGCTGCCAGCAGCCGGGGGTCAGCCAGCATGGGCCTGGCCACGAGGGGGGCAGGAGGAGGGTCTGGGAGCTGCAGGTGCCAGCCTGGCCTCGGTGCCGGGGCAGCCATGGGGCAGATCGCCCTGAGTGCCACCAGCCAGCAATGCAACCATCATCGTGCCTAGGCAGGATCACAGAAACAGAGGATCACAGAATCAAATTGGAAAAGAACTTTGAGGTCATCAACACCAACCACTACCCCAGCATTGCCAAGCCCACCACTAAACCACGTCCCTGAGCACCACATCTATATGTTATTTAAACACCCCCAGGGTTGGTGACACCACCCCCTCCCCGGGCAGCCTGTGCCAGGGCTTGGCCACCCTTTCCATGAAGGAATTTCCCCTCACACCCAACCTAAACCTCCCCCGGTGCAATGTGAGGCCAGTTCCCCGTGTCCTGGCGCTTGTTCCCTGGCAGCAAGCATGGAAGAGAAAGGGGGACGAGTATGAGATGTGCAGCAGGGCTTTGCCCACTTGCACCATGCAAATGCCTAAGCAGACCTGGATGGGAAGAAAAGCGGGTTTGCAGAGCACCAGGTGCTGGAGGCAGCTCTTAAGAGTGCATTACTGACTCCAAACCCAGGACGCTGGTGGCATCTCGCCACCACAAGAGCAGCAAGCAACAACCTGGAGAAGCCAGCCTGAGACAGCAGGCCAGCCCCTTTGCCACCTTCTACCTCACACTGGACTTCAAAGATGGTATGAAAGGCCAAGTTTTTCCTTCTGGGACTAGAACCTACAATCCACTGAAGTTAGAAAAACTTGCTTCACAACTGCAGTAGTTTTCTCCAAGCTTTTTGAGTTCACAGCTGCCCACCACCTCCGAGGTGCCCCTTGAAGAAATCTGTCTGCAACTGGAGCATCTCCCCTGTGAGAAAAGGCAGAGCGAGCTGGGACTGCTTCACCTAGAGAAGAGAAGGCTCAGGGGGGATGGATCTCATCAATGTTAACTATGGCAAATTGAATATGAGTCAATGGTGTGCCCTGGCAGCCAAAAGGGCCAACCATGTCCTGGGGTGCATCAAGCACAGCATAGTGAGCCAGTCAAGGGAGGTGACTGTCCCACTCTACACTGCACTGGTGTGGCCCCACTTCAAGTTTTGGGTGCCTCGACAGAAGGACATTAAACTGTTAAGAGTGTACGTAGAGGAGGGCAACCAAGACGGTGAAAGGTCTTGAGGGCAAGACTTACGAAGAACATCTGAGGTCACTTGGCTTGTTCAGCTTGCAGAAGAGAAGGCTGAGGGGTGCCCTCATCGCAGTCTGCAACCTCCCCGAGGAAGACAGTGCAGTGGAGATGTTGATCTCCTCTCTGGTGACCAGGACACAAGCAAATGGAATGGAGCTGCATCAGCTGTTCAGACCGGACAGCAGGAAAAGGTTCTTCACTGATAGGGTGGTCAGTCACTGGAACAGGCTCCCCAGGGAAGTGGTCACAGCACCAAGCCTGACAGAGTTCAAGGAGCACCTGGATAACACTTAGTTACATGGTTTACTTTTAGGTAGTCCTGTAGAGAGCAGGGAGTTGGACTCGATGACGTTCGTGGGTCCCTTCCAATGTGAGATATTCCATGATTCTGTGATTCAATCTCTGGCCGCTCTCCAATAACCAACTTCTTTCTTGCAATATTGTGCCTAAAACGACACACCACAGTACACCATCCCCACATCAAAAAAATCATCTCATTTCTTCCATCCCTCTCTCCTGCTAGCCCAGAATGACACCTGCCTCTTTCCTCCCCCAACAGTTTATCATCGCCTTGCATCTAATGGTCTCTAACTTATCCACTCCCACTGTACTGCTGCTCTGCCTGTTCTTTCCCCGTTTTGTACTTTAATGTCTGATTTCTCCTTATAACTACAGCACTTTGCACTCACATTTATCAAATGTCTTCTCGTTATTTCAGGCCATTTTCCCTGTGTATTGTGGCCATTTCAAATTCTGATACAACCCTCAAAAGTGCCTGCGTGTATTCTCAATCAGTGACAAGTGCAGATTTTTGTAAGAGTTACTCATTTCACTGCTCCAGTCTTTAATGAAGTTAGGGAAAAATACAGGCCCCGCAGTAAACCGTATAGCGGTCTCACTCAAAATAGCCTCTCTGGGTAGCTTTACCAAGTGCAATTTTTCTGCTACATTGTGATAATTCAGTTTGTTTCCTTCTTTTACTTGTAAAAAGGATGT
Organism: Microhierax caerulescens; assembly: GCA_035590215.1. Taxonomy (NCBI): domain Eukaryota; kingdom Metazoa; phylum Chordata; class Aves; order Falconiformes; family Falconidae; genus Microhierax; species Microhierax caerulescens. The sequence goes on along the minus strand of JAVJGJ010000057.1, from coordinate 68,940,628 downwards.
AGTGAGGCAAAGAAAACATTAAATGCATGTTTTCTCTGAATCATCCATCATTTTTTCTCCATCCCCTCATCTTTTCACACTTAATCATGTGTCTTTCCTTCCAGCTTCTACAGTTTCATTTTGATTGATCCTTACAAATCCTCACTATGCCATTTTCCTTCACGTTAGGAGGTTGCTGCTGGGCCATTAACAAAGTGCCTCTCCTCAGTTATCCCAGCCACCATCTCCCAAACAGACCTAGGCTTCCACACTTACCAGAACTGCCTTTTGAGGTCCTTATTCTGTTTCTCTCATCTCCCTGCTTTCTCAAGATCACCGAATGCTAACTCCACAGCCACTTTCAACCTGAATTACCTCAGACTTGAAGATTTTTAACCACTTGCAATAAGCCTGACTGTAATCCAGAGCAGCCAACTCTAGAATAACAACCTGTACCTTTCGAAATACAACCTCTGTCCTCTGGGGGAAAAAAAAATAATTAGTTAACTCTGTCTTTCCAAGTCTTCACATGTTGGGTACTTTCCCAACAGATATTAAAGCAGTGAATACCTCTCATCTTCACCAGACTGTTGGGGGATACCGGTGGGTGAAAAACTGGGCATGAGCAGGCAATGCACACTTGCAGCCCAGAAGGTCAACCAAATCCACACATCACCGGCAGCGTGGGCAGCAGGGCGAGGAAGATGATCCTGCCCCCCTGCTCTGCTCTCATGTGACCCCCCCCCACAGCGCTGCATCAGCTCTGGGGTCCTCAGCACAGCAGGGACATGGACCTATTGGAGCGGGTCCAGAGGAGGCCACAAAAATGGTCAGAGGGCTGGAGCCCCTCTGCTGTGAGGCCAGGCTGGGAGAGTTGAGGTGGTTCAGCCTGGAGCAGAGAAGGCTCTGGGGAGACCTTAGAGCAGCCTTTCAGTAGTACAGGAAAAGTGGAGACAGACTTTTTACCAAGGCCTGTAGTGACAGGACAAGGGGCAGCAGTTTTAAGCTGAAAGAGGGACATTTTTCATGATGAAGTTGGTGAGACACAGGAACAAGCTGGATGCCCCATCCCTGGGGGTGCTCAAGGTCAGGCT
>JAVJGJ010000057.1:68922527-68939455 GCA_035590215.1 Microhierax caerulescens | reverse complement strand
TCAGGCTGCATGGGGCCATGAGCAACCTGGGCTGGTGGAAGGTGTCCCTGCCCCTGGCAGGGGGTTGGACTAGATGGTCTTCAAAGGTCCCTTCCAACCCAAATCATTCTGTGATTCTATGATTTCCAAGCTTTGGAAATATGGACACCGTTGATGTTCAGCATCATGCCTGCAGCCCTTCCTGAACCACAGGTCTCTGTTCCAGTGCTGCAGTTTATTTCCCAAAGTCTGCAATGCCAACAGACATTTTTGATGTATATTGACACTGAGTTCCTCCTGCATATTCCTCATACTGCTGTACAGACGTTTTAGTTTAAGTGTAGCTTCATTTTTTCTCCTGTATCTTACAGTCCCAGCTCCAATTAATAATTAATTTACATCAATGAAGTGCAACAGTCTGTCAGAACACACGAGTTTCATAGCAGAAGCTAAGAAGAAACCAAAATTTCAAGCTTCTCCATCATCGTCTGGATTTGAGCCCTAAAGACTAGAAACAGCAAGAATTGATCATTTTCTTTCTCTTGGCTAGAAATGGTGATTTAGGAGTCACAAATCTCTTCTGAAAGTTTATTGTAACTAGCATGCTTCCATGAAGAAAGGTCCTGACAAGTCAGCGTTTTTGACCGACCCTCCATCCAACCTTTCCCTGCAACCCGACAAAAGACATTGTTGGAAGAAGCCCGGTCAGCTATTAAAAGGACTTCAGCGCAGTCAAAACACTCTCGGTACTCAGGGAGTAACTTGCCACAATAGTTTGCATACAGAGGTACAGCTGGTCGCATGTCCCCTCCCCCAACCAAAAGAATACCCCACCCCACACTCCTATTGCAGTGCCAATGTCTCCATTACTATAAAAATCTGCAATCGCACATTGCTGCTTAAGGACTCCGTATCTTTGAGAAAGCTTCAGGTCTGCACGAAATACCCCAATTATGGCAGCAAATCTTATTCTAATTCTATATAATTTCAGGATGGCCACAAGTCAGAAACTTGGTCTTCACTGAGGTCATCAAATTAAAACCGAAATAAAGACACTATTAATTCAATATCCAGGCAAATTTCTGTTAACACTGATTTATTAAGCCTCTAAATATCAGCATTACCAAGTAGTCATCATGAATCCAAAGCACTATAGTCTGTTTCTTTATTACAATTCAAGGCCCATATATTCTCTCAGCCAAAAATATGTGTATTAGTTCAGTATCATTTCTTGAAGTGATAGACTTGCTATCCAAACACAACCTGAATTGTATACTCTTGGCCTTTACAAGGTTGAAATTATTTACCAGTTGCCAAGCTGATCTGCCTATTTATACTCCCTGACAGATATCCTGTGTTCTTCTCCAGCTATTTGACACTTCAGTTTGGGACAATGTGTGAAAGCTAAACGCACTCAGTCGTGCACAAAGGTACCAGAAACATTTTTACACAGGTTTGTAAACCACCATTACCTATCTCCATGCTGCTACTGATCTGCTTTGGAACCCTTTCATCTGACAATGATCTCCTGAAAGCCTGAAACCATGACAGTTTAGTTTAACGATTTATGTTGCTTAAATGGGCATCTGAACTCCATCTCACTGGGAATGTTTTTCTGGCCAGCACTGCATACTGGACATCAGCAACAGGTGAGTGCTTAAGAATGAGACACATGAAATTCCTATCTAAGAACATCAGACACAGTTATAGGGATTTTTACAAGCCATACACTGTGACCAGAATCCAACAAGTGGTATTCATTTTACTGAGACTCAGAGCTGGCTATTACTCTCCTACTTATAAGGTTTTATTTGGATATTATAGAGCACCACTCAGAAACATCTCTAAGAGGGAGGGAAAAGTACACAAAGAGAGGTTTTTAAATTCAGATCAGTATTACCTATGCTGCTGCTTACTCTAATCTTAACATTCACCTAAATATTAGATTGGTGGGTGAGGAAAGATGCGGACATCACTGGAGAAAGAAGAGTCAAATGAGTACAAACAGAATGGTCAGTCTTCAGCCCTGAAGTACAGAAGCCTTATTCCAAATCCTGAACTAAGCCAGTACATGTTAACAACCACTAATTATGGGGTTACCAGAATCCTGATCCCCACCATCCATCAGGGAGATTAAACATCGCAAGCGTTGGCTGTGAAGCCATGAAGACTTTTCTTTGGCAGGCCTGGTAGAGCTGCAGTCCAAGAACTGCACCTCACTACACTTGGGCCATTAAATACAGCCAGGCTTCTGAGGAGTTCAGCAAGTATATGATCTGTATAAAATGACTGCATGCTACCTCCCTCTAATACATTTGTCATCTAGGTGAGATTACAAATATCTTTATACAATGTTTTAAGGATGTAACTAAGAATATGTAGTATATAGTTGGCTCTTACGCAGCAAATGGTGATCATATCACTGAATCACATGAACAAAGACCTGAACAATTGGGATTTTGCGTTTTCAAATTTCTGTATGATAGCTAGAGGCAGAAACTGATTTTATCATGACCTGAAACAAAATTAAAATAGCATCATATACTATTCAGTTTAAAACTGATCTTATGTATCAACACTAGCTTCCTCACCTCCCCAAGAGGAATATGTTTGTTAATTATCCTCCCAGATCAAAAGGTCATATGGGATGAAAATTCTTGCAGAAGAGGAATCTTTAATCTAGCAGACAAAATTCAACACCTAGTTACCTAAAGTCAGAGAAAGAAGCAAAATAAAGTATGTATTTAAATTGTTAGAATACGATATTTTGGGGAATATGATTATGTAGAACACATTTTTATAGTGGGGACTCTTTCTGTATTGGGAGCTGAACATGGGACTAGTATTTTTGATCTGCTACCTTTTATCCTTCTTCATGAAGGCTAAGCCCAGAGAAAGTGGCATAAGTTCCCATAATTCTGAAATAAAGTTGGTCAGTGTTTGATAGGTTGGCTGAGCAGTCTGTTAATTCAGATTGGTCACCCGTTAGCAAATCATAGGGGACAAAACCAAACTTTGAATTCACTTACCACTAGCATACAACTATAAAGAACTCTATAAACTTTGAGTATGTTAAAAAGCTGTTGAAACTGGTGAGGGACGGAGGAGTAACCTGTGCCAGAGGGCACTGGGTAGGAGACAGGAGGAGCACAGCATGTTATTATGGTGGTCCTTTAACTAGATGATCAGCACAGGCTAGCAACAAGCAAAGCTGTTTAGGGAGCCAGGTGCTGGGACAGTGTCTGATTCCACTGCCATTTGTCCTAGAAACACTCAGCTATAAATGTAGAGCACAGAAGACTGCAGTTCTTGCAAACATAAAGCAGCAAGTCTAAGAGCTCTGCACTGATTATGGTCAGTTCACTTGGTAATGCCATTTTCAGGATAAATAATAACATCAAGAAACAAAGGACTGTTAAAAGGCTACCACTCCCCAACCTGCTCACCTGAAGGGACACTCTAGAGTGCACAGGGTCCCATCAAACTGGTCCCGACACTGTATATGTTCTGGTGAATATCCAGCACAGAAAGTTGTGATAAAGGTAAATTAATTAGCAGAGCCCACAAAAAGGATGCAGGAAACTATCTTACAGCTTTAAACCAAGACTCAGTATTTTTAAAGATAATAATCTGCAGTTCAGAAGCACTTATGAATCTGCTGGAAATCCCAGGGCATCATCCATGTAAAGGAAGTGTGGTTAGATCATCACAATAGTTTAAGTTACAGCTAAAAACATTAAAAGAAAAAGGAAGCTTTGTTGATTTTTTTATATTTTGAAGTTCCTATCTGATTTACGAGACATTTATACTCAAATAATGCCTCTAATAAGGGTGAGAAAAACTCATCCGTCCCACAGTATGGCAGAATTAGGTATAGACCAGCCCTGAGTTAACGATCTTCCAATTTGTGTACAAAAAGCTATTGAGAAGGAGATTCCATCACTTCAAGGGTTGGGCAGATCTTGTACTCTCAAGACTTCAGGAGCTTTAATCTGTGATGTTTCATCAATGTATTTGGTAGTATTGGATTCTTAATCTGCATAATCTTTAACTTAGAGTCAGTACTCATTTAAAACTGAACCTAAATAAAGACAGTAAGTAATAACTTAACATCTAAGCTCAGATTTAACATCTAAGAACAGATTGTTAACTGAACATCATATCAATCTGACAGAAAAGCAAGAAACATGAACAGCTTTATATACACAAAGGGTCACATAACTAGTTTGAAACAGGAACCAGTTTCCAGGGCTATGAGCATCCCCAAATGTCCTTTCATTTCAACAGTTGTGCACACTGTCAATAAATTACCAATGTGATGCAAACACCTATATTCAAAAGTTAGTTGGCTCTTTGTCTGAAACTGCCCTCCCTCCACCTCCCAAATAACAGCAATTGTAACAAGAGCTTCTGTTTCTCCAGATTTAGCAAAGCTTCCTTTTATACAAAAACCCATAAAATACCACCAAATGAATATAGAATTTTAAGAGCTGAAAGAATAATCATTCTCTTAAAAAGCTCAGAGATGTGGTACAAAAGAAACAAGACCGAGTCCACATATAAAATTACAGGTTGATGTTATGTTTAACTATTTATATTAAAGCCACAGATGATGTCTAGTATGTAATCAAGTTAAAAATTAAGTTTCAAGAAAGCTTTACTATGAAAAATGAAATTTGGTGAAGTTTAACAAATTTCATAGCTTTAGCTACCGTGAAAATATTACTTTACTTGAAATGCATTCAAATTTTTACATTCCTGAAATGAAAAATTTTGAAACACTAAGTATGCTACTACATCTATAGCTGTTCTCCGAAATGAATTGTTAACCCTCATAACAAAGGAAAAAAAAAATCCCTTCTCCACATTTTTATCTTTTCTTTTTTTTATATATAAAGGAAGGATGAGAAGTGCTCCCAAAAGAAAGGCAATTTACAATTTTAAAAGGTTACTACAGAAAAAAAAAAATTCCTTTCTTTCCTTGTGACTATACTATATTTTAAGCAAGATTGTGCCTAAATTCAGAGAATGCTTGATGTTGTAACTGCACAAGCATTACATGTTGTTATATTTACCACGGTAGAGTCCGATGGCATACTTCAATGGCATCAAACTTCAATTATGAGATGAGAAAGCAGTCGTTCAGTTGCACTCAGATTGTTGCTTGCTTGCACCAGGGTATAATCACATTTAGCCCAGAATCCAGTGAGAACGCACCCTGGTATTTCATGTTTCCCTGCAAAAAACTTGCCTACACTTTTACAGAAGCCGGGAGACACACAGGATGATCACTCTTCAGTTCTTTCATGGACTATAAAAAGCAGGAGTTTTTAAATCAATAGCTTAATAGTTGTGCTAAATATAGCTTTTCCCACATTTCTTCCTTGTAATTCAGTATAATGCTTCTTGATACCTCAGTCATCATCTTGCTGATTTCTTTTCTGTCAGCAGAACAGAAGAGTTCATAATGTTAGGACAAAAGTTATCTCAAGTAACAAAACTAATAAATCATAACAAGTATTTTCAGATACAATGGTTATTAGACAATGACTGCATTTCTAATCCATTTTTGAATGGTAACAGGTAATGTTTCCAGCAAATGGAACAGAGCAGTATCAACCCTCTCCCCCATCCCAAATGATAGGATTTTATTCCCAGTAAAGAACAAGATTTGTCCCACACATTAACCAAAAGAATGTACAAGAACATGATGGTGGTGGCAGAAATCAGTGGTCAAGATGAGGGCAACTGCCCTCTCTTCCCTAGCTTATAAAGATACCATGTTTTCATGCCACTGTTCGTTGAAGGAACAAAAAAAACTGTACTGAAAAAGGAATGTGTTCATGGTTTTTTCCTAATATACTTATTTTCTAACTTTCAAATAAGTTGTTAAAAGCATTAGCTTTGACTACTCAAAAAATGCATTTCCATTTATACTATGTTTGTATTTACATTTAAATAAGAAAGAAAACAGCTAGATCCTTCAGTAAACATTCATTGCTTCCTGTAAAGGTAAAATTTATTAGCAGAAGTGAAATCAGTATTAAAGATTGTTCTTTGTCATTAAAAAAAATAAACAAACTACCTACCAACAAAAAAAAACCAACACCACATTGTATGATGGTTTCATACATTACTTTTTCTGTAATTAAGTAACCTATGTTAATTACAAAAGCACAGTTCCAAGCATTTTGATGTATCCATTTCACAAAGATGGCAGGTCAGAAGGTTTTTTTTACTTGCACTACTTCTTACCAGTTTAAGAAAGTCAATTAATTTGTGAACATCCTCTCCCGTAGAAAGGTCCACAAAATCTTTTGGCAGTCGGTAACTCAGGTATGGACTAGGCTGGACAGTAACTTTACTGTTCGTACAACGGAAAACTGGGTAGTCCTTTGGAAAAGATATTGGATAAGACAAGAACAGAGTACATGAATAAAGCTAGCAATGTTTTCTGTGAGACTGAGTCACTTTGCCGATGATTTTATTTGGCATTCATTCAATTAAACCTGCATTTTCTCAAGACTGTAGTTCTCTTATTAAAATCTCTGCCCACTTAAGAGCAAAAGTTAAAATGTTACTAACAGTCACATAAAGGCATTCGTTCTCTCACTTCAACGTTTCTAAAATGTAACAATTGTTAACGCATTTAAATAGACATACGTTTATAACAGTGCTGTAAGAACAGAGCTATACGGAACTTCAGGCAAGAGTATCTACATAACTATGTGGATGAAGAAAATATATTTTTGTTTTAAAAATAATTTTTATATTAAAATAAAAATTATAAAAATAAAAAAATGTAAAATAAAATATATTTTAGGGATAGAATCCCTAAACTTCTCTTCACAGGTTCCTTGTTTAAATCCATGTTTGTAAATATAACCTTACTGAAATGATGACCTAAGCTTTCCAACCAATTTCTTTACTGAAGGAAAAAATACCTCTCTAAAAAAATATCTCTAAACACTCAGTTGAAGCAACAGGTTTTGGGTAATTTGTATGATTTTCAGTTCAACGCATTGACATACAACGTAACAGCCCCCTGTATGGCAATAAGCAGCTTCATTTTAAAAGACAGAAGTTTGGTAACTTCACACCAGATTCTGTGACTGGATGTAAGCTGACGCATGAAGACAGGTCACTACTTTTTTTCCAGGCTTACACCACAGAAAACTGCAAAGGGTCTGGCACTAAGAAAAAGAAATGCTCAAAACAAAATTCAGGTATCCCATGGATAGCTCAAAAATTGGGCATGTGCTTTAACAAAGGAGACATAGCTTTTACCAGGAAGCTTCATTGAATGGGTCTTCATACAGCAACTGCCACATGGTGAGACTAAGAAAACAGTGTGAATGACATCCTGCAGAGAGGTGTACTTCCCCTGCAGTGTGTTATGAAAATGGTGACAGAACTAAAGCAAAGCTCAAATTTTAAATTTGGCTCAATAAAGCATATCATTTCAGTTACCTCTAATGCAGTTTAACAGCTAGAAATATACAGAAGTCCACGCTATTTGACCTGCCATCTCTCCTCAGACAACTACCACGTGTTTCCCAAGATAACATGCTACTTTATATCTTCTATCCAGCTGTCCCAGGGCTCAATAAGATGCAAGGACTGTCTCAAACAGGCAGTGAGAAGAAAGCTGGAGTACAAATAGATGAAGACTATCCCTCCCTCTCTGTATCAATGGAAAGTTACTTGTTTTCACATAGGCAATACAACTTCGAACAGGGACAGAAAAGCCCTGCTCTGCAAGGTCAGCGAGATCAACCAGAGGACAAGATTTCCCTGAGGGTATCTGATATAAGGAAGAGAATGAAGTTAAGCTTCTTGCTACTTCCTCCGAAACATAAGTCTGGAGCTCTGGGAAACTGTATGACAGATACCAGAAAAAAGGGAGAACTTTAAGTGATTAAATAGAAAAGTAGCAGATTTTAAGATAAATTGAGAAGAATGCATCCAAACCGCACAAAACCAAGTTTCAGGGCATTACCTTCACAATGTGGTCAAAGCTGTAATATGAGCTTGTACCGTCTGAACTAAAAATTCCCTTGCAGGCATCTAAAACTAGCACCCAGTACTTGCTGAGATTAAGTACTGTCTAATAAGGTAGATTCTTCTTAGGAAGAGTTTATGTTTCATGAGTTAAGGACCTCCATTTACTTCAATGGGATCTGCATCCCAATTTGGCTATAGCAGACTGACGGAGGGCCAGAAGGAAGGCAGGGAGGCCTGTTGGACGTTAGCCAGCCTCCCTCATCCCAGGGCTGTACCTGCTCTGTTGCTTCCCCTTCACCCTGGTCTCCTTTCAAGTTTTTCCCAGAGGTCAGTTCTTCCCACGTAAACAGCAAGGAGTCTGTTACCTCACCAAATGGGTTAAAATCGATTAACCAAATCTTACCCTGCAACAGAACAACAGAAGAATTAAAACAAGCCACAGAACTGAAACAACAACCCAACCCAGAATACACATACATTACTGTAGTATGCTTGGTCTTTAGATCAGATGATGTCAAATTTGGAATCATCTGCTTTTAAGCACTTAAAATATTCAAACATCCTTTATAGTAGACAGTTTTAAAATGCAGCAAGCTATGACTTAATATTTTATTTATTTTTATTAAACTGAAGATCAGACAGAACTCAAACTGAATTCAGTTCTATGCAAGGTGCTTTCAGACAAGACCACAGAAGTTCTGGCTAATCCCCATGGACCTCTGAGATCCCCAGACAGCATGAGCAAGGAATAGAAAAAAACAAAACCCAACCTAAACCAAACAAAAACTCCCAAAAAATCATACATCCAAAACCCCCAAACAAAAATCCCCCCCAAACAGGGATTTTGCTTTCCCTCAAAAGCCACCTCTGCACTGCTGTACATTCAGCAGTCTACAAGAACTGCTGTTCTTGGTCTCAGAAGGGACCCAGCAAATACAGAGCAGGGTCTGCAAAATGCTAATGGAGATCATGAAAGCTGAAAGGTGCTGCACAGATACAGATAAATAAAGAACAACTTAAAGCCATTTTTAATAGCCAGTACTAACAGTCCAGACTAGTTTCTCCTGCCTCATCTTTAATATATTTGAGTTCCAAACAGTTCTGGTAGTATGCACAAGAGCATGCCCGTTTTCTAACTGAAAAACGAAAGCAGAGAGACTAACAAGCCATAGTAAAGGTAACAGAGGTGTCTGCAGAGGAGCAAGAAATAAGTTTGTGTTCCTTTAGTCACCTTAAGATACAATCACCAGCACAGGGCTCTCTTTTCTTACCCAAGGAAGTGTCATCTATTCTAATAAAACAAAGTGTTATAATAAATTATAATGAATTATGACTACATCTGCTACTAAGAATTTGCAAAAAAAGTATTACATTTGGAAGAAACCAGATCTATCAAATATGGAAGGAAAAAGGTTGCTGTAGTATAAGCAGGACTGAAGGGTTTTATTGTGTTTGTTAAAGACCAACTGGAATTGGAAACCAAACCTGAAGACTGGGTAGCTACTAAAAACTTACTTAGCCTTCTCTTTCCCTCATTCCTGAAGGATCTCTTTTCTTTAAAAGACCTTCTGTATCTTGATACAAACAACAAATATCTTCAATGATTTACACTACAGCCATCTGGTTTCTAACTTACAGAGATGCTTTTGAAGCCTTCAATCACAGAGTAACATGGAGATTTCCTCTCCCACCCACCCCCCTTTGCTTCAACTTTGAGAATTTCTGGGGAGAAGCTTTAATGATTTGAATATATTGCAGCAACAGGTATGGTGAACTTTGCCTGTCTTCTTAGCATTTCCTTTAAGTGGTTGTAGGCGTAAATTCTTCTTTTATGACTTTTTCTAATAGACCTACCAGGTTAAGGAAGTTTTCTAAACTGTGTAGGAAGTCAGATACTCCCACTGTACAAACGTAATCTGAAAATTCTCCTCCTCCATGTTTGACAAACTTCACTGTTCTCACCCTTAATAACTCTTGAACTTGACCTGGGCGGTTAACTTCTTGTCTTTTATCTTAAGCACAGTTAGCCTGGGTAAGTACAAATGAAAATGATTTTGTGTGTAAGTAGACATATGTTTAGGTGGACGCTAGGGGGAGACGTAATGGTTAAGAAGGTGAAAAGAGAATAACTAGTTTCCCATTGTAACTCCTCAGAGTAGTTGCCAACCCATCCTAGCCATTGCCTAACTATAACCAAAACTAGCTATGGCCACCTCTGTTCAGTGGTTTAGTTTCCTTCCTCATTGTCGGGGAATGTGCTACAGCACACAATTACTAACGAAGACAACAGAAGGAGGTGGACACAGACCCTAAATTCTGTATCAAAAGCTATTCCTCTGTGGCAGCTCAAGTCTGTGTGGGCTCCCTCACCATTGCTTCTTTGTTTTTATGTGAAAATAACAGACCAACGAAGCTCCTGGATGTTTGCAAAATGGTATCATAGGCATGTATTTAGTTTGGGGACCTATGCTGCTGGAACTGTACAGCTAGGCAAAATAGAAATGAAGCCCAAGGACTTTGGCTCATCAGTGAGGTTTTGATATGTTTAACTGAAATAGGAATGTAAATGGTAATGTCTTATCAATAATAGGACATTTCATTATTTGCAGTCACTAATCAGTTGTGAAAATTTAGATTCTATGATAGTGTAGGTTCATCTTAATTTCTGGGATTAAAATAATTTTAACTGTTCTTGGTTTTACAGTTGTGCTGCAATCCAACCAATAGATCTATAAAGCCATTTGACAGAGATCTTTTTAGAGGAAAAAGGTGTTATGTCAGTAAATATTACTATTGTTAATAAATATGTGCAAGATCATATGTGTCAAGGCATCGTGAAGTCCCCATGCCACAGCTCATAATCTTATTTTTGAAGTACGGAGCCCAGAGGGTGGCAGTGAAGGCAAAGTTATCCAGTTTTGTCCAAGCACTTCTTACAAAGATGAGCCATGCTGAAAAGTAGAGACATTTTAGAAATCACCAGGTTACCACTGATAAAAAGAAACTGGCTGCAGCGGAAAGGGAAATTTCTTTCTGTCTCCAGCTGCCTATGAGAGAGACACACAAGAAATCATGATCTGAGATTACTGTAATCACTGGTATTTTCTGCAGGGACAGAACTTGGTTTCATAATTTCTCATACTGAAGGAGAATGAAAGTGGTTCAGAATAATGTATCGGGAGTCGATGGTGGTTATGATAGCTGATGCCAGCTGATGGGCAAGAATTATGGCTGTGTCTTTATTCCTACAGTAACAAAGTTATTAAAGGACAGAAAAGTCTCCAAATCCTGATTCAGTTCAATAGATACCTGGATTTCAGTTAGATATCTTTCTTACTTGAATATGCTTAGTGTAGTTTCAGTTTCTTATACATTATAATGCTAAAGACTGTGGATTATTTCTAAAGCATATTACAGTAATAAAGGCTTATGGTTTATTTTAGGGCGCCTTCTATGTTGCATCCATTTCACTGAATTCTTCTGAATTATCCATTAATAACTGTTGTTTATATCCAAAATAAGATTAAGGAAAATTCATTTTAGAAGAGGGGCTGCCTTTTTTTAAACTTGAACTGTTGACTAATTGGTATTAGCTGATTATCTGGATTTGAAATTAAGGAAGTTGACGGACAGAAGATTCACATTGTCTTTAATAATTATGAAATCCTATAGGATGTCTGAGTCAGAATGACTGGAAAGCATATACTTTTGAGATTATTTCTGATGAATGTTCCAAAAATTATTTCTTGTCAAATTGTAAATTAGTTGCAGGTCTTTGTGATGTAGTCAGAGTGTGACTACAACCATATCCATCCCTGACATGGAGAAGTTTGTACTCACACTTGCGGGACTTTTTCTTAGGAAAAAATTATCTTTGTTTCATGGACTGTTTTATATTCACATCATTTATGTCTAATTTACATATGCAAGGTGGCAGTGTTTTGTTTGGGAATGATCGAAAGGGGTGGAATTAGATCATGTGAAACCGCTTCCTCTTTCCAGTATATATGCACACAATATGCTACTGTAATATCATTGGGACTGTTTTCATATTCATATACTGGAAAAATAGAAAAACCCTACATAAATGGAAGTATATAAAGATACTGTTTATCTGTTACATTTCACTTATTCATCATCTATTAATTCACAGTACACACAAAAATCTTTATTGGAAAAACTTGGCACTAAAGATCACAAAGACAGCAGACTGTCATAATCGTTATCATTTCTATCTAAATTGATGCCTGCTGATTATTTACTTCCTTAAACATGTAGTACTGTATTCAGATATACAATTCAGAGTTCTTAATGTTGCAGTGATAGTAGCTGACTCTCTAATGTTAACAGAAATATCTAAATCTGTAGGAGAACAACCCTCATCTAGCAGTCATTCAAGTGTAATGTAAATGCCTGATTCAAAGGTCTTTCCCTTTTTGTACTTTGCTGGGACAGTGTTAACATGACCGTGTCCCTCTACTTGTAACTGTGTGATCCAATGGGAGGGAATCATTGTTAGCCAAGCTTCATCAATTACAGATCTTTAAGTGAAAATACAATCCATGAGCAGGAATCAAGGGAAAATTCTTAGTCAGCCACATTCTGCAGTACTGCATATTTGCAGGTTTGAAAGTTTGAGAAAATCTTGCTTTGTAATATTCAAATGTGTAAGCAACATATTTGTAAGAAACAAGTATTTCAAAAACTTTTTTTATTAGCTGCAAAAATAAAATTGATTTAGTGGTGGCTTAATTACAAATTAAAGGAAGGGTTACAAATGCTTTATCTGTTTTCATACCTGTGATGGTCACCATCTTGTTTGACCATGTATTAGATTGGAAGCCTGCTGAACTGGAAAACATGATTGGTGACAGCCTCAGTTATAGATTTGTTAGTCTGTTTTTATATCTATAATAGAATAATGTAATCTCAGGAAAGGATATGATGTTGGTTTTCCTGTGAGATGTAACCCACACTCATCATGATCTGCCTCTTCAGCTGGTTGCTCCACTTAGCACAGAAACATTATTTCACACTGATCTAGGTTAAGTCTCTGCTGTCAGAAACCCCATCACAGAGTAGGTAAATTTTGTTCAGAAGATCAGAGGGAATGGAGTCAGCGTGAAGATGCTTAGACTTTATTTCATCATGGTGATGAACAAAATCACATCTCGAGGTGCCTAAAATACAGTGATTAATTCTGCCAGAGCCACACAACTAAGTCAAACAAGGGAGAGCGATCACATTATGATCAATGGAGAGAAAGATCTCAGGGCGTACGAGCTCTGCTTACTGATACTCCCCTTGGTTTTGCTATCAGAGAAATAAACAGAGCTACTGTCATAATTTTTTCAACAAAACCACTAGAGATACTGAAAGAAGTTCAGCCACATATGTGAAGAATTCATGCTGATGCCAGAGGGAAATAAGAAGTGAACTTTAGATAAAGCCCAAAGTTGCTGAAATTAAAAAAAAAAAAAAAAAAAAAAAAAAAACGGCATTAATATTCCAGTTATTAATATAAAAAATTTAATTAAAAATTAATAAATGTAATTGTGTAACAACTGGCTAGAATGTGAATATGAAGAGTCTGCCTCTGCTTTTTGTGGCACAATTTTCAAAAGAGACTGGTGTCTTTAAGCGGTTAAATAATGCTAATTCATTCCATTCATGGCCCCAAGCTACAGATTTAGCCTGCCATATCACTGCCTATATGTTTCCTGGTATGTCTGAGACCAACATTAACTAAAAATCTCTGCAAGCACGTTATGATGCTAATTGGTAGAGGAAGTATTTTAAGATCTTGCCATCACTTTGAAGTAACCAGTAGTGGAGTTAAACCTGTCATCAAGACAGTTTGAAATCCTAATATTGTTTCTGGCCACATCAGAGAGAATCTGTACCTGGACTTAGAAATTTGAAACTACTTGCCATGGCAAATAATTTTACAATTATGATTTATGGAGAAATGGGATTTTTCTGCCATGGGGAGGGTAATTAAACCAGACTCATCAGGTGTACTTGATGCTGAAAGTAACATATCAACCAAAAAATGAAGTGAGAGCAACAGGAGAAACTCATCTTTCAATCTAATGTGAACACAGTGCCAGTGTTTTGTGAATTGCCCTGGTTGCCCATTCACCTCCTAATGTAATTCCAATCTTGCACTTAGAAAACAAGTTTTCAGGCCTCCTGTAAATTTTGGGACCTAAAGGCAAATAGAAACTCAAGTCTACCTGTGTCTATTTTAGATCCAGGGAGGTTAGTAAGAAATATAAAGAAATATATTTTATCCAGATAACAATTTAAATTTATAATGTTACTGCACTATGTCTAGCGGTGAGTAGCAGACTCCCTTATGGGTTCTGCCGATAATCTGGGAATTATTTGAGGCTTCCATGTGAACCTTGAAAACTGGTAATTTAATCAGAACTAAGAGAGTGAAAGCATAATCTTTTCCAATTATCATTGTCAGTGTAACCTGTGAATATCTTAGTATACACTGGATACTCCTGAAACAAGGTGTCCTCTGACACTATTTATTCTTAAAGTACAGAATGTGCTGATGTTATTTTAGAGATTTCTTCTTACAGGTTTTCTAATGAGGTGCAGCAAATGTGGTGGCAGCCATAGAAATTCGGAACACAATAGATATCAGAACAACTTCAGGGAGCAGTATCTGCTTTGAATTAATTTCTTAATAACCTGAAACATTGTGTTGAGTGGTGGACATGTTTCCTCTGGCTGACCATCAGCATGCTTCTGCTTCTAGGCTGCTCAGCTGTCTGGAAATAAAAGCACAACTTGATCTTATGTCTTCTTAGTACTATTCCTTCAGTGATTTCTCAGAGTTGCACGTACAGAAAATATGTAACACTTTCCCGCTTCCCTGCTGTTTCTATCAAGTGCACGCACTAGTTACTTTGCTTTTCCCCCATCTTCCCTGTTGAGTGAAAAAACGTGTCTGTGTTACCTTGATACAGAAATTACTTCTTACATAGAGAGATTGGCAATTCCAACTCTGTTTGACCTGGTTTAAGTGACTGCCAAGTTTTAGACCTACGACTAATGTAGTAACACTGTCCTTTCCTTGTAAAGCTTCAACCATCAGCAACGTTTATGATTTCGTTGCAATATATGTAGAATTAAAAGGTATGTCTTTAAAGTTGTCAGTGAAATAAATGTGGCTTGCTCTAACCCTAATTTAAATGTATTACTACAGGAAAGTGGGGAAAGACAGATCTGCAGTTAAGTGATTTCATAGATTTTTTTATATTTAATGAATAACGGTTTATTAAAAATTCTATGGAGTGATAGTTACATATAATGATTTATGAATACATCACAAAATTCTTGCCTGTGTTCTCCAGAGAGGCAAAAATACAACCCATGGAAATTTCCTTGGCTTTTGGAATATGTAGACTTTGACTACATAATTTCAGATGGTTTAGACAGTTGCACCCTTGTGGGTCCAGTTAGATCAATTTAAGAAATCATTTTAAGCTGTTCCTGATTGTCTTGCAGCAGAACATAATAATCACTGTCATAGCTGAGATGCCATTAAGGAATTAGATGACTATTTCTGTTCTGTTTCAGTGCAAAGTTAGCTGAGGCTTGCTGGAAAGACATCTAAACTTAGAGAAGATTCAGGATATTTACATTAATGAACAGAGAAACAGCTAGAAGATTATATGAATTGTTGGGTGCAATGGGTTGTTAAATGCTTCTGGTAGATTAGGAAGAAGAAATTATCAAACTCATAGAATTTCAGTCAAAATCCTTCTATTTGTTCTTAAGGGTTTCTTTCTTTTGTTTTGGGTTGCAATTTATTACATTTTAACAAATAAGATAGTTTTTAGCCAATGAGACAACACTCTGCAGATACAAGTGAGATTCTAAGTGGTCGCAGGGATCAGCATTCAGACTCAATTGATAAAGCTAATTTTTACAGATGACGTATAGTGCATGTAAAAATGTAAATCCTTGGTTTAGGTAGAATATATCTCCTAAGGTTTACTTTTAGTTTACAGATTTTAACAATGGGTTAACCTACCTGAGGAGAATTTTCAATTTTTACCTACAACAGCAATTTAGACTAATTTTCTGATTGATTTTTTGATGGTACTTTAAATCAGGAACAGAAAGGAATGTCTCCTTCTTTTCATTTGCTGGTTATGGATTTTCCAGCTACTGAAAACTGACATGTTTTCTTCCTACAGTTTAAAAGGACACAGTATATCCTGCTACTCTGCCTAGCCAGATTATTTTCCAGTAGGATAATATGAAAAGTTGCTCTGTTGAGTATTGAAGAACATTTAAGTAATTCTAAGGTGAAGTTCGTACATTATTCGGTGGTATTAAAATCCGTATTTACAGAACATAATTGGTGATCTCCTAAGATTTTGACACATAGAAAGAAATACTGCTCTTTGATTTCTGGTAAATATTTTTGCTAGTATCCTGTCTTGAGTTAAAAGGAGGCAATTTTACTTAATACAAAGCACAGACAGTACCATCAGGCTTTGTTGTTGTTGTTGCTTTCTCCAAGCAGTGTACCAGCAATAGAAATGCTAGCCAGACACCTTATGGAAAGGAATTCATAATCATTTTGTGAAGAGGTTTTGAAATATGCCTTTAGGCTTTTTTTTTTTTTTTTTTTTGTAAGAGTCATTGCTATCTCAGTGCATTCTCTCTAGGTGAAAGTGAAGTTTCTAAGAACCTTAGCTTTCTTATCAAGATTTATATAGTACTCCATAGCAAATCAAGCCTTTTAATAATATAGTCGTTATGGAGGTTTTTCCCTTAGCTGAAGTTTGTATACTTAAAAATTTCTTGTAATATAATATCAGAAATATACCAGATTTCACATACAAGCTTTACTGTGATGCTGACCTTTGGGAGAGACCTGAGTGTACTGGCTTTGCCTGAGAACTGTAGAAATCAGT
>JAVJGJ010000057.1:68893115-68922427 GCA_035590215.1 Microhierax caerulescens | reverse complement strand
AAGTCCCAGCACAGAGGAAACCAATGATACTACTTGTTTGTAAATGGGAACCGAGCCAGCAAGCGTGTGGTTGCACGCAGGCTTTCACAGGTCTCTCTCTCTCTCTCTCTCTCAAGGCAGAGCCACAGGGACAGCTCTCACAGAGCAAGTTTTGAGCAGCCAGTGCACCCCAACAGCAGGACTGAAACCAGACGCCTACAAAAGAAACAGCAAATTGCAGGGGCACAGACCTGAGTGGTTTCTTACTTGTTTCAGAAGCGTGAAGCAGCACAGATCTGCGTGGCTAAGTTGCAACACTTCTACGCTAATGTTGACACCATTGGTGCAGAGAGCAAACAGGGCAAGCTCTGCTGTCATTTTCCACCTCTGTTCATCTTCAAAAGGCAGTCACAAAGGCTCATTATAAGTGATGCTTTACTTTTGCTAATGGGGACATCTTGTTAGCTCCAAGGCAGCAGAAGGAGGAAACTGTAATTTTAGATTTATTCTATCACACTAGAAAAACAAGCTAATGAACCCATTTAATTACACACACAAGCAATAGCTGGCAAAGTTCATTCAGCAGTTCAGAGAATCTCCTTGCATCAGAAATGCTTACACTTCATAAAGGACTTCCCTGTGAAAGGCTGTCACAGAGACTCCTCCTCACCCCAAAGACATGAAACTCAGCTTTTTCATAGGAACTCATCGTTTCTCTAGGGAAGAAATGTACACTGGAAAAAACTGAAAATTGGTTTTGAGACTACTGAAAGCGACACCTGTTTTTTGTGAGCAGCCAGACAGCAGTACACCTTCTACAACAACTGTTTCCTTGAGATGCTCTTATATCTGCACTGAGCTTTGGTAGCTGCAAATTAATGAGAAGTGGCAAAACAAACTAAATATTCCTTTTCAGGGCTTGTTAAAGGGAGCATATATAACTCTGCGTCAGTAACCAAACTATCTTAAGATTAAATACTCCTTCAAGTCCTACATGCAATGCCACGATTTAAATGCAGTTTCAGATGACTTGTACTGTGTATCTAAAGAGCAGTAGTAAAGCTATTTATCTGCCATCTTCTGGTATCGGTAATCTTTGTCATATGACAGCACATAAATGCACGAGCCAGGAAAGAGAGCTGTGCATAACTGGAGAGGAAAAAAGACCAACAACTCATATTACATTGAGATTTTTTCCTCATCTTGAAACAGGAACCGATAGATTTAGCACATCATGTCAGCTTCACGCTTTGTTTTACTAAAGCATTATGCAACATGCTGTTGAAAGGAAGTACCTACGACAAGGACTGTTAAAGGAAGTTAAAAGACAGCTAAAATGCCACCGAACTGCTACATCGCCCTAACTCCAGCTGCACCTTCACGCACAGTGACAACGCTCACAAGGCAGAGACAAGCACTAGTTTGCACATTAACAAGAGCAGCTGTAAGCTAGCAGTGGTCTGAAGCCACTCACTGCATTTCTTTGTCTTACCACAGTGACTTGTCTTGAACATGGTTACAAGCTGTTAACAAAGAGCACCAGCAAAGCCTGTCAGGCTTGTCAGCTGTTGCACTATGACTGTGAATGGCTAGCAGGAAAAAAAAGAAAATAAGAAAAAAAAAAAAAAAGTGGATCCAAATGAGAACAGGCTACCAGTCCTGCGACATAACTTCTTCAGGACTAGGTCTGCAGATCACCCAGCTTGGAGGACTGTATTGACAGTGTTTCTTCCTTAAAAGATGACTGGTCTGCAAAGTCAGGCACTGGCTTAGATGAGCTCAGTGAAGAGAGTAACAGGAAAGGTGGACACAGAAAAGCTCGCTCTTAGCCAGGCCACCACTGCTTCTTTGCCACCCTCAAACTCAAGGAGCAGAACCTGTGGCAGCCTACTCCATACAGTCTCTCCGGTAACTAAAGCAAGCACGGGGAGGGGGTTGCTTTCATTCACATCCGATTTAAAGTGGACGTTTCTCTCATTCTGTATGTTAGGTTGCCATGCAACCAACCTGATGAGGAGCACGAGCTCTGGAAATTAATCACACTCGGCAACACTCAATATTCTTGTGCTGCCTATAACTTGCACACAAAGGGAGCAATGAATAACACAGTTGCAAACCACAAAAGTACGTGTGAAAGGAGGGGGAGCTGACGCACAAAGGGCTATCTGGCAGTTCACAAGACCTGAGGGTAGAAGGCACTAAGAGGTACCTATGAACAGCTGTACTTTATCTTGACAGATGAAGAAACACTGCTCATTTGAGAACACACAGGCTGAAACCTTTTACTTAAGTAACACTTCTCCATGCCTCAGCTGCAAGGCAGATTATGCAATGGTAGAACATGGTTCAATGCTGAAGTGTTGCTCCTCATTTCGCCTGACAGCATCCTGAAGTCTGATGACCTGAGCCTGGGCAGGTAATTTTCACCACCACTCAGCATGGCTGGTTTTAGCCTGCAGCCTGATTTTTAGATACCTACATTAAAAGTTGTGCTGAGTAACAGTACAACAGCTGTTTTCCACATGACACACATTGCTGTTTAGTTTCTGTTTTCAAACCACGGCATGATTTACTATTACACAATTTCAAAATACTTCAGCAACATTCAAAATCAGAATTGGGACTTACTACAAATACTCCCAACTCAAATAAAAGACCTCCAACCCCATAACTGTAAACAAGTCAAACAGTGAGACCCACAAATGTATATAATAAAAATATATATCCACTGTTCTTGCATTTCTGGCTCAGGATTTGAAAAAAATAAAGCTTCTCATGCACTGATATGATTCCCAAAAATCAGGTTTTGACATTTAAGGCTACCCCTAGCAACCCATTTCTAGTTGTGGTTGCTTTTAAAACAATACATGTGTGCCTTTCAAACACAATTCATCTGACCTGTTTCTCTCCATTGACACTGGGACACATCAAGATAACTAAATCTGCTATTGGCACCTGAAGTTCAGATGCGACATTTCTACCCACTCCATCACTATCTGGATGTTCAGGGTTCTGATCTGCCAAGCACTCAGAACCACAGCCTGGAACAGTGTGGAAAGGAAAAAACATTAGCTTCCATCTGTCACAAACTGGGCATGCCACATTCATATCCTCTTTTGACAATTATCCCTTCATGTCCTAGACTTCCATATATGAAGTAAAAGTTAAAATTTTCCAATCTCACATGGATAATCTGAAGAAATATTAACAATCAGTTTTGATGAATTCAGATCCGATGCTACAGGGAAAAACATCACAGGGGTGGGGGGGAAGCCCAAGGAATAATTTTCATTTATTTTTTTTATAAGAATCCCCCAGATTTAAGTCAGCAAAATATCACTCCCACCTTATTTTCTGAAACATCACTGCCATTCTGCTGAATGTTCAGACATGTTTCCATCAAAAGCACCCAGAGTAAGTAAGCACTGTGCAGAGGGAACCTTAGCAACAGGTATTCCTTCACCAAAACAATGTAGTCATGTTGCATAATATTAAGTACCCAACTTAAAAGAAAATGCCCCAAGCCTGTCAATGTTTAAGAGGCATTTAGACAATGCCCTTAATAACACACTTTAATTTTTGGTCAGCCCTGAACTGGTCAGGCAGTTGGACTAGATGACTGTCCTAAGTCCCTTCCAACTGAAATAGTCTATTCTATTCTAAATTATTTCAGCAAAGACTCTCCATGTCATAATGAAAACTAAATTGCCTCCAATGGATTCACAGAACTGACAGAATTGCTGCTGAAGCCAAAGTTACGTGCTTTAAGACAGACTACTAAATAATTACATGACTGGCACAGACATATTTACACCTCTAATCCTATTATTCTCCTACTGTAGACAGTCTCTAACAGAAAAAGACCTGGAAAACAGAATAACATCAAGTAAGTTGTTTTTTTTTTTTTCCTTTTTTTTTTTATTTTCCCTGCCAGGACCACATCTAGGAAGATGAAACTATTATTTGCTCCATCACTGTATTATTTCAGGAAGAGTTTCAACAGAATAAGCAATTCTATACAACCTATCATCCACTTACCCTGCTGTCTCTGTACACATCAAAAACGACTGAAAAGGAGAAAAAAATATATGTTAATCTTAAAAGACATATAATTTCACACAAGTTGTCTAAATCTGAATAGTTACTTGTGTACACAGCACAATCTGCAAAGTCAGTATGTCCAAAGAACTGCAAGCCAGAATTAGGTTCATTTCCAAGGGGGAGTTGAAACATTTCAAGAACTACTGTTAATGCACTGAAAGATTGGCTGCTGGGGTTTTCCATGTAACATTAGTTTCTTCTGTTGATTTTTTTTCCCCCCCATGGAGGACATTTGGTAAACTCTTAGTCCAGAGAGAAGCTTATCTTAAACATTACTGCTCTTTGGTTTACAGCAGAACCGAGAAATTTCAAGGAAGGATCAAAGACTCCACTGTGCTAGACATTGCATGAACGTTAAGAGAAAGCTGCTGCTTGACAGAGATTAGGACTCCAGCAGATAACAAGCCAAACAGGTTGTAGGAACAAAGAGGTCTGTGGGTGTGCTGAGAAGAGGTGGCAGTGAAATGGCCGTGTTTAACTTTACCTAGAGCAAATACAGCACACCTACCCATTATTGACAACTCTTTCCAAAAGAACCTTTGCTACTCTGTGATTGACACAAAGCTGCCTTGGGTAGCCCCCTTGTTGTCCCTCCCTTTGACTTAATTAAGAGTGAATCTTTGTACATGTGTCTTTCTACTAGCTTCTGTTCCGTATGGTTAAACAAGTCTTTGTCTTTCTATACAGCCAGGGAAATCGACAGGCATTCAGGGATGACTACAAACAGAAGTTGTACCAGTTTAGCAGAAAGAAAGGAAGAAAGAAAAAAGTGCCAGATTTAGGAAAACCTCAGGCACTGTATTGTCACTTCCTTCCCTAATAAGAAGGGAATATTTCAGCCAAGAGATTTTCCAATACATGCAGGATAAACTAAACTCAGGATATGACTGAAGAACACTTGAGCCTCAGCAACTACACAGGAAGCTGCCCATCAGTAATAGGGATGTTGATTGATCGCATCCATGCATGTAAAGCTATTCAGCAGCTTAATCTAACATTTCATGTGAAGTTGGCTGAGCGAAGGGCAAAAAACCCACAACTCAACAGTGCCAAAGCCAGTCACGTAACAGATTCTGACCATACAGCCTAAAAATCCACCCAGCTATTTGCACAAGCTCAGTTACGTCAATTTGAAATGTCTGTCCAGAACTGCGATTGTCTCAAGAAGACAAGCCCTCAGTGACTAAGGAGATTGTTAACACAAGAAGTACAGCAACCCTAGATTTCTTCTACAGCTGTTCAACTGAACTTGTTGCCTGTACCATGTACTCTCATTAGTCATGCTCCATTAATGGAAAACTTGCATCTGAGCTTCACAATAAAATGACATCTGTCAGCTTAAAGCAAGCCTATGGCAATCACTGAGGCAAATAACAGGGATGTAAATCCCACTAAATGCTAAGACTGCACAATGGTGACTGGTTTGGGACACTCACAAACACTGCACAGAAAAGAAAACATGAATTGTTACCTCTTCTTAGGGACAACCTCAGAGCAGGAGTGTTGTGTGCCAGCAAGACTGTAGTAAAGCTACCAGCAATTGCTCAAAATGGAGACTAAACCAAAGCTCAGCTCCACGGTATCAACACCTCCAGAACAGTGTTCTTACTGGGCTCTTACGAAAGGCATTTAGAAGGTTCTAACATCATTTAGAAGTATTTATAAAGCATTCACCCATCTGTTATCCTACTGCTCTGACTCTGCAATGCTTCAGCTGCTCTGACTCAACTCTCCCATCTGGAGATGCTACCAGACCAACTGGAAAAAGCAGAGCAAACAGCATGAAACTCCCCAACAAAACAAGAAGTCAGAAAAAAGCTGTAATACCTTTCCTTTTAAAAGCAAACAAACAAGCAAACCCAGACTTTTATTGTTAACAACACATATGTTACAAGACAGTGGATCAAAGGGTATGATGGGGGATGAATGAAAGGTGGTGAAAAAACAAACAAACAAACAAAAAACACCAAAAAAACACCAGAAAACATTTTCTGCATGGCATTTCTCTGCAAATGGACAAGGCACCTTCATTTAGTGCCGAAGAAGAAAAGGTTAACAAACCTTCATCCCAGAAGGTCACCCTGAAACCTCTTCCCAGAAGGTAACCCAGATGACATAGTTTTATGTCTTTTACATAAGATGACACTTCAGACCTTTCAGTTCCCCAGACGGCAGTTTCACTGCCTAAATCTAGGCATCAGTTTCCAAAAATAATGCCCTGAATTCTTATCTATCAGTTGATTACATACCAGCTAAAATTATGTTGGAACACAGAGGAAAATTAAGACAGTAATCAGAATGTCAGATCTATATGACTGATCTTACTTCAAAACATTAGGGCTATGGACCTATTAAATTAGTATACTGACTTCCAGATGACTAGTCTTCTCCAAGCCGTGGTCCTTGAGAGCTTCTCTGGACTTAAATAAAGTAATCCTGCTACATCACACTATTAATGAGACTGGCATAGGAGGCATCTTTTTCAGAAAGTCAGACAGGACCGATCTACTTGGTTGCATTGGTGGCTCAGCAAAATGATTAATCGCATTCAAAACTCAACTCAAGGTTGAGTTTTCAAAGCTTTATAGAAGCCAATACAACTTCCAGACAATTCTTATGTTTATATATTTTACTAAACTGAGGTTTGGTCCCCACCAGACCCAATTTAAATCTCTTCATCATATTTTTCAACACTACTTATCACCCATCAAAAGGAACACTATTCAACTCTTACTAAACCATGTCAGGAAACTATTTCCAATAAAATTTGCAAAGGACTGTGCATTTAAAGAACAAGACAATTCATTTGGGCTGCTTAGGTGTATCAAATACTGTGGCTTTTATTCTAGTCTTAGCAGCTAAACCACTGTGCATCCATATTCTAGGAGAAATTATAACTTCTTGAAAAGAAACTTATAAATCCTTTCTTCAATAAATACATCAATAATTTAGCAGAAAACATCTGACAACATCTTTATAAACAAGTACTCTTACTCCTGAATATCTTTTGTTAAGCATTTCCTACTTCACTCCTCGGGTTTAGAATTTTTCTTAATTAAAAACAAGTATAAGGGTAAAAAGCTTTAAAAAAAAAAATAGCCATTAGGCTTTCTGAAGAGATCTTTCACTCGTTCACTGTGTATTCCTGAAAAGCTCCAGCTTATTCCTTCAGGGCTTTTTTTGTTGCCAGTTTCATAGTCATTCAAAAACTACATTGCTCTGCATGCTCTAGCCACAAGAGCTGTAAGACTTCCCCAAGTTCAAAAGAACCAAGCCCTGTGAAAACAATAGCTGTGAAGACAGAGAAGCATAACCACACAGTTAAAATATTGGGGATGCCATTATTTATTGAGAAGTACCCATTTTAACAGTGATGTCCAGCAGTAAATTGGGATTTAGCACATTGCAACTCAGTGCACTGCGGAGGAAATGAGCCTGGCTTAGCAACAGCAAGGGGGCAGGAGGCCAGGTCTCATTTCCATGGACTTTGCCCTGCAAGCCCTTTCAATACCCTGCAAAAGAATTTCAGAGAGGTAGACTCTTCATTTCTGTTTTTATGTCTTTGCACCTATGCATCCAATAAATATTTTAAAACATTCATGAACATACTCTTTCCCTCCCCCATCCTCCCCTTGCTAACTGAAGCTTTAGGATACTTACAGTCTTCATCCAAGAATTTGTACTGTATGTGTTTCTTGAAAAACTCCTGTATTGATCTACAGATGTCCTCATGTTGCTTAGAGATATGATCATAGTATTGAGTGTAGTCCCTCTGTGATACACCTGTCAATAATTTCAGTTGATTATAAAGAGCTTTAGGCATGCAAAAAGCCCTACCAGGCAAAATGCAGTTATCAGACATGCATATCATAAATTATATTTCAGAAGATGGGGTTCCCTCAAGTTTCAACCATTACCAGTGACTTACTGTTTGGCTTTACTCTCTTATATTTAAAGAACTTGTATTAGGAAACTTTCCCTTGAACAGTTCCATTCTGCATTTTGTGAACCTCATTTTATATGTACATACTTCGACTATTTTGAAGTGAATTTCAGGAGGAACCTCTGCCTGTATTTAAGTTCCAGTTCCCGTCTTGTCTTTTCACTTTTATTCCCTCTGGTTACTCTGGTCAGAAACCTTTTCTGTTTTGCACATCAGATCCAGGGATCAGAATTTGGAACCATGAAATGAAAGGGGCAGACACTAAGCTTGCACATCAGCAAAGATGACAGATCATAGTGTACCATAAAGATTCTTATTTAACCACTTTTTTTTTAAGCATGGAAAAACACGTATCTGTTTGATAAGACACTACAGATAAAACCTTAAATCCTAAAATCAATGAGATGGCATGCAGTCTAGTACCATATTTCTCCTTTTGCTCCCCTGAAGGCTTTCTTGCCTATCTGACATTAGATAAACCAACCCAGCTACACCACAAGCTCTTTATTTCAGACATTTATTTGTCTACAAGACAACAGGTCAAAGTTGACATCAACAGGATTACACACTTGCATGCATCTGAAGTGACAGAAGTTCTAATACAGGATGTGGCAACATAAGCCACTGCAGTACCCTCCTGGACAAATGTCAAACCAAGACATGCCCCATCACTGCAGAATAAGTAACTCCTGCTACTTAAGTAAAGAAAAAGCCAGACCCCCCCAAAAAAAGATGTATCAATGATGGCAGTTTGCTGGTTTAACCATATACAAAACTCAGAGATTCAAGTTTTACTGTAAGACAATGCTGACTACCTCTAAAGATGTGCTCTTCAATAAAGTTCATATAAAGTTTATGATGTCAGTGGAACTGTGAATTATTAATACCACTGCAAAGCTTAAATCAGATCTAAGAGCAAAAATCAAGAGACAGTGGCATCTCAGGGGATGCAGACATGTAACTGGAAAATTCACTTCACTGTGCAAGTATCACTCTTTAGTTTGACTGACAGGCTTATTAATTTTAAAAGCATAGGAACATATTGTGAAAAATCTTGCAACTGTCTCCAGAAACAGAGCTTGCGTGCTAGCTAAAAAAAACCCCATAGTGGTAGATCTACTAGGTTTCAAAATCTAGTAATGAAATGTACAGTGTTTAATTAGCCAGCATACAAATGCTTTGAGGTATTTGAAAGTAAGTATCACTCTAAATATTCTATAATAGATCTACATTCAAACGTTTTAGAGGTTATTATGGTGATACATATCTCTGGCAGTTGTGGTGTTCCAGCAGCACATAACAGGACAGGATTCAGCTCTTCTCCCTTCAAAAAGCTATTTTGGTAGCTGTTAAGCAATACCAGCTTAATGAAGAATCTCTGCTACTAGCAAGATAAGCTCTGCTATAAAGAACTGCAACAAACCCTGCAATTCGCATGAACAGAGGGAGAACGGCAAGATGAGCGTAGAAGCACCAGAAGGAACAGCCAAATAAAAGGGCTATGCAAATGGTATGTGTTGACAGCACCTAGATTAGCACATCCCAAAATGTCTATGTGCAGCTCCATAGGACATCCAGATCAGAAAATAAAGAACAGAGTGAGCACATTCCTAATGATTCACAGAGGTGGGACAGGATGGAGCAACAGATTGCTGACAGCTCCTAACAGGTACAAAAAGGCCAAGCCAAGCACATAGTCATCATAAGAGAAGTCAGGAGAAACTGAGGACTAGATAGCTAATGTCCCTTCCCTTCCATATTACCACAAGGAATTGTGGACAGACCATTTGTATATATGCACCTTGGTGCTTGTGAATACGCAGATATGAGACAGACAAAAATGAGCAAACTCAGTTTTATTTTAAAACAAAAAAAAATCATCTTATTTCCTATAAAGTCTGGATTAGAGCTCTGCTACATCACTTCTATAACGTTTCCTTGTTAGGTAAGTTCAGGTGGAATTACTCAATCTTGTTATGGACAAATGAGCACCAGTCCTGTTCTACTTACACCTCCATTTATCTTTAAAGATTCCATGGTAAACCAGACCAAAATTGAATTCAAACTCCAGAATAGTATTTAGCCTGAAATTAACCCCCTCAATTCAAGCACCTGTATGTGCACCAGATGTCTAAGCTCCTGTTAGAGTCAGCAGAGAATAGTCAATATGACCAGAGGAGAGTAATTCAGCTAAATTTGACCTAGAGCTGCCTAAAACACATGCTCTAGCACAACCTGCCCGTCCTCCAGCTGTCACTGGTCTCCTGATGCACCCACTAGCTCTGTGCACACTGTGGGTGCCCTTGCTGTTCAGTGCCACCTGAAACATTTTACACTTAGGATTCTGAACTAGAGTATCAAATCAATAGGTTTTCTTACTAAGCTACACTGAATATAATATGAACTCAGACACCTCATACATCCATGGACATGTTACAACAGGGGTCCTCAAACCTGCGGGCCGGATACAGCCCCCCAGGGTCCTCAATCCAGCCCCCCGGTATTTACAGAACCCCCCCGCCCAGGGTTGCGGGGTGAAACCAAGCAGCTGCAGATGACTGCCTGCCACTTAATCCATGCACCAGCCCCCTGGTTAAAAAGTTTGAGGACCCCTGTGTTACAACATCCCAACTTTCTGCACACAATATCCACATGTAGTCACATTTTATCAACATAATACCCAACTACCTCTGTATTGATTCTGCAAGTTGGAGATGATTGAATTCACTCCTGAATATAAAAGAATCACTCACAAAACAGCCTTTGGATGAATTCTAACCACTAATTCAGAAACTTAAGAGCATATCCACTGTAATACTGAGCATGCTGTCATGCTTTCAAATACAGTGGAAAGAGAAATGTGGCATACTGCATTCTAAATTACAGAAGGAAGAAGAAAACATTTATTCCAGAAATGAGGTAAATTAAGAAAGAACTGTCTTCAGATTTAGCTCTGATTCAAGGAATCATGAGAAAATCCTCAGAACGTCACCTAATACTTTTATCTTTAAGAAAACCCTTACCTATAAGCTTGTTTTCCTTGACAAAGCATCTGAATTCTGCACCAGGGATTAGTTCACACCATTTGCGAAGAACAAGCTATAAAGGAAAAACAAGTGGCAAAGTATTGTTTCAGAAAGGTAACAGGTTAACTTTTTGTCAGTGGGTATACCCTCTAGATCTACAGTTTTGCTGTAGTAAGATGAACTCTGAAGTTATTCCTGATAGAAAAAACAATCTTAACCTGCAGTTCATATAACTGGCAAATGCTTCAAAGCAACTAGACTTAACATTAGCTTCACAGAATCACACAATACTTTCGGTTGGAAGGCACCTTTAAAGACCACCTAGTCCAAACCAGTTTAAAGCAGAAAGGTTCAGAATGGACATTAGAAGAAACTTTTTCACCATAAGGACCGTCAAGCGTTGGAACAGCTCACTCACAGAGGCTGTGCAGCTTCCATCCACTGAGATTTTCAGACCAGATTTGATACAACATCAAGTGACCCAACTTGATCTCATTGCTTACCCATCTTTGAGCATGAGAATGAACTAGAGACCTCCTTTATTTTACGCTCTTCCACTTTGTACGGCATTTATAACTGCAAAATTATTAATGAAATAACTTCAAAGTTACATTAATGATAAAGCATGAACACCAAAAAACCCTGCTGTACATTACAAATCTGTCATGGAATTGGCAGAAAGTTGCTCCCTAGTCAAAAGAGCTGATGAGCAGAATTAAATTTAACCAAATCAACCTCTATTCTGGTATACACCCAAGCAGAATGCTGTGACGCCTTTGAAGGCGCAAACCAGTTAAAATAAGGACACGGGATAGAAATAGTAACCAAACTATAATAGTCAATAGGACAGATTGCCTGGTAATTGAAGCATATCTCTGGCACTTTTTCAAGTTTCTGCATTCCTAAGCTGAAGTATTCAAATGGATCCACACTATTTTAAAGGCCTCAACTGCTGCTACTGGATACTGGAAACTCCCAACACCTATCAACTGAAGTAGAAAAATCTCAGTAATCAAAGATGACATTCCTAACTACCGTGTAAACGTGAAGCTCTTTGTTCCAACTTTTATATGTCCGCCACCTTTAAAGCACACTAGATAGTATTTTAAAAAGAACAGGGTTCATTCACTTCTCCAAAGCCCTTTAAGCCCACAGAATGATGACAAATGCTATATTTACATAAAAACTATTATTAGAGAAATGACTACATGCTATCACAAAAGAAATAGCACCACATGAACAGTTTGAAACATTGCTAATATCTACATCACTAGTTTAACATTTTAGCCTGTTAATGAGCATATTAAACAAGATATGATAAACCATTCAGTTCAGGATGTCCCCAGCCACTACAGCTAGCTACTCTCTTAGTAACCTCAGTTGTGATATTCACAAGCAGCATGTTGTCAAGAAGATACGACTTTCAGCTGTTGAACTTGTCCTTCTTGGCCAAATCTGACAGACATGAGAGGAAATCACAAGGAAGCTTCAAAAGTCTGATCTTTACCTCATCTGATCCGTAATTAAATGAACTCCTTATAACCTGTAATGCTTAACCAGACATCCCCACGCTGCCCAAGGAACACAATTAAACAAAACAGATTTTATGGGCACATACCCAAGCACAAATGGCAATCTGCCTGTAAGCAATTCATTTAAATTGCCTAGAAATCATGCAAAGTGTCCTACCTCATAGTCCAAAGAAGGATCAGGAGAATCATCAGTACAGTGAATAAATCTGGAAAAGTAAGGTACAAACGTCAAAACCCGCTTTTACATGTAAGATTTTAGCCATAGTGAGAAAAATAACCCCAAAGTGTGAATCACAAAAACCTGTTAAATTATCTCCAAGACATATAAACCAAGTAAATTTGATATGTCAATAAAAAAAACTCCTTTTGACAATGACTCTAGAGGGAAGGAAACTCTTTTTCTGTCTAGTGTAACTTGGAAGCACTTCAATTTGGACAGGGATGTGGCTAAAATGCGACTTTTATTCATTATTGAGTTTTTTCCTGTTTGAATCAAAAAAATCTGTTCCTTTCCTCTTTCATGTTATGTTGGTATAACTGGATTCTCAAAGAAGGAACTTGAGCAATCTAATCTAGTTCCATTGCATCACGGTTTTCACTGGTACTGTTAATGTTTAACTTCCTAAACCACACAACAGAAAAGTATCATCATGCCTTACAGCAGTTCATTTCCATGAATAAGGGATGCAAAACAGCACCACTCAGCACTTCTGATTCCACAGCACAGAATCCTTCTAAATTAAGAGCCTTAAAAAATACTCTTACAAATTTCTTGAGAGTGGGAATAAATACAACTATTTCTATAACTGCAAGCAGATGTCAAGATTTTGTCCCTTTTGAGTAGCTGACTGTGTCACCTTTCAGGAACTATAAAGAATGGAGGCAGTTAGACCCAAATCAACTTTTATGTACCTTTTTGTTAATTTACAGCAAACCTCACAATAAATCCTGTAACTGTCATAGGGAATTAGCAAAAGAACATGCATTTTCCTTCCAAGTGTACTCCCTGACCTTATTGGCAACAAACTACTTTGATGAACAGAATCGTGTAAAGGGCCACTGCTGAGCAACAGTCTTAAATGGAAACATTTATACTGTTTCCCTTTGGCACTAAACTCTGTTATGCAATCCAAAAGTCTATAACAACTTTAATATAAGCATCGCATTTGTAAGACATGGCTGCCCAGCCTTCAGTTTGAAGTGAAGAGCTATCATAGGAGTTCATTCAGTATACTGCCAGCAGAAATAAGTTTCACACATTTTAGTTTAGACTTTGATGTCCACTACATGCAGAAAAGAAGGGCGGTAGCAGGCATGCTTTCCAAAAGTACTGTAATCAAACAGATCATATATATCTGTAAGCCTATGTAAACAGATAACATCCTTCAACTACCATTTATATTCCCCACAATTTAAGATCTGTCAAGGCAACAGAAACAAACTCATGAGAGCTGGCAGTTTAGCTAGACTCAAAATTCCTGCCTCACTAGCATATACGCCTACCATGCTCAAGAAAATACCCACACACACACAAAACCAATTATAAACTATTTATATAAAGGTAGCTGAAGTCCTGCACACTAGGACCTGTGTTACATCTCACAGAGTTCCGTATCTGAGGTCGGGGTACCTGCTTCATTCCAGTAACATGCAGTCTTTTCCAGCAGTCAAAAAACAGTCACAAACAACCAAAATTATCCCCTGCTCAACCCTCAAATATTTTGGGCGAGAGCTATGTGGGGAAAGATAATTCCTCTTGCCTTATAAGTCAGAAAATTAAATCCTTGGGTGCCATCCCAAGCCACACAGAGTGCTCAGGTATTGCTGTCAAATCTAGCAAACAGGCAAAATGATGAATATAGGTAAAATACTGCAGGATGCAGTAATGTTATTTTTCTTGAGTCTTAATGATGCAGGACTGTGTACTAATGAAGAGGGAAATGGGAGAACACAGCAAAAGACAAAATAAACTCAGGGTTTTGTAGTTTCAGTTTTCTTCTAGATAGTATAATGAGATTTTTTTTTATGAAAGGACGTTACTACCACCCCTTTCTGGGGGGTAAATATTGGGCAACTTGAGGCAGCTGCAATTTTGTATTGTTTACCAACTTATTGTAGCATTCATTGTTTAGAGCTGGCTGAATTCATCTATTACACATGGCCAGAGACAGAAGGCTACACAGGGTTTCTTCAGCCTGCATTCTTCAGGTTTGGAGGTACCTGAAAGAACAATCAGAAAGCCTTCAGGAATCTAAAACCGAGATATTTCTGGGCTCACTTTTCTGAAGCCTTTGAAAATTGTTATTTTGTACTAAGGGTGACAGAATTAAACTCTGTTGCTTATAGGCCTTGTGCTGTGGTCAACAGCTTGCTTACGTATTTATACTTAGGCTGTCAAGAACAGAAGGATCAAGGTCTTTTTCGATGAAGCAGCTGTTTATCTCCAAATGCATACACGTGACAACAGGACACACTACATGAAGCCATTATGTGGTTCTGTTTTCAACACCAAGAACAGTAATTTAAGAAGGTTTGTAAGACCTCCAGTAGTTATCCTGCTAAGAGAGCCATGAACTCATTTGCACATCACAGATTAATCTGTGGATAATAAACTATTATGAATATAATGAAAATTGTAGAAGTTATTCTGTACCTGACAGTTCCCATGCTATTATCTCATAGTTTATTTTAAAACCTTAATAAATAAATAAAAAAACCAAGGAGAACCTTCTAACAACCTTTGAACTGCATTTTTATTTCTTGAATACTGAACCTTGCTGGAACTTTAAGGACTAAAAGAAATAAGAAATTCAAGCACTATTCAAATGAGGATTGCTAGGAATTAATAATAAATTGTAAATGGCTAGGAAAAAGGGGACGCAAGTAAAGCCTCAAGGAAAAAAAAAATAAAAATCAAAGGCCTCATTTTCCACAACCTCTCATGTAGAACTGCCTACCTTGGAAAAGGTTATACTGAAGTCTAAACCAACAGCTACCATTATTGCAAAAAGGTATCCCGAGTGTCAAGTCACAGCTTTATGAGCCAACGCTGCCTCCTATGTTCTGTCAGGAGAACACAGGCTGTTATTCCTCCACATCTCAGAAAGACTGTAATGTCTTCATAATATTTAATTCAATATTTAGAAGCATTAAGTCTGGTACCAAAAATGTAGTCAGCATGCTAGCTTAAAAACAAAAAGGACTGAAATATCTGCTAGGTTTTACAGTTAAACAACATGCTTAGGAGCCTCACTGACTGAAGACTCTTTCAAAAGCAGGCTTTCTCAACTGTTCTCAGAAACAGGCACCTAAAATTTTAACCTAGGCCTCTTATAAACAGCCAAATAAATTTTAAAAAATTGTGTCACCCCTCATGTTTCTTTTTATCTTGCACATTAGTACATTTGGAAACCTTTCCCTGGCCCAGTGGGAGTTGTTTCACCTGCTCCATTAACCTAGTAGGTATTTCTTACCGACTAAATGCAGCATAGATGGTTCCTTTGCTCTGTTTCTGGGCTTAGGCAGGGTTGAGTGGCTACTTTTAGACTCTTTACTTCACCTGTCTTAACCAGCTTCTCAAAGTTTTCAGGAATGAACTTCTGGAAGGGACAGGTCTGTAGCACCAGCTGGTCCAACCAAATATTGAGAGTCAATTTACAACTCTTAAATGCACTTCAGAAACAAACTTTTTGGATGTGACTCATGCTGCCCCTCTATAATAAGTCAAAGGGCAACCCCTGCAAAAGGTGTGCTCTGCATTAGGTTGCTTTTCAACAAGGTTGAACTTACAGGAGTTCTTATTTCACCTCTATGGTTGTGATTAGTAAACAACCAGAAAAATAAGAACACTTCTAGCATTCAAAATCCCAACGGTAGCATCTGCAGATCTAAAACTTCCAGTATTGCCCTATGGAACAGAAGCAGTCTCTGAAGTCTGACAAAACTTCCAAGGTTTATTAACGAGCACAACACAACCACAAGCTTATCTTAAAAGTGAAAGGGCATTATCATATCATTAGAACTACTGCCAATATTTATACCAGTCTCAGTGTGGGCAGTCATGTCTTAATAAAATGTAGCCTACACATTCTTAACAATAAGGAAGAAAACTGTTCTAAACCAATACACTCAGCACGGCTTTGACAAGATTTTTGTTCAAATGAGGAGTTTTAATCACTTAACAGAAATCCCAATTAGAAAGGGATTTTGTTTTTTTATCACATACAATGCTGTTTTTGAAAGCCTACATTAAAACCCAAAAAGTTAATGATCACAACACCCACAAGTTTTTTTGTGAACTCAGCTAAGTAAAATGCAATGCTTACTTTGAAGCAGAAACATTGACTACATTAACAACTGCATTGCTCTGAAGTCTTTGTTAATTTGTATAAAATTAACAAGGAGGCAAGTTAACTCATTATTCTGAACTTTTCAACCAAACAGTGTCAATGTAATGAGAGAATCCAAACATTTAAAAGAATCAAAATTTATCTAGTCATGCTCAGCCTATTTGCATTAAGACCATATTTTTAAATGGTTTGTATTGAAGTATTGCATAGCTGAAGTTTTCTTGGAACTTGAGACAGTTGAGAATTACAGCAAGGGCAGTTGCCTGACCTGAATAATGTATATAGATCGATATCAGATATAAGCAGATAGGAAATGGGAGAGGAAGGAAGAGGCAAAGAAAGTGGTTTGCCTTAAGTCCCACTTCGCTGGCAAAGCTGGATTAAGAAACAGATCTTCAAATTGCCATTGCAAGGTCTTTTCCATATTGTGACCTATTATAAAGTGGATTTTTTGAACAGAAAATATAACAAATAAAAGTATACAACATTTCAGCTGTTACTTATGCAGGGCAAGAAACTTTTGCATTGTACTGAGTGTTAATGATTAAAGAAGTAGAAATCTAGTGCATTTATCCTCCCTCTGAGTAGCCCTTCCAAGGGATTTGGATGTATGTATTATGTATCCAGCTTTCATCTGTTCAGCACTCCAGGTTCTTATGCCAGCTACATTTTTAATTTCTCCTTGCTAAGGACTAGGCAACTGGCAGCTAATCAATAGTATAATTAAGGAAGATCACTGTTCTGATTCAGCAAATAATCATTTCACTGTTTGCGTGGGGACATTTTGTACAAATAACTTAGTAATTTAGAAATACCATGAACAAACTGGACAACAGTATGTGCTTTAATCAAGTACAACATATTCATAAAATATGAGATACATACAGACCAGAGTGGTTTTACACACTACGCACATTCCCCTAGTCATAAATACAACTTCCATTCAAATTCATAGAAACCAGGTTGCATTGCCTGTATTAACTCTACCTTACCAAAACAACCAAGCCTGTTGGTTTGGTCATCTGAAAAAAAAAAAAACCACCAC
The DNA here is from genome assembly GCA_035590215.1 of Microhierax caerulescens. Lineage (NCBI taxonomy): Eukaryota > Metazoa > Chordata > Aves > Falconiformes > Falconidae > Microhierax > Microhierax caerulescens. Next base: position 68,904,452 of record JAVJGJ010000057.1, on the reverse strand, counting down.
AAAAAAACCATAACCCAAACTTATACCAACATTACATTAGACTTTATAGGAAGAGAAATAAACACAATACTTCTCAAACTAAACTTAATCTTTAGATTAGGTGATGATCCCACAATCAGGTCACAAAGTTTGCTTATTTGTCACCCACTAGCTGAGCTGTGCTATCTGGTGGTGCGAGGTCTTATCACACTGGAAGAAGTATCTAAATGGATCAGACTACTGCAATCTGAGGTGTTACCTTCTAGCTAGTGGTTATTCTCCTGGAGCAGGATCAGTAGAAGAGAACATGCCGGCTACAGGCTGTTCAGCCACTACTGTTCTCAGTGTGGTGTGAACTTCAAGTGAAATTACTGATGGTTCAGGTTAACACCCACGCTGTGAAATCTCACAATGTAGTAGCTAGAATGCATTCATTGCCTCTACCACTAAATCAGTGCTGTCTGCAAGGAGCAAGGTGAATAGCTGAGGCACCAACTTTATCTGATAAAGAGATAAAACCTGACAGAAAACGCATCGATTTCAGTCTCAGTGAAGGTGGTCAAACCTATTCATTCTAACATGCAAATGGCATAAATTAAGAGCCCAAACACAGACACAGATTTGCCACATCTTCTACATCAACTGGTGCTTGCTAAACACTTGACTGTGTCCCAAACTCATTAGAAAGTGGTAACCAGACAGGAACTCTCCAAGGACCTGAGGGTGCTTTTTGCTGAACCTGTTTATACATGAGGATAGCAGAATACAAAACCCGTATTATTTGTCATCAGCCCTTTACAAGTCACAGTTCTTTTCAGATCCACAAGACTCAGTCCTGAAAGTAGGTACAACAAAAGACTCATAAATTTTAGTGCTCAGCCCTCTGAGCAAACCATCCTCAAGACACCTGGCCAAGTCACCTAGCCTCCCATTAGGGAAAACCATGAAAAAAACCACCAAAGTCTTCTGAGAATCACTATTCACTCACATCTGAAATGCAGGCTATAGATTTCTCATCTCCCCCGTCTCTTTCATTCTCTGTGATCCCAGAATTCTCAGTGCTCACAGCTGCTTCCCTAGTCCAGCATACTTTTCAAACTCTCTTCTCACTCCAGCATCTTCACCCCTCCTTCTCAGTCTCTTCCCCTGCACCTCACAATGGTGTAGGTTAGACATAACGTAAAACCTAGCATCAGAATTGGACTGATAGTGTTGCTGGTATTCCATAAATGTAGAGATAAGGATGAGGATGTTGCTACCTATCATTTTTTTTTTATGTACCAACAATCAGGAGGAAAAGAGTTGCCGGAATAAAAAAAAAAGGCAGTTGCACAGCATTAACACAACTGGTTTCACATTTTAGACAAGACAATCCTTATGTCATAAGCTAATTAACACAGGACTACTATGCTTGGTAACCCTCTACAATGCACGTACAACAAGGGCCCTGCATTCAACTGAGTTTCCTAAATATGGCAGCAATACAAATAAGCACTGAATAATTACTGGAAAACAATATCCCTCATACCAAGCCATGGCTTGCCCTTTTTCTTTGAAATATTGCTTTTCTGAAAAAAATAATAATTATATGAGTAACAAGAACATTGAATTCCAACAATTTTATTTTCTTTCAGAAAAAAAGCTGTATTTTAGAAACAAGTGTCATGAATCAGATGCAGGTACTACGGGAGGAAACTGTTCCTATACAATTAAGTACTCTCTTCATGTGAGCAGATAAAAGAAACCCCAAGCACATCATATTTATAATTTTACCTGAAACTATTAACCTTAGTCACAGTTCACAGAGTGTTTGTTCAAGACCTACAAGAACTTGCATTAAGAAGGAGCTCTAGGAATATGTTAGCAGAAGTCTCAGGCATCTTCCAGGCAGCCACACAAACTTCAACAGCTTTAAATTTTGAAAGAGACATGGTAAACTCATGCTGTATTACTACGAGCGGCAACAATAAAGTAGGTAGCAACAAATTAATGCCAAAAGGGGTGAGAAGGCAAAGAAACCCCAAATTAAAACTTCTCTTGCTCTGGAAAGCAACTTGATAAAAATGGTCTTAGTCCATAGCGTCATTTCACATGCACTACTTTAATATAATGCTTTTCACTCATTTGCATATTAAAATCAAGAGTATATAAGAATAAAATGGAGGCTGCTTGTCTCTTGTTGACTGAAGCTAAGTAAACAATTCTGATTTACTAGGAGAGACTCACTCATAGTAAGTAACAATGAAGATAACATGCCTTGCAATTCTCTGCACTAAATTGGACCTGGCACTTATTTTTGCAGAGTGGAGGGAGACAAAGAAGAAGGGGGAAGGGATGGGGGGAGCTTCAAAGAGCAACTAACTTATTACTGTACCCGAAACTTACACTGCTGCGCCTGAACAACTTCTAAACATGAAAATGTATTTTTGTATCAGCTGTTTATTATTGTGGTACGGTAAAGAGTAAGATCTTTCAAAAGAACTGAAAAGTTCCGTCAGAGGGTTGGTGGCTTTTTTGACTGGGTATCAATAAGATTGTCTGCTAGAAATCTACTTACGGCTGAGTGAGGTCACGAGTAATGAAGTCTGAACTCTTGAAGAGGAGAAAGATGTCACTGAGAGCTTTACATTTCAGAGAGCTGTTCATTGCTATCCAGTAAGCATCCTAAACAAAAATGGAGATTATCCAAAAACACAGCTTTACTAACAGGAAGGAATGTGAGCTGCAGTTCCTTCTAAATATTACGCAACATTTGAAATACCTGCAGAATTATTTTTTTTTTTATTTTGAGGAAAACTTCATTAGCTGTTACAAGAGACACAATAGTTACTGCTTTTTTAATAAATAATCTGTTGAAAGCAGAACAAATCAATTTAAAAAACTAAGTTTTTGGCTTACTGCTTCCAGGCCCTCTCTTGGAATGCTTGTTTGTACACAAGTTTCCCTTGAGAACATGATACAGACAGATCTGGGTGCACTACACTTAAGGTGTAGCTAGAGTACCTAAAAATAACCAGAGGGAAGCTCATTGCTTTTTTAAAAAACGTGGGAGTTTTAATCTTTATCCCAGGCAAAGTTTTCAACCAGGATCTTAAATTAGAAGATTCTGACCATCACACTGTTATCTGTAACAAGGATACACAGTTTTACATAAGAAAGCCAGTACTGTCTTGCATCAGTCTCACCAAATGTGCACCATCTAGGTCTAATCCACTAGAACAATACTTCACTGATTCTTATTTACCACTTTGTCCTTCACCAGAACCACTAGTCTCTTCTACTTTTCAATGCATTAAATTAAAACAAACGAAAACATCCTTACGATAACATCTGTTACAAGTTTTAACAATCAGCATTCTTACCCTTGGAGCACTCCAGTTAAGTTTAGGAAAAACACTACCACCCAAGGAACTTATTGCTTCTTGAACTTTAGCTGTGAACTCAGGAAATTCTGGTGCCTGAACAAAGAACAACAGAAATATCCATTTAAATACATTTAGTAGTGAAGTGTAGCCATCTTCTAAACACCATCTGAAATACACATTGCAGAAGGAATAAACTTGTCCAAATTCAGGAACCAAGAACCCCACAAAAACAGTGCATTTGTAGAAATAAATCACTTAAAAATCAACTCTGACATTCTTTAAATCACAGAAAATTGAAAATGTGTTTCCAATCCTCACTCTCATTACTAGGCAAGACTCCGTGAACTTCAGGGGAAAAACCCGAAACTTCACGAAGTTCATCATGCAAGTTTCAACAGGTGGCAAATGTACAACTAAAACCTTAAATACATACCTGTTGGTTTATACCCAATGGTAGATTATTGTATACAAATAAGAGCCAAGAAGATTTAAAAACAAACAAACTTTCAAAAATAGCTTGTTTAGAATTAAGCATCCCTTTAAAAAATCTAAAATAGAAATATTGTAGCATCCTGTCAAAGTATTACAAGGTACAAAGAGATCAGCTCTGTTTTGTAACAGTTCTCTTGTTGCATTTAGGAGCACAGCAAGTGAGCAAAAGTAAATTAATCAATTCATATGCAATGTGAGTGACAGTCCTCATTTAAGCTTTAGTTTTACAGAATGTTGCTAGTAATACTTTCAGTTACCTGCTCTTACATTAGGTCTTAAAGTAGCTCCTTAACAATACATTGCATCAAAAGAGGGGAAAACAGGTGAAAAACAACAGAGGGAAAAAGCCTCCTTAGGATGCTATAAACTCCACTTTGAAAGTGGTACAATAGGAAAAAAAACCAGATTGCTGACCTTTAAAATAATATAAAAGGATTTCAGGCATATGTCAAAGACTTTTCATGTAATAGGATTTATAGCAAAAAGCATATAAGAACATTATTTCTGCCTGAGTACTTTTAAATTCAACTCAAAGATAACTTCTAGGCTAAAGTTAATTCATGTCTCTAAAACAACAAGGCCCTCACAGCCACAGATGTCCAAAAAAAGTTCCTATGTTTCACTGTCTCCTTTCTGCAGACTCCCAGATGCAAACACTTAAAAAAAAACCCTCTCACATTTTATCATGGTGACCTAGACTGAACTTTACACATTCCGAATTTTTCCTTAGTATGTTATCTAGTCTCCATGGGAAACTATACTTGAAAAACTGAAAAAGCACTTCTCTTATTTTTAGAGCTTCACTCAATTCTAGAAATTGTTCCCACAAGAAATAAAACTCTTCATCCACTGCATTCTGATCAAATCTCCTGTTGTTTTGACAGGTCAGGAGTCACACTACATGTGTAATACCAGCACTTATTAACCCTCCCTGGGGAAACGCCCATCATGTCATTTGATTAATGCAAGTAAAGAAACCTACACAAGAGCATAGCTCTAAGGCTGCATAAACAAGCTAGATTCCAACATTTCCTAAATTCTGAATGCCTGACTTTGCAACCATCAATACTGATGCACGTTTTTTTAAACACAGAATTTTCTAAAATCCTGTATTTTAATTCTTCATAATATAAAAGGGAAAAGGGAAACAAGTTCCACCTAATGACTCAGGCATGCCATCAAATCCGAATAATCACAAGCACAGACCACCTTACTACTCACTGAGCCAAGAAACCAACAAAAGAATTGTAGCCTGGGATTTACTGTTAGTAAGCTATGAATGCCCAAGGCTGACAGCGAATGCAGAACAGCAGCCTCCAGTCCGTCCCACTATTTTTTACACATTATGTTCCCTGTCTCCCTGTTCAGCTTCCACATTGCTATTTGATCCATTCTCATCTCTTGCAGTAACTCCAGATGCAGCTCCCCACCCTTCTGCATTCCACACAAGCAGTTCCTTCACTCTTCATCACTGACAAAGTGCTAACAGGCAACACTGAAAAGCACAGAAGACTTTCCATTCACTCACTACCTCAGAGCAGTCCCTAGTTTTCAGGTAGAGAAAGTGTATTTGCCACAGATGAAGCCTTCACAGCAATCATCCACCAAACTTACAAGATGGTAAAGAGCACATTGTGAAATTCTACTTTTAAAATCTCTTTCTTTGACCAAATGTAGTTGTATTTTTGTAGGAACTAGCTGCAGACGCAAACCATGTTCATTATTAACCATTTTCAAAGTTCCAGGTTTGACAAAAGACAAAGTCCTGCCAGTCTCCTAACAAGAGCCACCTTGGAGGCCAAAACACTCCTCCTGTTCCTCCACCTCTGCTTTTATTGCCGAGTATGATGTTATACAGTATGGAATATCCCTTAAAGACAATTTGGGTCAGCTGCCCTGGCTCTGTCCCCTCTCCTTCTCTTGCCTACCCCTAGCCCAGCCGCTGGGGAGGGGCTGGGGCAGACTGGGAAAAGAGAAAGCCTAGATGCTATGCAGCACTGTTCAGCAACAGCTGAAAGTTAACCCCATCGCAGCCAGCCCCAGTAAAATGTCAGCTGTTAAAGCTGCAATCCGTACACAGCACACGATGCTCACCTAGCTAAACTGAAATCACTTGGCCTATACCTTTCTGACGGGTATCGTACCTCTCGATTATGTATTTCCTTGTTGTGTTGTATACTATAATGAAGCCCAATTCAAAATTCCAATACGATTTCTTTAGCAACATTAATGTGAGCTCTGCAAAAGGTAAGATGGATGCCAAAATCCTTGTTCAGAACAATTTACAATCTAAAGCATCTATTTCATCAACGCTTAGATATTTGGACTTAAGCTATTAGCATGTGCAAATGCAGCATGTATTAGTTTTAAAATCCAGGCCATGAATTCTGTGCTAGCATACACACAGCTCAGAGCAGAACTGTTGTGCTGCTAATTGCACCTAATTCAAAGTGAACAATTCAATGCTATGTTGAACATTAGGGAGCCAATACCACCGAAGTAATGGCAGACAACCAACATAATTACATTAACTCTGACAATTGGGCAATAGCAAGTTTCAAAAAAGATGGAAAGAAATATCAAGGAAGCCTGGTTCATATCCATCATGATCCTGATTCTAAGCCAGGTACAGTGCAAGAAAAGCATAGGCAGGAAAAGGAAAAATTATTAAAAAAAAAAAAAAGAAAAAAAAAGGATGACAGAAAGAAATGTATTTGGGAGGAAATAATGCCACAGGTATAAGAGCAGAGCTGTGAAAATTGAGCTGCAGGGGCTTCATTTCTTCTGCATCCAGTCTGATTAAGTAATTGGGAGATATTCAAAGCAGTGAAAATGAAAGACAGCTATATTTAGAGCCATACTTCAGTTCATTTCCTATAGTCTAACAAGTGTGTGATTGTTGGGGACGAAGAAAAGCGTTTTATTTTTAGTTAAATAAAATTAAGCTAGCAAAACTTTTTTTTAAAGTTACAGGCATCTACACTGCCATCTGTCTAGAAAGGTCTGAAAAACGTTAAATACAGCAACAGATATCTCTAAGTGGCAAAAAGTTCACATCACAAGGTTGGAGAAAGGATACTGCTGACAAACCCACATTAAGTTTTACAGGATCTTACCTTAAGTGTTGTAGTATTCTCATCATCCGACCACTGTTCAAAAAAGAATAAGTCAAAGGTTACTGGTTTCCCGAGACATCCTTTGTAATTTATGAGAACATCAGAATTCACATAGCTTCCTACAACACGCAGACCAATCCACTGGCCTGGCACTCCTCTGTAGCGTAACATCACCACCCTCCAATTAATATGTCTGTAAATTAAGACAGGAAAAATACTGTATATTCAGCAAAAGTACTATTCTAAAGTATAGATATGAGATGACACCTATATATTTTAACTGTGATTTATAGCACAAACTTGGACATTTCAGAACTCAAAGTCTTTCCTGTCTAAAGCTTGTCTCCAGCTCTAGCACTTCCATCCAAAGCTTGTCTCCAGCACTTCCATCCTTAGACCCAAGATCCATTAGTTTTACCTGTATTTCCCTTACACGACCTTTCTGTACCTTCTGTCACCTTACACTTAAAGCACTTTTAGCATTTTTCTTCTAGAGTACCCTTCTGAGCAATTACAGCCTCAGAAACTTTCATTGTTTCTTGAAATAAGTCCTCCAAATGTACTCCTCCTAATTTTTCAGGACATGAAACAGCATTAAGTTCAATTCCAACATCCTTCAACATTCCCTACTCACTACAACAAATGCAATTACTAAGGAAATAAATAAAAAAAAAACCTTCTGTAAAAGAGCACAGAAACATTTTAAAACTTGCCTAATATCACAGTATAAATAATTGATGTTTTAAAGTTCTTCAGTGCAACTACCATGTGATTATTACTTTTGTGAAGTACTCTCCTCACCTATAAATTACACAGAACAGGTTACACATTCATATTTTTCTCAGGAGACTTGACATTAAGTTACATTTTATGCTGACCTGTATTTCCTCTGCATCATCGCTCCCCTCCTGTGAATGACTTGGCAGATCTTCTCTAAACCAAAAAATTAGCAGGAAAAAAATTAAGCACTGCAGTTTGACTTGACCATACATATACATTACATTTCCACAGCAGTTACCAGCTGTTGATCTCAAAATGTTTCTGGAAGAAGATCAGGCCTCAAAACCCCTGGCAGAGAAAGACCAGAGCAAGCCAGTATAGAAAACCAAAGACCAAACACCTTGACACTAACCCTGGGACCTACCCAAAACACTTTGCTTCTTTCAAATTAGCAGATCAACTTTCTGCTCTGAAAACACCATAACTGAAGCTTTTCAACACCCTGTTAATCATTCTTTTCCAACTTCACTGTACTGACAGAAGCACAAATGAAACAATTTTTTGGTTTTTTTTTTTTAAAACAGTTCAATTTAAATTATGTTTTGCCTCCATACTCCTTTCCCAGGTAAAAATTTATAAAACTTGGATTTCAGATGTTGACCTGTTAAATTTCTGGTTCTGAAAAGAAAACATCCTCACGCTCCACACATAAAGGAATGTCCTATGGAAAGTGGATACGTAGTCATTAGCTTCTTCCTGAAAAGTTCCTTTTTCTACACAGGTGAGATCTGCTGCTGTAAACACTAGCATATCTGGGAGAAAGCACTTGACTGCAAATGTTCCCTTGAACTTGTAGTAACTTTTGAAGTTCTTTAGCCAATCTGAGTGTGAAGATCTTAGAGAAGACCAAGTCCTTGAAGAAGACTTATTCCCAGCAAGTCAGCATAGCAAATGGTAAGTTCAAATGTATGTCCCTGCCAAAAGTCAACTCTTCAACAAGCTGTCTCTGTAGTCCCTCAACGTACTATCGCAGGGGTTAAACTATCAATTTAGTTTTTGACAACTAGAGGTCAGACACCAGTTCACTGGCCTTTACTGCAAGATCACATTCACTTACCAGTAAGAAAGTTCAACTCTGAGAATAACTGGTTTCTAAAAGGGATTTTGAATCGAAAACATTAAAACATGACTTAAGTCAATTATACAGCTGTCCATTATTCCACTGAAGACAGCAGAATTTGTATAACATAGCTGTAAAGTCAAACCCTCAGTTTCAGCTTTTCTGAAGGCTTATTAAAAAACAAATGGCTGCTGCTAAATAACTTGCACAACTCTGCAGAAAAGCCAGTGACAGTACTATCCAAAATGGTTTAAAAAACAATTCTAATTTTCTGTATACCTTTTATTTAAAAAAAAAAAAATTACAAAAGGCCTTTCATCTTTACAAGGTGTTTTAACAGCCTCAATTTTAGATAAATCGATTTCTGAGAAATCGGATGTAGCTCCCTTACGCTCACAGCCTAATTGGTTGCTCTAGGAGAGGCAAACTACCAGTTAGGAAATGATGGAGTGCAGATTGATTTCTGAGTCTGGTCATTAACAAGATGTATGCACGCAATAATACTTTTACAAGGAAGCCATATTGAGAGATTCTAAGCAGAAAACAAAGAGCAAGGCCTAGGTTCTTTCCAACTGTTTCTCACATCTATCCACCTCATTCTTCTCCGTCCAAAACTTGGCATAGGTATACATACAGGACATTCAGCCTTGTCCTATGCATGGCTTACATGTATGCAAATTATTACACAAATTCAATAATTACTAGGGTTTTATATATAGCTTATCTTACTGAGAATTAAGCTCAGTAATGTCACTTCATCCCTGGACAAGGCAGGAGGCATGTGAACAGCATGGGACAGGTCAAGCCTCTGAACTGGTGCTAACTATACCAAAGCAACCAGCACCTGAGAGACTGGTAGACTTCACAAGAAAAGGCAGAGAAAAAATGAAAGAACTGTCTTCACTTGGTCTCGAATTAAACTATTACATGGATTTTAGGATCTGCATCAGGCTACAGCAAGTCAAGTTTTACTAACAGCAACAGTCAGACCATTCACATGCTCATACAGTACGAGGTTTACTGCAGCCAGCCCGGCCACATTTTAAAAACTCGTTATGCAAAACACAGTATGTGTACACAAAATAGTGCTGTAAATATAAAATAGTATTAATACTTCAAGGGTGGCAGTAAAACACTCTGTACCTTCCGGAAACCACAAGCGTTCCATCATCCAGCAAATATTCTTTCACATTCTCTGGTAGGGGAAGTATAACACTGGAAGAAACATGAGAATTTCTTTAATAATGTATTAATATTAGTTGTTAAAATAACAAGAAGAGTTGAATAAAAATAATTTGTTTTTTAACAGAACATATCTCAACAACAGTATGTTTTATTCTCTAACATTATGGAAAAAAACCATTTATCTTTCTCTACTCTCACATCTTCTGAAAAAGCAATGCCCATTTTCTCTTCAGGGAGGCAGAGGAACAAGAGGCAAAAATTTTAGATGGAATTCACAAGCACCCCACTTCTTCAAAAGCTCTATGAAATTCAAAGAAAGAGTGTGTGTGGCCAGCAAGAAGGAGACATGTTGCTCAAACTAAAGGTTTCCTTTCTCAGGTCCAAGGCACCATTTGCTAATACCACCTGAATGTCCAAAGAATGCAGGACTATCACTAAACTTACCCAAAATGTGCATGCGCTAAACAGAAAAAAATCATAAAAGATTAAATGCTTTGACTAAAAGCCTTATATCAGCGCTTTTCAAACCAACAGGGCAACTATCTGGAGCCTGACTTTCCTGAGTTACTGGTAGTTCTTGTAACCATCTCGTGACCTGCAGTCGCACCTTAGAAAGAGCAGAATTTGCCACTGCTTCCAGAAACACACACAAACACAAAGTCAGCCACTTGGTTTGGGTGCGTTCAGCCTCAGCTTCTTTGAGCAGACAAGTGGGAACAGCAGTGATGTGGATATCTGCTGGTGTTCAGTGCAGAGTCCCACCGGGAAAGCAGAGAGCACCGAGGGGGTTTGCTGCCCAAACCACCCCCTCAGGGCGCAGGGAGGAGACCCCAGCTCCTGGGACTCCAGCTTATACTCCATCAAGCCCTTCCCAGCTCTGCCCCACACAGGTCTCTATCCCACCCAACCCTGCCCCTGCACAAGCCCATTTCCACCCCAGCCCAGCCCCACTCGCCTCCCCACCTTCACCCTCACCTTCGCCCCCACACCCCCCACTCGCTTCTCCCAGCCCCTCACCCGACCCAGACCCCGGCCCCGGCTCAGGCCCAGGCCTACCTACACCCAGCCCTGCTGCACACCGCCAGGGCACAGCCGCCCCCGGCCCTACGCCACCCCCCTTACCTGCGGATAGTGACGGCCCTGAAGTGCGGGTACCACACGGAGAACTGGCAGTGCGCCACCTGCTCCTTCTTCATCCTCACCCCCCGCCCGGCCCGCTGCGCCGCGCCGCGCCGCTCCCGGAAGCTCCCGCTCCGCCCGGAACCTCCCCGACGCTCCCGGCTGCCACCCGGGCCGCCATCAGCAGCGCACACGGCGCAGCGCCACCCGGGCCTGCCTGAGCGGCGCACACGGCCGCCAC
>JAVJGJ010000057.1:68860035-68893089 GCA_035590215.1 Microhierax caerulescens | reverse complement strand
CAGCCCGTCGCCGCTCCCGCTGCCGCCCGGCCCCCGCCCGCGGTGCCGGGCCGCTCTCCCGGCCTCGTACGTGTGCCTGGCCCGAGCGGGGGTCTCCAGGCGATACGCTGAAAACACGGTGGCCCTGAGGAAGCGGCGGATGCGTTTCCCGCCCGGCGGGCTCTCCTTGCCCGCTTTGCCCGTCCCTGTGCAAGGTATCCCCTCCCCGGTGTTAAGCGGAGCTGTGCACCCACAGAGCCCACCCCCCTCCTCAGGCGGGGCTGCGTGTCATTCCATTTTGGGGAGGGCCGAGCGATAGCTGGATATTAACGTTCGTCTGAGGCCCCGCACGCCGGGCAGGTTGGGCCCGGGACGGGGGTGCTGCTGCCCCTCTGCTGCTCGGTGGGCAGGGTGGGCACGGTTGGGCCTTCTGCGGGGCCAGAACCAGTTCGTTTTCCATATTTTATTTGGTGCTGGTCACCCGTGCTGCTAATCACGCTGGCGAAACACTCCTCCAGCTCTTCTCCCTCTGCCCCGCTGACTGACGCTAATGAATTGGGTTTGTTGCTGCAGTCACTTTGCTGACACGCCAGCAACGCTGCCCGACGGTCACAAGTTTCAAGCGACTCAAGAGCTTTTCGTGATGTTTATCTTCAGCGCACGCACCTGGGCACGCTGTTGGGTAACTGGTGCGTAAGCGCTGCCAGCGTCCCTCCTGCACGCTGTTCATAAGAAACCCCGTATTTTGTTTTATCTCGTGCTTGCCTTGCTGAGCTTCCATTAAACCTGGCTGCTGTCAGCTAGGATGTGTAGGTTGTCTTTTGTCTTTTAAGAGGCAGACTTATTGTAGAATGTCTTTTGAAAAGTGATGTGGAAAAGCTAATCCACCCGTAGTGACATGGGTGGGTTAACGGAAAGCCCTGATGGCTCAGCTGCTCTCTAAGCTGATTCACAGACCTCAGTTGGCTTAAGATTTTAACTCCTGGGAAGGATAATTTGGGAGCTGTGGAATGGTTGGATGTTGCCTTGAAAGGAAGCCACTCAATAAAGGGATAAGCAATGGGAATAAAGTTATCCCTTTTATAAATGGTATGTATACCTTTTTAAGGTCTGAGTATGACCCCATGAATGAAATAAATGGAACAAGTAGGACGATTTGCCAGCAGTAGCCTGCAATACTAGAAGCAGGGCAAACTTTTTTTGCATGATTTGTGGTTCAAGTGCAGTTGATTCGTGCTAAGGATACTGATGAATGTGAACACTTTGACATATGCTTAAGATCACACTGGTAGCTATTAAAAAATCTTAAGCATAGAGTTCATGCAATCGTAACTCAGGCAGTCAGGTTTGCAGGCTGCTACGTGTTGCATGTTTAACTTGAATGATACAGTGGTAATATTATAAGATAGAAGAACCTTCCTGTCTGAGGGCTGCAAGACAAGGTCTATTCTGAAATCTAACATAGGGCTTTAGAAACCTGACACTGTAGTGTTAATTTTCAGTTGCTGCTAATTTTGATGAACAAAAGGTGTTGCCACCCTTGACAGTATGACTAATGTGAGATACCAGTATTGCAGCCTTCATTTAACCAAATGATGTTGCAGCTTTCTAACAGCAGAAATTCTCACTTTTCTACAGTCAACTGAATTTGGAAAAAATTACTTTTTTGGTGCAAGTTTAAAATGTAACTCACACGTGGAGTTTTTGCACCCACTTGTGGAGGAGATCAAAACTACAGAGGCCAAGATGAGCTCTCGTGTTCACTTGTGTCTCGTGTTCACTTGTGTTCACTTGTTTTAGATTTTAGTGGTAATTCAAACGACTGAAGTGGTGTAATTTTTTGTTATTTTAAATCGCAAGCCAGCCTTGAGCCTGTCCACTGCAGAAGAGAGCAAGTTGTGCTAAAGCCAGCTTCTGCTATTAGATGAGGTTCTATTTAGTATGTATTTGTAACTGATATAGCTAAGTATTAATGCTATTGTACAAACCATTACTATAGCTGCTTGTGGGACTTAGGGTACAGTTGTGATGATCTTTGTTTTGGAAAGATACACTGATACTTGCACGCTTATGTGGAAGGGTTAGTATGATCGATGGAATGGGATTTCCTCTGAGGGGAGACTAAAAGAGGCAGACTTACTGAGCCCTATTAAAAAAAAAATAATGAACAAGAATATGGTTCACTATCTACTCTCTTGATATATTATCAATCAAAAATGCTATAATTCTTTCCAAACATAGGAGGGGAATTTGTTGTAGCTAGGTATGTGAGGTAGGTTTTTATAATTTTAAAGCTGTATATTTCAGGTATCACACAGAGTCCCCTTTGTTTCCTCTGAATGACCGGGAACCCCTTGGAACTGCTGTGCTGCGCTGCGCTTCTTTTGCATAAGGCTGGTGGAAAGCTTGATCTTGTATTTTAGAGTCACAGCAAGAGACCATGGCCATTGTCCAGCTACAGCTCTTAAATCCTAAATGAAGGGAATATGAGACATAACTGACTTGAGAACAAATGGGGAACAGCCAACTGAACTAACATGGCATAGAAATTGGAAGATAAGCATGTGAGGTTCTAGAACAGTTTTTCATACAAATAGTACTAAGGTAGATAGTAAACAAGTAGTTTTAAGGTGGAGCTTCAGTGCTTTAAGAAAGGATTATAGAACATATTTCTGAAATAACAGAATTGGGTTTAATAGTTCAGGATCCCTTTTCAGGACTTATGTTACATAAAAATGACTTCACCTTTTGACTGCTATGACCTACTTCATCCAACGAGACTGTCTTGAGACTTAAGAAGGAGCCTGCCCTGTGTACATGCTGAGGAAATGGATTTTTGTACATTGGTTTTAATCCTGCCGATAACCTGAAATATTTTGTACTACCAGTTCCTTTTAACTACTTTGTGGAATTAAATGCAAATCTAATATGTAGGAAAGGTGACTGTTGCCACATATTCTTAGGTGTTTCACAAATATGCAGTAGATGTTACCATAAAAGGATAAAGATGAAGCAAAAAATGCAAGCACTAAAATTGGGTGTGACAGAGAAGGTGATTGCTCATTTCTGGTACTGTTCATTGCTAGAGACCCCACAGAGCCTTATTAAACTCTAGTTGAAGTCAACAAAAGGATTCCTGTTGATTTTGTGGAAAGTTTATGACCATCAGTGCTGAGAATGATAGTGATCTTTGAGATTATCTCATCTCTTCTTTAAACACTTAAACTGGTTTGCTTCTTTGCACTGTCCTTTTGCTTGTGATTCATGCTGATTTTCAGGACTTGAGTATTGAAGCTTAGTATCAGAGATGAGCTTCCTTGGAATAAGAGTTTCCGTGCTGCAAGTGCCCCGTAGCTCTGCAGTGAGGCAGGGGACTAATGGTGAATCTCTGATGCATCATGTTTTGCTGCTCCCTGGTGTGCCTTTCAGGTAGAACTGGGTTAAGACAATCTTAGGTTTCCAGGGAGCATTAGGGTGCAGGCTGAGGCACTGAGCTGCAGGTGCAGAGCCTTGCTCTGGCCATGCATTAACTGCCTTTTGCACGGCGTTAGCCACCGCATGCCCACTAAGAGAGACTGCCATGCTTCGGTCATGCTAACTCCACGTGCCACCTAGAGTTGTGACACACAGGTGACTTTTTGACCTTGTTTTTGGGGGGAAGGATTGAGTCATTTACGTGTTTATTTGTGATGTGTGTAAGGTGGAGGTAGGTTCCAGTTCTGATTCTTTCTCAATAGCAGGCAGGTTTTACTGCTGAAGTCCTCTTGGTATAAGGTTTTCTCCCACTTTCATAGTGGAGTGTGTAGCCCTGTTGTGGCAATGTTGTATTGACAGAGCACTTCACCTAGATCAGAATGAAACAATCGGACTGGGTAAGTTTTGTCTCTGTGTGTGACCCTGGAATAATTAAGGAGGGTGTCTTCAGCCTGTATAGCTGCTTGGCAGCTGACAGGACTGAAGTCAGGGATTTGACCCAAACTGCCACTTCTCCTTTGATTGACTCTGAAACCATCGGGTGGAGCTGAAAATATGAATTGCACTTGCCATCACATGTCCCTAACTTTCTCCAGCAAGCTTTATTTGTTAATTTAGAATGCAGAAATTAACCTTTTAACTTTACTCTGAAAGCAAATATTGACTTTGTTTCATAGTAATCTGGACTTTGCACAGAAGGGGGAAAGCCTGACATTCCTGAAAATGGCAGCTGAGACATCCACAGAAGTTCCAAAAACTGCTAGACAATTCGTCCTTAAAGAAGAGGTATAACATGCTTGGGTTGACACATATTCTGTTGTTAAGTAAGTTATTTGAGACTGATCAATATGTTTGTGAGTGCAGAGTAAGAAACGCTATGGATGCTGTACTTTTGTAAAAATTTACTCAATAGACAAAATACTTCTTCCTCAGAGAGTTTAAAGAAGGTGGCATTTCTCTTTGTTGAAATAATCATACAAATTACCAATGGGTAGAGAGAAATGTACAGTGTTGCATTATTTTAAGTTGCTGCTGCTTTTTTTTTTATTTTGCATCTCTTTCTTGTATTGTCTGCTCAGTCTGGTTTCAATGTTCAAGAATAATACTGATACCTCTGAGAAACTATACAAATTGGTGGGTCATGAAACAGCTTTGTTTTCTGTTCCTTTAAAATGATGAACCATAAGAGTTTCCTTAACATTTAGGATTATACCTTCTTTGTTGCTTTCTGAAAGGGTTTGAATTTAGACAATTGTTGTTCTAAAGACATTACTAAGGAGGTAGTAAGATCTTTTCAAAAATACTGTGCTTTCGTCTTCACAGAATCAAAAAATGTCAGGTCCTGAGGAAGGAATTTAGAGGTATTACTGGGTGCTTATTAGGAGCAATTTCACCGTAATTTGAACTTTATATTTGTTTCTGCTCTCTTTTAAGTAAATTCTTAAAAGTTAATCTTTGGTGTTAAAGGCAGATTTGGCAACAGCATCACACTGTTGTTATAATGCAAATGTAGTTTCTTTTCTCCAGCATTTTTTCCTTGGAATGTACAGAGTCTTGTAGTTTCTTTAGGTTTCAAGGTACCAAAACTTCATCAGGAAAGGAGAGACTCACATTGCTGGGATATATTTATGGCTCTTCCCCTTGTGTGTTTTTTTTAATATGAATATTTTGCAAGCATAAACGGTTTCATTTTTGTAAGCTTTTTGAGTTTTCTATTAAGACCTGTGTTTTTGCAGGTAATATTTTCATTTTATCCTCTTTTTTTCTTTTTTTTTTTTTTTTTTTTCTCTCTAATGTCTCTTTTTTCTTCTTCTTTGGATTGTTGTACTCTTTGATGGCATTGGAAGTTTGTAATAAGATCTTACATATTTTAAGCTATTTAGTTTTTTCAGTAATTTTGTGGGATTAATACAGGAGAGTATTTACCATGCCTCTGCCAGTGGCCCTCACATTAAAAGTGATTCTGTAACTCTTCAGTAACTACATGGTCTGATGTTGGGTTATCTTAGAATCATAGAAGTATGGAATGATTCAGGTTGGAAGGGACCTTAAAGACCATCTAGTTCCAACCCCTGTGCCATGGGCAGGGACACCTTCCACCAGCCCAGGTTGCTCAAGCCCCGTCCAGCCTGGCCTTGAGCACCCCCAGGGATGGGGCACCCACAGCTGCTCTGGGCAGCCTTTTCCACTTCTTCCATGAAAGTGGTGGCTGATCTTACTTCTTCCTGCTTCTGGGAACCCACAACCAGGCTGCTGTAAGCAAAAGCAGATGTTATTTGCTATCACATTAATAGATAAAGCAATAAAAATAACTCATTCTAAAACCGAGTAGGCTAAGTGCCACACATTCTGCAAAATGTCTTTAGGCCCTAAATAGGGGATTTAGCAAAGCAGAAGTTTTGCTTCTAGGGCAGCTTCTGCAGGTTTTAATTACGCACCCAATGAGACAGGTGATAAATTTCTCTTTTTCTTCCAGTGAAACTTGATGACTCTCTTTTTTCTCACCCTGTAGGCTGTTAGCAACAGGAGTTTCATCTTACTTTAGAGGGTTGTGAAACCACTTCCATTGTAAAGGTTTATGCTGCATGTCCTATAGTACTTTTTAATTATCGCCCCAATGACAGTAGAGGCGAAGAGCTATACTTAAGAATACCTGATACTTTGACATTGTTTGTTTTGTATACATAAAGCCTACTTTTTTTTTTTTTTCCTGTCTTTTTAGAGTTCAGATATGTCTGATTTCTTACAGGCTGGGGATTTTTTTTTCCTCTGAGATTCCTGGGGACAGTAGTGTGGTTCTGGTTTCAGCCATTTTCCCCTTTCTGCTTAGCAAATGATAACTTGGTGACAGGGGTAACGATCTGCCAGTTCTGTCGCATGCTGCAGCAATATGGGACCATGATCAATAATGTAGTCCTTTGTGTTCTCTGTGATGTTTAAAAAAATTGATTAACACAAAATATTTGGCTGTTTACTTAACTGAAAAATATATATTCCCCTCCTTAGACAACCAATGGAATGTGATTTTCATCTGTTTTTCTTGTGGATCTTCCTGTACTCCAGTTCTGCAGTGATTTAGGAGTGAATACAAAGCTATTTAATATATACCTGAATGCTTCTAAATGGAATTACTTCTTGTACCCATAATGAACATAATATACTTCATCATGTCCCTTCCAGCTCAGTTTTTGTGACCACAAAGCCATTAGAAAACCTTTTTGAGAACACATAGCTCTCCTTGTCCAATTCCTTTTACATGGAAATACTGTGCTTTCCAACATAAATACCAAAACTTTTACGTGAAAAAAAAAATGTGTAGCCACATTTACAACCATAGGAATACTATTGTTATGCCAGTTGCCTATCAAAATAATTGTTCTGAAGAACACATTTTAAGAATTACATCAGTCCTAATTTACTGGATACATGAATCACTTCTGATTTGTCTTCTGCCTCCAGCTGATGCTGTACTGTGTGCTTCCATATCCTACTTACAGCTGCATCATATACTACATTTCATTTCTCTCTATTCTTTTTTTAGTTGGTGAATCTTTCACTTTTAACTCCAAGACCTCCATGGCCACATGGGCCCTATTTGTTCCTTGTCCTGCACTAGAGGATAGTAGTGTTCCAGCCATGTGAATGACCTGTCAGACGTCATCCTTTTGCTGCAATTCAATTGTGTAATATTTTTCCCAGGTCCTCTTCTTCCCTTTGCTTGTGCTTGCTCTGTTGCTGTCAGCAGTGTGTCTCATTAGACAATAGGAAGTGATTTGTTCACATTACTGATTACTGCTCATTTCTGTGGTCAGACCTATGGCCAAATTGATACAAATTCTGGAGACAGGCTTCTTGTCTGCCTGCACCTTCAGCAAAGCTTAAAATACAAGTTACCTTGGAAGAAGTAAGCTGCTGGGCTAATAGCTAGGAATTCTTGCCTTTTAAAGGAGTTACATGGAAGGTAACATCGCAGAGCGAATAAAGTCACTTAGCTCAGAAAAGACATTTTGTAGTAATGCCAAGCACTCAGCAGTGCTCAGAAATCCTAAAAGGGCAGGTATGTATCGCTGCTCGCAGTTACAGAAAACAGTGGTTACACAAGGCCACAGTCTTGAGAATGTGGCAGGGAAAGTTTCAAAATTGTTTGCTCTTCAGGCTTGCATGCTTAGCTATCGGGCCGTGCTCTCTGATAAGTGGGCACTCATGATGACCAGCGAAGCTACGGTCTGTGCTGACTAGTGACCCTTTTTCTTTTTCAGCTGAACTATGACCTTTGCAAAATCCTTCTAAAAAGATTATGACTTTTCAGTACATAAAATCCCATTGAATTCGTTGAAACTCAGTTATCAAAGTCACATTAAGAAAAGTTACTGGACTTATTTTCTATTCCTTTTCAACAGCTTAGAGTAAATGGGATTTTTTCCAGGTTAGCTGTAGGAATTTTGTGTGTTCCTGCATGTGTTCTGATGCTGAGATTTTGCTTCAAGAGAATCCAAAAATAATTGTGTCGTTTTTCCCCTTAGCCCAAGGTTATCTTTGGAATTAATCTTATAGTGTGTTTAACAAAGAATTCTTTATTTTAGGTAATTGTAGAAAGAAAATGGTTGAAGCTTGAAGAAACAACTTACACTGATCCCTTTGGTAAAACCAGGTAATTGCCTCTCTGGCATTTCAGATTCCTGTGATGTTCCCCATTACACAGACCACCCCCAGGCTGGAGGATACAGAGTTACAAAGCTATTACTCAACACAAGATGAGATCTCATTGTGCAATTCCGTTATAGTTCTTACTGTAGAGAGAGAAAAAAAAAATCTTCCTGTAGCAGACGTGCTAGCACGTGGGATCAAATTTGCTCCTAAATGCTTTTGGGCACAGGGGACCCTGGTTTACCTTGCGTTTCCAGTTCTTTGTAACGATGCTTCTTTGTAACAATGCCATGCAAAAGCAAGTTCTAGCTATGCAGCGGGACTGCGATGACCAGTCTGTCTCACAGCTTTTCTGGCGCTTCATTGAGAGCTCCTTTTTCCCTGCTGATGGTGCTAGATCTTGCATACTACTGACAAATACTGTCCTCTTGTATATTATCACACCTGTCCAGTTCTTTTCTATGCTTTAGTTTTGCTGTATTTATCTAGATGTAACAACATGGCTTTACTTCCCTTCCCTTAAAGTGTTAGATTTTGTAGTGATTTCTTTCTCTAAGGCCTTTCCAATTAATCAGCAAAGTATCCTTTTAAAAAGTAGCACAGATTGGAGCTTTTGTGCAAGGATTTTTATTGCTGGTGGATTTTTCTTTTTTACTCATCCCATTGTTTATTTTGAGAGAGCAGCTTTGGTCTTCGTTGCCTGGATGCTACTTGTGTGTGCAAGTAACTGAGCTGAGAGTTCACAGTAACTTACACTATAAGCCTTATACAGAAGCAAGATAAAAGGTAGAATGTGTGTGGTCCTGTTACAAAATTGTATTTCAAAGTCTGACATGTTTCATATATAAATTGCTTTATTTTACACATTCACAGGAAAGACTTGCCTGTTCAGTGACAATCATTTACATCTTTCCCTTATTTTTAGTCATCTTTAAACAGTCATTAATTATTTTCTCTATCCCTCCTTTATGTAGACAAACCAAAATCATACTACAGACATTTTATAGTGTGAGTATGTGACAGGGCATGCCTAAGGCCAGCTGCTTTCTTATGGGGCCTCCACTGTGTGACAGTATATTTTGCTTTTAAATGAAAGTAGCAAGGGTGTTGTCCCAGAAGCACACAGCGCCAGTTCACACACTGAGTAGAGGTATTTCTAGCTTTTTATTCTATTTTGTGCAAAGTAGGGTGCTAGGTGGTAGTCCACAAAAACTAGTTCACCTCTTAACACACAGTAAAACATTTTATACACTTTGAAAACAATTATTTACAATTATGTTTAGTCATACTGAAGTCTCATTGGTTCTTACAAGCCTCATCTCATTTAAAGGTACAGTATTCTTTTTTTTCACCTGTCATGTTTTGTGGGGAGAGGGCTTTGTCAGTAAGGGGCTTTCTTTGCTCTAGGATGGACCTTTTTAGTATGCTGATTAGGCTAGTTCACACACAGTTCAAGTAATTTTCTGTTATCCTCATTAACCATTTGGTTCTTCTTGAGCTTGTCATGTTACTTCTTGGCTTGAAGTATTTATGGTATGTATTCCATCTCCCAAGGCCATGTCTTGTTAACTGTTTGCAAGGATTAATTGACATCCTCTGTTTTTTAAATTACTTCTTATTTTTCAATATAGATATTTACATATTTTGTCAAAATTTGAAGTTAAATAACAGACTGGCCTTCTATTAATCGTGTATCTCAGAGCCAGTCAGGTACAAGGGTAGAAGACAACTTACGTATATATTTGGTTTTTTTCTCTGTTAAACAGAACTTGGGAAACTGTAAAGCGTACTGGCAACAAAAAGGGTGTTTCAGCTGATGGTAAGATGTTGGTGACTTGTTTTGTTTGCATTTCTTCCCGTGAAAGTTCTTCTGATAAATTCACTGTGCTGAGGTAGAGCTGATCTGTTGCTGAATGAATGAGGATGCGGAACAGCATCAGCAGAGCTTGCTCTACCCCCAAGCTAATGAAATGGTAACTTAAGTGCTGAAGAATCAGGAGCTTACTGGTGGGAGTGTTTTCCCAAGATCGTTTTATTCACTGTAGAACAGGAGCCATTTCAAAGACATCATGGTTGCCCTGATACAGAGCAGCGCGCAGACTGAGCGGGGTCTGCTGTTAGGGGCTAGGGGTAGAGCTCTCTTTGGACAAAAGAGGGACGTGATTTAGCCATGTGAGGAGTTCCATACAGTGGCTTCCAAACAGTCTCTGCAGGCAAGAGAGCCCTTCCCAAGATCCTGGTGCGCTGAGGCTTGGTCTTGCTTGGCATGTGTGCCTCCTGTTTGCTGGGGTACTTCAAAGATCCCATTTTGGGATTTTATATCTTACTACACATGATATAAGGAGCTTAAATTCATCGTTCAGGATTCTGGAGCAGGCACCTAATGCTCAGAGTAACAGTGCTTGGGTTCCTTTCCAGATCTAGCACTAAATACTCACTTTCTGCTGTACTCCAATTCTATGTACTTGTGTCTTCTGTCACTGTCTGTAGGTGTAGCAGTGATAGCTGTGCTACAGAGAACTCTCCACTACGACTGCATTGTCCTAGTGAAACAGTTCAGGCCCCCAATTAACAGCTATTGCTTGGAATTTCCTGCAGG
Organism: Microhierax caerulescens; assembly: GCA_035590215.1. Classification (NCBI taxonomy): domain Eukaryota; kingdom Metazoa; phylum Chordata; class Aves; order Falconiformes; family Falconidae; genus Microhierax; species Microhierax caerulescens. The sequence continues at coordinate 68,882,390 of JAVJGJ010000057.1, read as the reverse complement.
TAAGTGACCGAAACCTTGAGTTACATAAAGCTGACAGTTAAATGTGTTTAGATGTGCTTGGAGTGTCGATCTTAATGAAGTAGCTCTAACCAGAAAACCGTGGTGAGCTCTGTAGCTCGATGCGCTGTTCAGAAATAGGAATACTTGATAATGAAGAATGAGAATTGTAGCAGATTGGAGACACTTTGCACAGTAGTCTGGTAGTAGAATATTGCATTTTCCTCCACTCCTCCTTCCTCCGAGAGTCAAAGCTTCTTTCCCTCATGAGAACATTATTGCCATTTCCTGGGAAGGTAGCGTGCTTCTGTAGATAGTCAGAAGATGAGGGCATCATCACGAGGAATCCGGGAACTGGAACCCTTCCTAACACTTCAGTTTATCCCTCTGTAAAAACAGGGTAGCGAGGGTGTTTCACCTCTTCCATAAAGCTGGATTAGACCTCAGGACGGGTACTGCAGTTAAGCACTCCCTTTTCAGTTGTTGCTGTGTATTACGTGTCCCACAGGCCTCATTGAGGAAAACGAGACTGAAGAGAGCGCTGCATTGCGGGAGCTGGAGGAAGAAACCGGGTACAAGGGGGAAGTCGTTGAATGTACTCCAGGTCTTTGCTTTTTTTATTTTCCCACCCAAAGCTAATTCTGTCTTTGATGGGTATCTAAAGGTCTGAAATGCTCTAAACCAAAGGAAAAATCTGTGCAGAAAAGTCTACACAGATTAGCAGGGTAGTATCCCATGGCTGTACCAGTGAGGCTTTGGTCCTTGATGCATCAGTTGCTGAACTTCTCTTAAAAATATAAGACTAAAGTAAAAGTTTTATGTCTATAGGGAAAACCTTGCTGTTAATTAAGATTCTTTACACAAAACCCAATTATTCAAGGTGTGATTTGGCATTTCAGTATAAAGGTCTCAACTGTGAACAGCATCCGTGAACATGGGTAGAAAAAATAGCTGCACGATGCTGTCTGAGTGGAGGTCACCCTAATGTCAGCTGTAGGGAGGTGACACTACTCAGCTTTCCAACCACAAAGATGAAAGGAGAGAATAATCTGAGTGAATCCAGAGATCCTTTGGAACGTGATTGTTGCCAATCCAACGCTTCCTACATAAATCAAATCAAAATGAAGGCAAAGCAAGGATCGTAAGTAAAACTTGAAAAGGTAGAAAGGTGAGACAGCTTACATATGATTTCAGTCATTCCTGTTGAGACTTGGCTTTTGATTATCAGGTACAAGTGCATGCTGGGGACTGAGAGAGACAGAGACGGGTGATGGCAAAATTAAGACTCTAATATAGACTAAGGAAGTCTATAAGGGAATTACAGCTTAATCTTCAGTCTGTGGAACGGGAAGTAAACCTAGCTGCTGAAAACAAGTCTTACAAGGAATCCAGAAAAGAGCTGAGAGTTTCAAAAATATTGCTTTTAAGAATGTGTTGTGTTTTAACCCCAACCAGCAACTAAGTACCATGCAGCCACTCGCTCACTCCCCACCCCCAAGCGGCATGGGGAGGAGGATTGGAAAAAGGTAGAACTCATGGATTCAAGTAAGAATAATTTAATAATTGAAATAAAATATAATAATAACAATTGTAGTGAAAAGGGTAGGGAGAGAGAGAGGAATAAAATCCAAAAGATGGAAAAAAAATAATACAACTACGTACCACCTGCCGACCGGTGACCAGCCAGGCCCCGAGCAGCCATCAATTGGTCCCTCCCAGCCAGCTCCCCCCAGTTTATATACTGGGCATGATGTCATATGCTATGGAATATCCCACTGGCCAGTTGGGGTCAGCTGTCCTGGCTGTGTCCCCTCCCAGCCTCTTGTGCCCCTCCAGCCCTCTCACTGGCAGGCCTGAGCAACTGGAAAGCCCTTGGACTTAGTGTAAACACTACTTTGTACCAACTGAAACATCAGTGTGTTATCAACATTATTGTCATACTAACTCCAAAATGCAGCACTGCACAGCTACTGAAAAGGAAATTTAACATCATCCCAGCTGAAGCCAGGACAATGTGAAAACAAACCTTTCACAACTCTTCCAGCATGAACATGTGCCAAATACATGTTCTGCCATTATACCAGGTGTGTTTCTGTGAAAGCTTTTATTAAAATGTCAAGGTGCACGAGTTCTGCTTTTGAAAAATTAAACTCTACATGTGCTTGTTGGCAGCTCTCTGCTTGGACCCAGGTTTGTCAAACAGCACAACACACATTGTGAGCGTCATGATTAATGGAGATGAGGCTGAGAATACAAGACCTAAGCAAAAACTTGGTGAGTTTTGTACCATTTATTTGAAAATTTGGAGAAGATATCAAAAGAATGTGTTTAGAAGAACTATCCCTACCACTGCATCTGTTCTGTCCTAGCTGATTTAGATGCTGTAGGTCCTTTAGATCATACCCTGAAGTCTGGATAAGCAAAGACATGTTTCTTTGTGGAATTTACAAGAGGTGCCTGTGTCAAGTGTCAGGTATTGACACACCCAGAATGAGAAATTTAGGTGCCAAACGTCAGGTGAGGGCCGTAGCACTTGTGAACCTGGATATTAGCTCTTAGTTGTGTCTTGACCCTCAAAGTAACTACACTGTCACTCACAGTCAGCTGTCAAAATACGGTTTAGTTGTAAACTCTATAGTGTATTTCGAAACCCTTAACTTACTACTATTGTTTTCTTTTACTTGCAGATGATGGAGGTACGTCAGGGAACTGTGCTGCCATTGGCAGTACAGTCAAGTGTGATCTTCGTACAGCAAGTTTTACTTAAAAAATAGTTTTAACTGACATTTTCTATTTGGGATTGGTTAATCCCCTGACCCTAATCAAACATGCATGAGATTGACTGTGGCCTAGACTGAAAATTCCTGTGGGGCATTATCGCATCAGTTATCTACAACTATTGCACCTGTAGCACCAGTATCTCAGGAAACACAAATTCCTGAATCCACAACAGCTGTAGATCAAGCTCCAAAGACAATAATTCAATAGACAGGGGAGGTGTAAGCCAACACCAATTCACCAAGAGCAAACCCTTTGTCCCTAGGCCGTTTTGGTCTTCAAACACATCTACAATCCATTACTGTACCAGTGTAAGCCAAACAAAACTCCAGTTCGACAGTGAATTTTCCGTTCTCAGAAGGGAGGAGGTCTCCTTTCAGGATTCTTATCCTCCATAGCTGTCAGCTACACTGTTGTTCCTAGCTCTTTTCCAGTTTCTTTCTGCCAAACCTGTTTTTTAGTGGCCCCAGGTCACTGCCTTCCCCCTTTTCATTGGCTTTTTTGTGATTCATGAAGTGTCACAGCTTTCAGATTGGTGATGAGCACTAGGCCAGGTCCCTTTCTAAACGGTAAGAAGCAGGACTACTACTGATCACTAATTTCTTCTCTCCTAGAATTTGTGGAAGTTATTTCACTTCCAAAGAATGACCTACTGCAAAGAATTGACGGTAAGAGCTTTCCCACACATTAAATGCACTAGTGTGAGCCTCAGGTCACCCCTAGCTTCCCTCCTCTCAGCTCCTCACACAGTTCTCATCCTAGAACTGTATGTTAAACAAAAAGCTGGGAGAGACCAGGTAACAGAGTGATAGCATTCGGTCTCAGCATTAAGAATTTACATCTGGAATGCTATGTATCATCATTTTAGTGAAGGACTTAAATTTCTGTAGAAGAAAAGTGTTAACAGCATCTCATAAGGTTTTCTTTTTCTTATTTTCAGAACTAGTAGCAGAAGAACACATTGCAGTGGATGCCAGGGTTTATACTTACGCATTGGCCCTGAAGCGTGCAGCAGAAAAACCGCTCCAAGTTCCTTTTATGAAATTTTAAAACCAGATGATGAGAAATTTATTTGAAAACTGCCCGATTTAGATGGCTTAGAAGTATAACTTTTCTTGTAGAGCGAAAAGTGTTTGTAGGAGTGATGCTGATGTACGAATGATTGTGATGTTTTTACCTGGGGTTATGTAACTGACAAAAAGAGTTCCTTCTAACTGCTATCAAGCCTTGACAGAATAATCATAATAAAGATGCTGCTTGATTTTCAGAACGGCTCATTTCTGACTATATTGATCATTCCACTTACGTTTTGGTATACGGAAGATGCTGAAGTGACTGCAGTTGGTGTAATTCCACCTGTTCAAAAAAAAATGGAAGACTGCAGGAAGAACATGCGGCTCCCGAGTCCACGTGCACGGGCAGCATCACTGTGACAGCTGTAGATCATCCTCTGTGGCAGTGGCAGCAGCAAAAGGATGGAGCGTGTGTGCTCTGGCTGCTGTGTTTGAAATGGTACTTTTGGCAACTTCCTTTTATAATTTAGACCTGAAGATGTTGTTCCCTTCTCCCAGCCCAACTAAAACTACCACAGAACGGCCAGGGCTGGAAGGGACCTCTGGAGACCATCTAGTCCAACCCTGGCTAAAGCAGATTCTCCCAGAGCAGGTTGCACAGTCACATCCAGGCAGGTTTGAATGTCTCCAGAGAAGGAGATTCCACAACTTCTGGGCAGCCTGTCCCAGTGCTCTGCCAGCCTCAAGGTAAAGAAGTTCTTCTTCATATCCAGATGGACCTTCCTGTGTTGCAGTTTGTGCCCGTTGCCCCTTGTCCTGTCACTGGGCATCACTGAAACAGACTGGCCCCATCCTCTTGGTGCTCACCCTTAAGATGTTTCCATGCACTGAGCAGGTCCCCTCTCAGCCTTCTCTTCCCCAGGCTGAACAGCCCTAGCTCTCTCAGCCTCTCCCCACCAGGGGGATGCTTCAGCCCCCTATCCAGAAAGATAAAATTGGTTTGTTTGTTCTAAGAAAATGATAATGATGGTGACGACAAGATATCCACTGGTGCACACCAGCACCGCACATGGCCCAGCCAGGGCATTCTCAAGGTACAATCTTGCTGACACACCTGAGACAGCACAGCCACGCAGCACCCCCTGCCCTGGGACACCTCCACCTGCTCGGCTGCGCCTCCGTTCAGTCCAGTCCCTGCCAGGAAACGCTTCTGCCAAACCAACTTGCCATGTACCTGCGTGGTCGCCTGCTTCTAATGATGTAGGCCACCACCACTGCTTCAAGGTAAGGATGTAAGAGCTGTACTAAGCACACACTAATATTGAAGTGTCAGCCACAAACCGTCCACAAACGTGGAGGAGATGCATAAGCAGGAAGGCTTTCCTCGCTTAGCACTGAAGCAGAGAACTTGCTTAAGATTTTCTTGCCTTCATAAACAAAGCAAAGTTACTTTCAAGTTCAGCACGACAAGACAGAAAGAACATGAAATCAAAGGGGAAAAGTAATTGATTACAGACGAGCAGAAAAGCCCAGTGATTTTAAGGGGAGGAATCTTGAGATTTGGGTTTTTTAATTATGGCTGCCAAAAACTGATGAGAAATACATACCAGAAAGGATAATGAGAGAAAAAAGGCACCCTCCAGGCCTACCTCTCTAAAAGCGCAGAAATGACCAAAACCTGTGTATGAATTACACCTCATGCAGATAAGACACAGGAGAGAGCTTAATTAAATAAGTTTATTGTCTAACATTTACAGTTGTTACGCTGCCGCTGCAAAGTGCGACAAATAAATTTTCAGCAGGAACTCCTTGTTCCCCCCTTCCCCTTCTATGAACACCACTTCAGGAACCAGGCCTCGGTCTTTAGACTCACAAAAGCAAAGTGGACGTGAAGTTTCAGTGGCACAGTTTTCACAGGTACGTGTTTAAACAAAACTAAAGGGCTCGCTTGCCAGCGTGACAGCAGCTACCGTGACAGCAGCTACCTGCTGTCTCATGGGAGGCCCTGGGCAAGAGCCCAAAATGCCCCAGGCCTGGCCATGCAGCAAATCCACCACAGAACCAGTTCACAGGCGAGATGATTATCAGTCTCTGGAAAAATGTTTGTTCACCCCTGGAGCTAAGAGAAAGGTGCCTGGGTGGAGACACCACAAAGGAATAAGGAGTGCCGAGCTCAATGATGGGGAGACGCAAGTTAAAAAAGTATAAAAAAATTAATGTAAAACACAGGCTACAAATAAATTTTGTCAAGAACACTGGCACGTGGCAATCTGAACCCCGATTTTTTTTTTTTCCTATTAAGGACAGGGAAATAAATTTAACATTTTAACGCCGTGTGCAAAAAATGTTTACTGATATCAAACTGGTACATGTTACCATCTCACTGCAGTATTTGAACAGCAAGGTAGATGAATTGGTTTCCAGCATTACAGGCAGCACTAGATAATACTTAAACAAGATAATGTAAACTTTATTCTTAAGGCAGCTGGTACTAACGCTGCACACAGGCATTGCTTAATGCCCATTACAGTAATGGGACATGTAGCACTTGAAAACAATTAAAAAGAAAATAGCATTATTGGACTAAATGACGCATGTTGTCAAAATACTTTCCCTTTCACACAAACCATGAAATATTTGGACATCTAGAAAAATAATGCACCTACTCCTCCAACTTCAGCCTGTTCTTTTACAAATATTTCAAAATACTGATAAATAATGGTAACTGCAAGCAGAATGCCAGTGCCGGACCCAATGGCCCCTAGAAAGTCAGCCAATACTGAAAGGGCACCAATGCACAAACCTCCAAACGCAGCTGCTGTAGGGATATACCTGGACGAAAGGAGAAAAAAAAAAAAATTCGTAATAATGAATTTTTATCGAAGGATTCTAACAATACATCTACTACTAAAACAACCAACTGGACTATTCAGCAACAAATTCAGTGTTGCAAATGCAACTCTGCCATTGCTCTTACTATCTTCTGTATTTGCACAAAGTAGAAGCTAAAATAAACATTCACCGATAAGAAAGGTGTGTGAATAACTGAACACTGGCAAAGCTCTTCAATTCAAACTATAAGAATTTTATACATATGTGCGATCTGACCTTCACAGAACTAAGAATAACTGTTTTGAGTTCAGTATGTAGAGGTAAGTCTACCTTTCAATACAGATCTGCAGGCTTTGCATACTGCACAAAATACCGCTTCTGTAGTGTCATCTTAGTTCAGTAACAGTGAATTAAACATCTGTAAAAACCAAGGGATCTTCCTTTTGCAAACGTGGGAGAGACTCAGCCCAAATTCCCTCATTACGTCACTCAAACAAGACACTACAGGTTAACCTCTTACTATGAACATGTGTTGCATTACCAGAAAAGGTGCCAGCTGAATGGGAAGAAACTTGACATTTGCAGTGGAAACAGGTCTCAGATTCTTCCAAGAATATCCGCTCTAGCTGACAACTCCCCAGCACTCTTAACCATCCAGCTGGAAGTCACCATTTCCGTACCTGTTAAGCTCATGAACCATTGAAGTATCCCTGTGGCCTCTCATCACCATTTGCTGTTCTTTGAGCTGCTTGGCAACCTGCAAAACACATAATTTTACAAAACTGCTGGGGTGTTTCAGTCACCTGATATTTAGTCAGAGTAATTAGGAACTGATCAGTTAGCAGCTAGTCAGTTCTAAAGTAGAGGCAGCGTTTGAAAACATTTATGTATATTTGTCAGAACACCTACGTCTTTTGCTGATGAGCCAGACACCTCAATCCAAGTCTTCGAGAAGAATGCACAGGATCCCAACATAAATATTATATAAACTATTACATGGACAGGATCCTCAAATATTGCACCCATGGATTCTGGAGGGGACAAGTAGTAGCACAGGCCACCAACAGGGTAAGAGCGAGCAGGGCCACCGCCACTGACATCCTATGAGAGGGGAAGAAAAAGGCAGTTAGTTACTTCTCACAGACCTCTTGCACTCCTGTCCTGTCTTTTAGAGGAATTCCTCTTCAAGGTTTAAAATAGCTTTTATATACAAATGTTTATCCTGGTTTCAGCTGGGATAGCTGAATAATTGAATTTTTTCAATTTAAATTATGTTCTTTATTTATTTTCTTAAATTTTCTTCTTAGGAGCTGATGTAGTGCTGCGTTTTGGATTTGGTGTGGGAATAATGTTGATAGCAACAACTAAAACTTCAGTGTTGAGTAACATTTATACTAAGTCAAGGGCTCTTCAGTCCAGCGAGAGGGCTGGAGGGGCATGAGAAGCTGGGAGGGGACACGGCCAGGACAGCTGACCCCAGCTGGCCAGAGGGATATTCCATACCATACCACATCATGCCCAGTATATAAACTGGGGGGGCTGGCTGGGAGCCACTGATCGATGGCTGCTTGGGGCCTGGCTGGGCACCAGTCAGCAGGTACTGTGTACTGTACTGTGTGCACAGCTGTACTGTGCACCACTTTCCCCCCCCATCTTTTGGGTTTTACTCCTCTGTCCCTCTCTCTCCTTTTCATTACAATTATTGTTATTGTTGTGATTAAATTTTATTTCAATTATTAAATCATTCTTATCTCAACCCATGAGTTTTAACTTTTTTCCCAATCCTCCTCTCCCCCTCCTGCTGGTGGGGGGGTGAGTGAGCAGCTGCATAGCACTTAGCTGCCGCCTGGGGTTAAACCACAACACTGTCAAAAAGTAAGTATTCCAGTTTTCTGCTGGTTCATTACCAAGTTTCACAATGAAGTAATATATACAAATAATTTTATGCGGTTAAAGTGGTAAAATACTTACTGCCCACTGTCCTAGTAAGTTCACCAAAAAGTTGCCACTAAAACGAACAGACAGCATCTGGGAAATGACATAGAGGTTGGAAACTAAGGCAGACTGCAGAATGATGGGAATGTTGGAGGTATAGAAGAGCTTGATAGGATAGCTGCTGTACTGTCCTCGATATCGTGCGGACTTGATTGGTAAATCAACACGAAACCCCTATGGGCAAGAACACAGATGTACCAAGTTTGTTTCCAAGACCTCCTAGGGTGCCTAAAAGCTATTCCTGACCACACAGCTCTTGCTAGATAAACAAGGAGTGAGACAGTAAAACCCCGTGGCTTTCTGCTACAGTCTGGATCACAAATTTTAAAGACTCATGAATTTTACTGCTTGGTTGTATTACATTATTTTTACATAAACATTATCTCTCATCTGCTACATTATATTCCTCTAAAATACCCCTTACAGAATAGGGTTTGATAAAAGCCTTTAATGGCTTCTAACTTAACAAGCCAGTTAACAGCAGGCTTTTGTGTAGCAATCCCAGCCTTCTGGTCTCTGGGGCTGGCTCCTATCAGACTAGACCCAAGAAAAGCCGCATTAATTTGAAAAATAGGTAATTCTTTTTTTTTGTCTCTCACACAACAGCTTAAAAAAATAAATTAAAATTCCTATTTTAGCCACACAGATTTAAAAAAAAAAAAAAAAAAAAAATCACCACATGGACCCTCCTTTGGTGTACATTTTAGTAAATACTTAAATTTAAAAAGAAAGAGTAGCTAAGTATTTCAAGACAATTAGAGGAAAGTCCAATAAGCTATGCATTAATCATGTTTTTTTTCTTGAACATACACACCCTAAAGAAGCAAGGTTCTCTAACTCTGTCCAAAAGCATTCTTTTAATTCAACAATGAATATCAAGCACATTATCTGTGCACTGCAACGACTGCAGTTCCAGAATCCCCAGAATCCATTTTTAGTAAAAACACTCTCACAGTGTGTATGGCAGTTAATGGAATGTGAGATTACATCACTGAGTACATCTGGCTGTAAAATTTAACAGCTGTGCTGTCACAGAGGTATGTTACTGAAAACAATGCTGAAACACAAAGTTCCTCACTCAAAGCTAAGATACTGCAGTTACTCTACTTTAACTTTCACATTTTTCCCCAGTGACTGCAGCATCTAGGGTCCATGCACTTCTACCTAACACAGCTGTGGAGAAGAACTTCTCATTTCACCTGAAAATATATGACTACAGCAAACACAAACACTGTAGCAATCAGATTCATGAGATTGGGCAAATTCTGCCGGTAAAAAGCTTCCCGCAAAGCCCGGACTTTGTCAGTTCGTGTAGCCAGAAGATGAAATAATGCAATCACAGCACCCTCAAACTCCGTTCCTGCACAAAGCAAAAAAGTAAAAGAAATTTTAATCCAGAAATTAAAAACATTTTTTAAAAGTATCTTCCTTTCAGAAATTTTAAAAATGACACATAAAAAAAAAATCAGACCCAATAGGACATAAATCCTGTTACAACAAATACATCACAATAGAGGATTCTGTTTTAGCTTTTGTAGAACATAGAATAATCGACCAAAACATTATTCCTGGTTAAAAAACAAAATAACCTAACCAAGTCACACAAATGAAAGAGTAATCTTTTTTCTTTCTTTTCTGGGAGTAGGAGGATGACTGGAAGGAAGAAATAATAAATGAAGAGAAAAACAGCTTTAGAAAAGCAGTAGTACCATTCAAAAGAACTACTAAAAATCAGATGAAAATGAAAGCAAACTAAAAAAACATGGTTCAGGATTTCAAACATATGCATTAAACTAGTTAACATCTTGATGCAAGAGGCTGTATCTTAACTTGGTATTTCTAGGGTCTCTGACAACCAGATGTTGTCAAAGATTGGCTGAGAAATGAAGAGACGGTAGTCTCTGAAGGCTCAAACCAGCTTAAAAAGTAATTTGGAGGCACCAGCTGTAGAAGTATCCTATAGCCACAAACAACAGCTGGATCATAATCAGCTCCTCTGAAGATACAGAATTTCTTATCTTCTCTATTTCTGTGGATTAAATGATGCCACAACAAGGACATTTCAGTTTGGAAATCTGAAAATCTTCAGTCAAGGTGTTTCAAGCTCCATTTTAACTACTGCAATTCAGCTCCGCAAAGCCAAACTTGTAGGTTATTAATCTTCACTTAAATCAGAAAACATTTTCATCTTACATGTTACACAATTGACTTTAGAAGCTAATCATGACACATTAAATATTTTTAATAGCTATTCAATAAGCATCTGACAGTTTATGTATAGTATACATCCACTGAAACATGTTCTAACTACTTGTAACAGCACACGTACCTCTGCCAGTGTTGATGGTAGTGGGACTAAAAGCCTTCCAGACAATGGTCTCACAGATATTGGTAGCGATGAACAGGGAAATACCCGACCCCAAGCCATAACCTTTCTGTAGCAACTCATCTAACAGCAACACAATCAAACCAGCAACAAACAGCTGTGGGAAAAGAAACAAAACTGAGCAGAAACAAGAATAAATCAAGTCAAGAATTATTAACTGATCATGTTGCAGCGTGATCGTTAGTTTCTCACCTAAGTATCATTCATGCAGTGCACTTGCCCTTTCACGTACAAACGCCTGCGCATCTCACCTGGCAACGATCTCGGTGACTTTTCAACACAGACGCTAGCAAAAAGATTACTCAGTAAGCACTTTTTTTTAAAAAGCGTTGAAGTTGGCACATTTACTGCATTGCTCTACAGGATAATGTCTCAAAGCTGCATCTGTGCTGTTTAGTCAGAAATCAGCCATGGAACTGAACAGCAGCTACTGCTTTCAAAGTCTACTAATTCCTGTACTTCAAATTAAGCAGTCACTCCTATCTGAAACATTTTTGATATTAACTATCCCATCTTTCTCCTCCTTTACAGAATATTTAGCATTTCTCCTATACAGGCAGACGGATACAATGGATGATGCTCTCTAGCATTAAAAATAAACAGCAACCAAACATACATTTTTCCTTTCAGCTATACTGTATCTAACCAGTCTGTTACACATAAAATAGCTCATTACAAACCTGAATTATAATAAGAAGACAAATTCCAGCACCCATTTCAGCGGGATCTCCATACATTCCAGTCATAACATACACAATGGCTTGCCCAATGGTAATAATCATCCCAAATACTAAAACAAGAGAGAAAGCAAATTCTTTTAAAAAATTTGCTGAAATCACCTACCAAAGAAATCTCACATCTAGTATCACTTTGGAAGGCTGCTTTCCCAACAATAAGAATATGCTTATTAATTTTAATTGGAACAGTGCTTACGTTTCTGAGCTCCATTGAACAAGGCTCTGTCTTTGGGAGTATCACCGACTTCAATGATCTTCGCTCCAGCTAGCAGCTGCATGATCAAACCAGATGTCACAATGGGCGAGATACCCAATTCCATCAAAGTACCTAAACAGGAAGAAAAATCAATACAACTGCCATTCAAGTGTCTCTCCTAAAGAATTATACTCAGAGGATATTATGTCTGTTGAAAGGTTTACGACCTGTAAGGAACATTTTTCATAACACTTCAAAACATGTATATTCCAGTACAAGTATGATCAAAACAAAACCCATTATCTCCTCACAAAAGAAGGCTGCTCTGTTAAAATCTGCATTTTTGAAGGGCGCAGCTCTTCAAAGATTTTTGTGGAACCACGCTAACACTAAAGGTCAATACACACTGAAGCTTAGCTTTTTGGCATATCGTATCAAGGAACCTTTCACTGGAAAGCATCTTGTCCCTGGTTGTTTATTCCATCAGTGCTTCAATTGTCACATTTTCCAGAGGTTTAATTTTGAAGACCACAAGAAAAGTGCTGCAGATCCACAGTGGCTGACAATGCCACTCTCAGAATCACTGACTCTAGTTAAAAGCACAGTAGTTTAGGATTAAACTAGTTTTTAACAAAACAAAGGCATGTCATTAAGATGCTCTTATTCCAGCAACTCACCTACTGGTGCAACGCCATCAAGTTATGAACTTCCAACTGTATGTAACTCAAACAGGGCAATCTAACTTTACAGAACACCACTGCTGCAGCACACAGGTGTACGTTCCTGAAAACCTGCCTGGTTTTCCCTCCCAATCACTTCATCCGGTGTAACAAAACTGAGCCATCACTCACTTTGCTTGCATACTCAGACTGATGCACCTGCAACACCAGAACTACCACCTGATACTCTAATTTAGAAATATTCTCAGCAAGGTCTTATTCAAGTACTGATACCTGTGTGAGTTACATTATAATGTGGTATGGGAGCTGATCTGAATGTACACAAAACAGTTAAACCCAGGAAAATAGCCTGTCTCTTGCCTGTACAATATACTCTCCTGTCTCATCTCAATGCAGAATCATTCTCCCACATCATCTTTTTTGAGCAACAGCATTATGAAGAGATTACTTTTTGAAATTTAAGTTGCCCTTCAGCTAATACCAGAAAGTTTTCTCCTACCTGAAGATGCTGAAAGCTTAAGAAACCAAAAAGTTGAAAATCTGGATGAAAATTAAGAAACTAGAACTACCAAGTGATTAAACTTTTCACATTTCCTAAGCTGTAACCTTAAAGGAAAAAAGTTCAGTATTCAATTAAGCCACATCAAATAACTTGGTCGCCATCTTTTATGCCCCTTGAGTGACCACGTAAATAATGTACATTTTTTCTGATGTTAAGCCACAATATCCATCACGGAGATTCAAAAGAGAATCAGCTTACAAATCTTTTCAATTCTGTACATTTAAGCATAACTCTGCTCTCACGTGCAGTACAGTAGTGCTCCATCACAAAATTACCAAGAAAATTATAAATCAAAAACTGTTTAGCCACTGCAGACTTGCAAAGTTACAACGAGAACCACTGACAAGGGAAGCATGGTCTGTAAGGTCACATGGAAAATGAAAAGAAGAAGAAACAGCATCTCCATACCTGACCAGCCTAGAAGCTTAGCTGTCCTCATAGCCCACCTCTGACAGGGGCCCCTTCTTTGGGTGAAGTATCGTTCTGTGTTTCCCTTTCCCCATATACCAGTCATTTATTCAGAAACTGCTTCTGGCAACTTCTGCCAGTAATTTATTCAGAAACTTTGAGTTCTATGTGCTGCTTAGTAATATCATTGGGTGCCCCTTCCCTCTTACAGTATAAGCAAAAAGTGACTATCCATTCCCTATCCACTTTTTCCCAGAGATGAAGACTTAAAAGACATTTTGGATATGTACATTTCATGGCAAAGAACCCTTATTTTCTTGGGATGTCTTCCTTTAGGTTAATATCTACCTTAGATTCTCAGTGCTTTTTCCTGAGTGTTTTTTAGTTCCACTTACCTGTCGTGGCATGGTACATTAGAACTGCATGCAATATTCAATTTGTGGAATTTCACAGATTTGTACAGACATTTCTTCTGGTCTTTTCAATCAACCAAGTTCTTAAGCTGTTAGTTCTTCCCTCTTATCCCACAGTAGCTTAATTTCCTGAAGAGTCTTTACTAAGTAATCTGAATTTAACAAAGGGCTTTTGAGCACCTCCCCTACTGTCTGGAGTCCTCTCTTCATTTCTGCTTAACTACCAGAGTCCTCGTTTCAGTTCTAACTTTTGAAAATTTTAAGCATTGCTGCACAATTATTTTTTTATTTCCTTTTTGTGTGTGTGTGTGTCTGTGTGTGTGTTTTGTCTGCTACCAAAATGTGAAAGCATTGAAGTCACTGTAATAATCTGGTTCTTTCACACTTACATCCTAGAGTCTACACACTGTTCAGTACCATGTTAAATATTACATCATCTCTCATGGAAATCTCTATGTCCCCAACAGCAAGAAAATTAGGATGTCAAAACCTTTAACTCACATCCTCCAATGACACCTAGTCAGTTGACATAGGCAAAATTAACTTTCTCGCTCCTGCTTTTTACTGCCTTCACAGTTTCTCTAGTCTTTTCTTGGCCACCATTACCATTCTGTCTGGGTAGTGGATAACAAATTTAGTAGCATACACTACTAGTAGAGACACAGAATTTTATATGCAGATTCTGCAGTAGAGTTTGAAACAGGTAACTTATTTACCTTTATTATCTTCACACGTGTGCCAAAAATTGCCATTCCTAAATAATTTGCACCTTCATGTTACAGGGTTCCACTGATTTTCTTATTTCCAACCAATTCTCTAAGATATAGATGAGGTCAGTGTCCTCATTTAGAGTCACACATGCTAGGTCACCCATCTTAAGTTTTAGACCTCTAGAATTAGTTTAACTCTTCTTATACATTTGGTTGGGATCAACTTGTATATTCTAAAATTAGTTAGTTTAGCAAACTATAATCATCTCTGCCCTTAGCTTTCACACCTATAAAATTACTCACCCATGATGATGCCAAAATATTATGAGGCGTAATTGACTTGCACACAGAAGGAAACATTCTCATACCGCATATTAGTGCCTTTCCTAAGTGGCAGGGCAGAAGATTCCCTGTCCCATATATTAATCAGAAAGAGACTACAATTCAAAACAACATCATCCCCAAAACTGAGAAATAACATTAATCCATTTGCATATCAAAGGAAACCTCATTCCTAAGGCGAAGTACTCCTCATGCATCAGTTAATTTTAACTACATCTGTGTTAAGAACTTGACAAAGTGTTTCAACATGACATCTGGGTTGCAGGAAATTTAACAGCCAACTGTTTTTCCCCTGGACTGTTTATACCAACACACAACAGAGAAAGAAATAATCTACTAACCTCTGTTTGATGCAAGAATGACTCGCATCCAATAGAACGGATCTGCAGAATCGGAGGACATGATTCCAAACAAAGGTATCTGTCAAAGCACACAATGGTATTAACAGACACACAAAGAAAGCATGCATTAATCTAAAAATCTTAACAAGTAATCAACTGCTACACTGTTTAGTATCATTTATTCCAACTTTTTATTTATTCCTTTTTTTTTATTATTATTATTTTTATTAAACTAAACCAGATACTGGCACTCTCTGTTTTAATCCTCCAAGCGGTGTATGTGTATGACTCAGAGGACTAAACTAAGACCCTTCTACAGGAAAAAGCAGAAACCCCTAGAAAGAAGAGTCAGTGCACATAAAACAGATCGCTGAAGTTGAAGATGTAAATGTCTGACATATAATTCTGGAGCACCACAACACTCCAAAAGAACATAAAAAGTATAAAATAAATAGGTTAGGCACCACAAACCATTAACAGAACAGGGAAAAATATTAGATGATGTTCTCACTACTTATTTAATGAAAATTTTTGCAGCAATTTGGAGGTGGGGTTTTTTGTAAAAAAATTGTTCTTTTCAGTACAAGTTAAAGATACAGCATAAACTACAATGTATCTTCCTCCAGCAAGTTTAAATATTCAAATTCTGCAACTGTGAATATGTTTTAAAATATCCCAGAAGGAACTGTCAAAAGTTAGCCAAGTTTATACAAAACCTCCAATATATTGAGGGATTTTGAGCTCTTGAGAACTCTTCTTAATCACAAAAACAGTAGACTAGGAATCCAGGTGATCTTATAGATTAATTGAAAACTCTGGTCTGCACCATCTGATTTCCTTATTCAACTACTATAATCTTTTGTATAGATTCAAAATCTTAATTATGTATATATCCAGCAGCCAGAAAACACAGATAAAATACATGTTCTACCTCCAATATTATTCCCACCTCCTACTTCCAAAAAAACAGGTAGGTACAAGAGCTGGGTTTTAAAAGCCTTTTAACAGTCCTTCAAAGTTGTAAACAAAAATTATTAAACTACTGCTCCAGAGTCTGGAATGGGTAAGTTACTAATTATAATCTAAACAGATTTATTCTGAAGATGTATGGCTCATTTTAAGTCTTCTAACAGTTCTACAAGTTCTAAAAAATGTGTATCGAGTAATCCTCATTTTCTGCAATGTCTACACTTTAAATAAGAAAAAAAAACCCAAACAAAACAAACCACTATCTGTTTACAACCCAAGTACATGTTCCAGGCACTCCTACAACTAGGAGTAATGATCACATAAATGTTAAAAAAAACTTGTATTATGGGGGGGGGTTAGCTAACATCTTTGCCAGTATATTCACAAAAACCAAGTTCTAAATGTCAACTTTAACACCTCAGAAAAACATTTTCCTGCAATCTTTACAATCAATCAGCTTATTATCAGGTAAAAACAATAATTTCTATTTCACTTTCAAACTTGTCACTTCTAAAATTTAAATTTAGCTATGAACAGAGGGTAAAGAACGCATAAAACTGCTCAGTTTGTTTATACTATTCAATGAATAATTAGCTCAGCTGTTTACCCTGCAGCCAGTATCATCATTTGATAGGACCAAGGCCAGGCTGGATGGGGCTTGGAGCAACCTGGGCTGGTGGAAGGTGTCCCTGACCCTGGCAGGGGCGGTTGGACTAAATAATCTTCAAAGGGCCCTTCCAACCCAAACCATTCTATGATGCTATGACCCTTCATAAAACAAGAAAAAACATTATGTATTTTAAACTAAATAGAAAGAATTAGTTTCTGAAAATATATATACTCAATTTCAGAGAATCAGATTTTAAATACTTAACCATAAAAATACATAACTGAAACTGGTAGGTCAACATGAAACACGAACTTCTCTCGCTTTCAGTATTCTATTTTATATGTACAGAACAACAATTTCTGAACACAGAAAACATCAATACCTACCTGGCAGCATACTAAGAAAATGAAAAGTGTGATAGCCGTCCATAGTACCTTCTCTCTGAACTGGATCTACAGAACAGATTGTAGAGATTAAACATTCACTTTATGTAGAATTTTCACTGTACTCTCACATTAGTACTAAATGCTGTATCATTCAGAATTAAATGTAAAGATACTGAACTAGAAGGCATCACTTCTTATTAGAATTTAATGTTATTATGATTTCAGACTTTATGGAGAGAGACAGTCACGGGCTTCTGTGTTGTCAAAGAAAACTTATTGGATCTGGCAGGCAACACAGCTGACATGCAGTCAGTAGAATGTATTTTATGTATAAATTGTAATACAGTGGGTATTTATAGCAACAGCATGGCTAAAAACATGAAAATAATCAGAACAAAATGAAAGATTAATGCAAAAAAAGATCTTCAGTCATTAGTGCTCTAGGCTTCAGCAGATTGGAGGCACTGTTTTGTAAGGCTGGAAGTTATTACACTAAAGCACTATGAAGTTTTTAAAGAAATCTAATTGCTGTGAGGACAAGTGATAACAACAACAACGAGTTTTGGACAGCAATTCAAAATACTGAATTAAATTCTTCAAAGGGTGTTAGAGGAAGCTTAAATGCACCATTATGTTCATGGACATTGACCACAAAGTAATTTTTGAAGGCTCTCTTTTTTTCCCCCTCCAAATTATTTTTATCAATGTAGATTATGTATTACTTTAAAAAGAATGTCAGCTCAATGATCATTAGTCAGTAACACATTGAACAGAATCCAAGGGTGACAACGTTTGAGGCAACTGTCACTAGTACCAGGTGGAAGAAAAGAAGAATCACAAGATTTAAGTTTGAACCAGAGGATTACTCAAAGCAGGAGACAGAAAGAAATGCACTTTAAGAGATGAGAGCACGCTCAGTTGTGGTGTTAAAGTTCCTACCTCTCCTCCACAGACCGTAAACATTAGGATACGTGTGTTCACTGTACATAAGAGCACAGCAGCTACTAAAACGTGACATGAACTAACATGTAAAACAGATACAGCAGAAATACTAACTTTCTGCCTCCAACCCCCGAATCTGTCTGTAGAGAAGTAACAAGAACAAGGATTAGTGCCTGGTTTTATAGGCACCAAACACCCACAAACGAGGAAATACAAAGCAATGCAGCAGCACAGCTTCTCAAGCAAAAGAAAACCCAGTAGTAGTCTATAACCTTTATAAGCAAATCACGCACTTAGAAGCAAAATAATCCCAGTAATTTATTTACTGATACTGCCTCACTCTTTGAAAAGAGGCCAAGATGTTCAAAATACTTACAGTATAAAGTTAAAAAAAGAAAAATAATGACAGCAGCAAATAAATCCAAACAGTATCTTGTGTTACTTTATGCAGTGCCGACCCACTTTACCATGGGCTCTTTGAATTCTATACTTCAGATTTTATGTACAGACTTCTAAAAAGAAGAATGTTTAACCAAATTATATCTGCAGCCCAACAGTTAACGTCAGCTCCTGAGACATCAGTCAGGCTCTGCAAGTGCTCTGGCTCTCTTTGTAACTGTGGTGAATATGAGCATTAGAGAAACGATGTTATCACCCAAATCACAGTTGTTCACGAGGAAAACAGTCTCTATGATTCAAAAAGACAAAGAAAGAAAGAGGCGGCACCTGAACCCATATGCCAGGAACAGCAAATACAAACTGGTACCAAAATATTCCAGCCACAAATGGTAACAAGCACAGGGACAGCACATTTATTTCATCATGAGATCAGATCCAATTGGACATTTTATTCCTTTGACATTTTTCTTAAAACTTGTGAAAATGAAGGGACTTCAGCATCATCTTCTCAGTGTTCTGAACAGTATGTTCTACTTAGAAAAATCTGTGCATATGATGGAAATATGGATCGATACTACTAACTACAAAAGCAGCAATGGCTTCTGTTAATCAAGTTGACCAGAACACAAAAGCAACACTCCATAGAGACAGAAAAAGCCCATTTCCCTCCTCAACAATAATACCAAAAAGATTCAACCAAAAAAGCCCAACCAAATCAAAATTTCATCTTCACTTAACAACCAATACAAGTTTAGAGAAAACAGATTTCTTCTATTTTGTTACCTTCAATTCTTGGCCTGACCTTAACTAATCCACTAAAACCATTACTAACAATGTCTGCCTGTGACACCTTGCAAGAAAACAGTAACAAAGAATTACAGTGGTATGGAATGACCTGGATCTTGACACTTAATAAACTACACACAAGCAAGGAATGTAACTTAAAATAGTCAAAGGAATCTTCAGTTTAGGAAAGTTGTTCCCAATTGTATTTTCACTTCAGATTTGTACAAAGCTGGGAACTGGAAGTCATTGCCTATTCAGTGACCTAGATAGTAATAAAGTGACCCAAATACAAAGGACAGGAGTCTTAGCACCTCTCTGGGGATCCTTCATCTACTGATGAAGGTCATGGACAGATCAAGCCCTAATGCCTCTCTGGCAAATAGAAAGGGAGGAAGAAAAAAAAAAGCCAGAGAAAAATCACAACTGCCAATCAGCTTCACAGAAACATCAGTATCTGTAGATTTGTCTTGTAGATTCCTCTTCCCATCCACTGCACTAGACAAAAATGGGATAGCTGTAACCAGCTGATCACAGATAAGCTGTAAATCAGCATCAGAAGATCGTACTAAGGTTCACCGCTGCTGAAACAAAGATGGGTACCTGCCACCCAGATATGGTGCATCCAGATCTTAGCATAGGGTCTGGCTCTGGGGATTCCTGCTCTGAAAATGCCCTTGTCTGACCTAAATAATTTGTTTGGAAACCTGTCCCAAGAGGGAAAGGTGCTGGAAAGCAACAAGGAAAGACAGATGAAGCAAAGAGACAGGAGATAAAACCTAATCTTTTTTAAAAAAATCTATTCCAGAAGGGAATAATCAGCAGTTTTTACTTTATCTTCTCCATTTGATGCAGCAGGCTCATCTATGGTTACTGGCACAAACATCTCTGCATCCGGTCCTTTGGGAATCTCTCATCAACAGAACAGGATTCTTTTGGATGGTGTCATGTTCCCAGCTATGCATTTCCCTTTAAGAATATAAAAATCAAAACCTAGCTCTTAAGGAATTTCAGGTCTGTCATGACAATGAATATTAGGTAAATTTGTTACTCTAATTAGAACCTTTGTCACCTAGGTGATACATGCTTCCTTGAGTTTTGGAAGTAAAAACAGTGGGGGTTTTGTTTGGTTTGGGGTTTTTTGGTTTGTTTTTTGGAGGTTTTTTTTACAAGGTAGGTCTCCTTCTGATCTGTAGAGATTAACTAATTTTAATCTAGAAAATATGCCAAGAAATGGGAGGAATTTTGAGGAACAGACAGATCGGCTGTAAATGAACTCAGTTCACTGAGTTCAGAACAAAGTGTCACATCCAGTACATGAACAGATAGCAATTACCCAAACTATATCACGGATCACCTTCCCACTTCATCAAGGTGAATTACAGCTACGGGAGTAGACAATACTTTGTGGGAAAAGAACTAAATTTGTGCTTCCTGAATTACAGCTCAAGCCTTTTCAAAGTAATACATAAGCCAGCTCAATGCCCACAGTTGTGTACAGTACACAAAGTCAAAAGTGGTTTCCACAGACAACACTGTTATCCACAGGGGAAAAAAAAAAAAATTTCTTCAAAACTCTGTTCTAGTGTATTAAAACAGATCCAATCACATGGAGCTGAAACTAAATAAACTTAGTCTAGAGATAAGACTTTTAAAAAAAAATTAGTTGACGTAATTACCAAGTAGAACAACTTACGAGAAGGCTGTTAAGAATGCATCATCATGGTAATCTCTTCCCTTAACATGGGTTCCCCCCCTTCAAACAATATGTCCTACTTTAGGGCCCACTGTACTTATATTGGAGTGTGAACTTGAATTATCATAACATCCTCTTATCTGCGAGCAAGAACATAATGTGGCACTCACTTTTCTTTCCGGCTTCTGAATTTCAGGTAACACCGCACAGAATGGCTTAATAACTTCTAAAAATTTTACTGTTCCAGAAAAACAAACACACATGCAAGAGAAGAGAGAAAAATATATTAATGAAGCTTTATGAATTTATAAAAGTCATACAACTTTATTTAACTTCTACGAGAAAAAAAACAAACGTAAGTAACACTTTATAAGTGAATTATTTCACCAACACACATGCTAATTCAACGTTGCAAAACTAACACCCTTTCTAAGACAGCTGAAAACAGGGCAAAAATCTGCAAAGTTCTTGTTCTGATCAGATCTGGACCATTATTTTTTCCACAGCTGGAATCATTCTACATGAGAAGCTGCACTGTATCACCAGAAGTGAACTAAATTGTATTCCACCTAAAAATAAATGACCTAGTATCGGTCTGTACTAGTTAAACACAGAAGCAAAGTGACTTTGCACTTAAACACAGAAGCAAAGTGACAAAAACACATCAAAAAATATCCACACAGAGATTAGTATCATGTGCTTGAGATTAGTAGTTAGCTGAGAAAATAATTCAGCTTGTAAAACATGCTTAGAAATCGTTAATTTAAATCACTGCAACACTTTGATCAGGATAGCTGATCAGAATTTTGGGGAATTTCATTTTAACTTTTGAGACACCTTTCTTCACAGTTTCTCCTTAAAAAAACACAGAAAAGCTCAACAGCTTGAGCTCTTTTGGGGGGTGGGGGTGAGGGGGTGGAGCGGTGGAAATAAAGATCAAAGAACATTTGATGGGTGGGGAATCTGTCCTACGTTATTCCCAGCCCCAGCACACCGGGATAGCCACGGAAAACCACCAGCAGCACCTCGTCAAAGAAGATGCGTTTACGGCGCTGCGAGCCCAGTAAAGCGGTATCTGGTGCAAGCGGCAGGGCTGCCGCGGCGCCGAGCTGTGACACCGCTCCCCTTCGTCCATGCCACCCCCTCAGACAGCCCACCAGAACACGCACCCAGCCCCCCC
>JAVJGJ010000057.1:68834162-68847737 GCA_035590215.1 Microhierax caerulescens | reverse complement strand
TTTTTTTTTTTTTTTTTTTTTTTTTTTTTGCTTTTGAATGAAATCAGTGAGGGGAAGAGAATCTTATGTCTCAGGGAAAAGCAAAACCCCTTGTTAAATTTGTAAATTTTTATGTCTCTGTATCTGACATTTGCCAGAATATACAGGCTACATACATGTCTCAGCAGCTTTAAAATATGCATTCTGTTTCAGCACAGCTTGATGAAGGTTGTCTTGTGGACAGCAGAACCTACCTCTAAGAAACCTTTCTGGTCTGGGGACATATGATTCAGAGGAACGTAGGTATCATCTGTCTCCTGGCAAACCAACATTGCATGTCGTTGGCTAAAGGTTCCTCTGCCAACATCTTGTCCGCTTAGTCGGATATTAAACCCTTGCCAAGCAATAAACAAAACAGTGGATTAGCAAGTCATGTAAAAAGAAAACACGCAGGACAACACCACCCTACTTCTAAAATACTACTTCTCTTGTTATGCCCCTTCTTGGATTTCCCCTTACCAGCAACATCAAATCAGAGATGGAATTCTTAACCACCAGCAGCTCCAACTCACAAGTACAGAGATGCTCAGACATTTCTCTTTTCTCCTCTCTGCAGCCAAGAATAGTTTATGCTTCAATTTACTGAAGCAAACTGCAAAAATTCCATTCTGTATCATACGTAAATGGAGATATAAATTCAGGCTAGAGAGGAGGGGAAAGAAACAGTATCGTGAAACACACTCTACAAGGATTTGGGAGGCCCTGCTGATATCAGTTGCACTGTTCATGTCCTTAGCTCCATGCACAAATGTTTTTTGGGAGTGGGAGGGAGCAACAATTCTTTGAAGACATTTAGTTCTTAATCTACAAATATCAGTGACACACAAGATTCCTATCTGCCTTCTCATAGAACCATGCAAATGCAAATTGTCAAATTTTTACATCGTATCAATCTTTAGACTTAGAAACACCAATGAAGTCTAAGGTTATATTTCCTTGACATCAAAGCCAAAATATTTTGTCTGCTCTCTAGTTGCCTCTTACCTTGGCTCAGCAGAGAACCAAATGCTAAAGTTTCAGCTGTTGCCCAGTCCAGCTTTTTTCCTTCCTCCATTTTTTGAACTCTTGACTAAAGTAAACAAGGAAAAGTTATCATTTTGTCTTTTTCCATCTTTTTCAGCAGTATGAGAAGCTAGAGGAAAAAAACTCCACCACTATAGAGAGAAATGCTATATCCGTACCACCAGCTTAGGTTGGTTTGGAATACACATAGTCTTACTTCAGCACATCCTGAAGAAGGTTGCCCTGAGGACCACAGAACCATGGATGACCCACGCGTTCACCTACCAGTCAACGAACTGTGATCTGACAAATTAGATCTTAAGTCTGAAAATATTAAAAATTTTAGCATAGCACAGAGCATACTCTTGACAAACTTGTGGTTTGTCTGGTTAGCAGTGATGGAAGATACCAAACTTAAGTATTTCAGTCTCCAGAACTCCCCTGTTCTGGCCTGCAGAACTGCAGACAAATGATCTTACCCAGGTGTGGTGTTCTGGGAAGACAAGAACATCAGCCTTCTGAAATATTCAACTCATGGCCTCTCTATGGCTGCCAACCAGACACCCACATGTGGTCATAACTCAAAGGGAAACATTCACAAACCCAAACCAATCCAATTATTGCACACAAACGTATGAGCTATCGAAAACTGACTGATAAACTTGGCCACATGCATACGCTTATGTTTATACATATAAAACGTCAACATTCACTACCAGCTTTGGAAAAGTGTGCACACTATTACAAGCTCCTGATTAATTCTCTCATAAAGTATTCATTATAATCATGAAGTATATAAATGATAGTAAATTATCATAATAGTATTATTTCTAAGAATAAACAACTATTTTCTATAAGCTTTTTTCTTCATTGCAAGGAAATATTGTTGAAGTAACAAAATTAAGTATATGGTCAGATTTGGGGAAGATAACACGCCTTTCTTCAAAACTGGAGGAAAAATTACAATCTCAGACTCCAAAAAGAGCACAAGCTTGTTTTTTCCTGGATAATACTATGCTATTCTCTAACTGGCAGCCTTGCTGTCTTCAGTTTTCCCTGTAACAGGTCATATCTTTGATCCATGAGACTAGAAGTATCACTATGCTCTACTGACCTGTGCGTAGGTCTTCAGAAGATGGCTGTGCATCTGGAGTTCTTCAGGCACCTCTACAGACTTGACTCCAATAAATTGCAGAAGTGGTATAGGCATACCCGTGTCCCAAGTGGTGATTTTAGCTGAAGGCTCGACAAAGCCTTTCCAGTGAGCCTGCAGGTTTGTAGGAGGTGGACTATACAAAGTCATGTTGGCAAGATGATCATTCAGTTTAGAGTAGTACATTGTCTTTATTTCGGATACTTCGACCTCAGTCATGAGTCCAGCAGCTATTAGGTGCTCTGCATACGTATCTGGGATACTCTTACGGGATCTGTCAGGGAGGGAATCAAACCCCATAGATATTAAGCCTGAAAACAGTGTCACTGCAGAACAAGGTAATACCACCTTAGTACCATCAGGTACCATGGAAAACTAAAATAAATGATGTCGTGGTGCGTTACACTCATTTGCATCAAGCTTGCTTTTCTGGCATTTTCATAAATATAACAATTCTTTTGGATATGTGCTTTACAGTCCTTCATTTTTTTAAAAAAGTGCCTATAATTGGCAGTTACAGGTAAAAGCAAGTCAAAAAACCCCTCCCAGTTAGGCTGAGTCTGTGCTATTGTGCATATTCAAACAGATTTACAGTAGGATTTCAGTATTAGCTGAGAATCAAGCCATCCATTCCATAAATGTTTCACCTAAAATACAAGAATTCATTAGCCAGTACATTTTTATGTGTATTTTTCTTTGGGGTAAGGATGGAATCTGAATACATTTAAATGCTCATAAAGATGAGTCCCCATTTGGAACCAGAAGGGCCAGGCAAAGAGACAAAACACCCTGCTGTCTTCCTGTTCATTCTCCCACATTATCTATGCTGCCCTCTGACACACAGAAAACAACTTTGCCTTCTGATTACTGGCAATCATAAATTTGAAATCCAAGAGCTACGTGCAAGATTGCTCTCCAAGAAGCTCCAGCCACACATTCAAGAACCAATACTAGTGGTTACCTTCATTGATACTGTCAGACTGACACCTTAGTCAAGGGCTGCTGACAGTGTAGCTACACTAATAAAGACTTGTCTGTATAGCAGAGGATCATTATACAGGTAATTCTACTATGCTAGCAGGCAATACTGAGTTGGTGTAGACACTTTGGGTTCCCCCATCAGGTGGTGTTACCCTTACCTGATGATTTTGTACATGCTGGGGTTGGTGAAGAATGGCTCATCAAGTTCATTGTGGCCCCACTGCCTGTAGCACAGCAAGTCTACTATCACGTCCCTGCGAAACTGGCGTTGGTACTCGACAGCCAGTCGTGTGGCACACACAACTTCTTCAGGATCATCTCCATTCACATGGATAACTGCACATCCAACAATTTTACCTGCCCAGGAATTCAAAACATAACAACAGCAATCACACCCAACACCTTCCAAAGACAGCAGACACACACCTATTCTGCTGAAAGCTACAGCAACTCATGTTAAGTGTATTTAACAAAAACAAATCTACAGAAGATGCTCTTTGTGATGAGAGCTGGGATATGGAGTAGTCGTCTTCTCCGAGAGAAAGTGCAATTAGCCCAACCTGTTGTATTTGTGACAGTTTAAGCACAACTTCTTTACCAGCACTAAATTCCCAGAGGACTTTGTATTTATACACAGTTCCTGCATCTTATTAATCTCCATGGAAGTCTATGGGGAATGGGAGAGAACTATTTGATTGCTTCTCTTTCAAAGAAAACCTGATTTTTGTTTCCTTCTTATCCTAAGCTATCACTACTATGAATTCATACAGGCCAGAAACAATCTTTCCCCTTGTGAGCAGTCGTCCTATCCACTCCTCCTCCAGGCAGGAAGGTCTCTTCATTACAGAAAATGCTGCAGAAGTCAAACATTTTAACACCCTCTCCTATGTGACAATTTGGCTGCAAATCGTCCCAGCAACAAAGTGCTCCTCTTACACTTCATCTGCCCAAATTCTGGGAAATTAAGAACCTTCAGCCATTCCTGACCCGCATGAAGTTTCCCTCCCTAGCAAAATCCCGAAGCTTAAATGGGTAACACTCCCCTCCTCACTGACCAGGTAAGAACAAAACTAAGGAAGGAGGAAGAAAAAGAAACAACATAAAATACTCAACCTCACAACACAAAAGCAGCCCAGGGAAAAAGTAGTCATAACATATCCTATCTACCTTATAAGATTTAGTGAATCTACCTGTTCACAGTTTGATGAAACCATAAGACAAACACTTGATGTTTTAAAAACACACACTACCGTATTTTTAATTACAGGAGACGTACACAAAGGAACTAACTACTACGTCTCTGATCCTGCTGATCATAATACATCTGTTTATCACTAAGAAAGACCAATTCAAAACAAAAGACTTCTACTTCAAGACTAGAAATGCAATGAGCCTCACCCTTCTTTCAACTGAAGGCTTAACAAGCTCACCTGACAAAAAAAACTTCACAGAAAAATGAAGGAATAACTGACTTAAAAATCTTATTCATGAAACACACCAGAATGATTTTGATTAAATTTAACAAGATATATTTAAAATACATCTATTATATACCCCGTCACAATACATTTTTAAAAGCTGTCAATGACATGGCAAAAATGAGTTATATATAAAGACTTCACAGGAATTTTGCAAATATTTTATAACACCCTGTAGAAACGTGATATTATTTCCCTTAATATTTAGTCTTTGCCAAAAAGCAGATGAGGGGGGCATATTTTTAGCATCTTGAATTTTTGCTAGTAAAAGATAATTTTCATTTCTACTCTATCATGAAAATGGAGATATATTAATCTAACTCCCTGGAGCTGATAGGCACTTGCTATAAAAAGCCTGTAACAGAGTGTATATTCACACTGGAGTAAAAAAACCTTTCCAACAGAACATGCAATCTTCCTGCTGATTCAACTGTACATACCAATATCACTACAATACAGAGATGATCTTCCTCGCTCTGGAGGAGTGGTGTAGCCCAGCTGGTTATTAACAATCAAATGGATGCTTCCACCAACTCTGAAATGTGGTAGATTAGAGAGGGTCAGTGTTTCAGGAACAATCCCCTGCCCAGAGAAAGCAGCATCTCCATGAACCTGTATTAGGGAAGAAGATGGAAAAGTCTCGTTAGAAAACACTGGAGGAAGAGCAAAATCAAAACCATAACTCATTAAGAAAGACCTTTTAAACTGAGTAGGTAGAACAGATACATTTTGAGTAGAATCCACTTCTTAACCCTTTCAGACTGCCTCCATGATATATACAGTCTTATCACTAACACAAGGCCATAGCAGCCAGCATCGGTACATGACTGCCTGATGTAATCCTACCTGGAACTGACCTATAATCTCTTTAAATTGACTCACCAGTGTGTAAGTGACCACAAGCATCAGGACTACAGAAAGCTGCAGCAGCCAGTAGCAAGTCCCTGAACAAAAGGAAGCCAGTCACCGTGGCACTCACTGCTTTGCTGAAAGTTAAATGACAGTGAACTGGAACTTATACCTACTCCCACCTTACCAAGTAGAGACAAGAACAGACACAACAGGAGAAAAAAAAAAACAGTAGAAAAGGAACTAATGGAAGCATTCCAAAGCAACTAAAAGCTTTCAGTAGGAAATAAACCCTAAGTTCTTGATTATATTTCAAATTTGTAAATAAATGTTGCAAGCAAAAAAAAAAAAAAAGTTTGGAATGGGAGGGGAGACTACTGTAATATCCCACCCAGGTTTCCAAAAGGCGAAAGATACTAGAATGAGTATCATCTGGCATTTCAGTGCTTTGAAATTAGAGGTAGTTCTCCATCGATCAATATGATCACAGCTTCCTCAAAATGCAGACTTGATGCTTTGCAGATTAAAGCTGCTATGCAGACTGAAGTGATTTCTTACTGAAAGCAGATGACAGTTCTATTTTCTAGTTATGGGATAGAGTTTTCAAGCCTTAAGAGACTTTTGGAGGTGCAAGGACACCTGGAAGAATAGAGTGGGAATCACCCAGTGAAATGGCAGCACTGGGTTTTTATACAGCTCTAATACAGAGACTTTTTTTAAAAGGTACCACAGAAAAACAATGTTAACTACTCAACAGAAACAACACAGCATCTCCACTCTCTTACCACGCTACACTTGTTCCTGAAGTGTTGTGTTTGCACTTTTCCCTTCTGGTTTCTTCTGCTGCCTAAAGAAGGCTACGTATCTCAGTGATACCATTTGAGTGAAGACCCTAGAGTATCTGAAAAAACTTTATGGACTTTCGTCCCGAAAGCATTAAAGCCTACAGACATTGTGACTATCCAGTTACACAAGACTCATCATATGCAACTCAAATCCCAGAGGATTCAATTCCTGTGGTGCAGGCACAAGTCCTTCTAGCTGAAAGCTGGAAACAGTTTTTGCTAGCACATATTTTTTCTGGGCAGCATTAGCAAAGAACATAAAAGCAAGGTCACTATCAAGTTTAATTCAAACAGTGACCCTGACAGTGGAACATCAAATGTGAAATATATTTCAGGGAGACCTTATTCTCAGATTTCAGTTCAAATCAAACACCAGTAACTGCCTGAACTCCACAAAGTTAAGGTATGTGAGAAAGCAAAAAATAAGCCACTCTTCAGCAGGGGTAGGCAATTAAACATCACAGAAGTGTCCATGGTAGTTAACCAAGAAGAGCTGCGTAGTTTTTATATACTCCAAGCCCAGTGAAGTTCTAAAAAAAGATCTTCACACCTTGGACAACAACGCTCACCACTGACACTGGCACCTTTACTCTTTTTACCCTCAAGCTCTGGCACTCAGGCTGGTGGAATAATAGAACAAATGCCAAAGTAAACTTCAATTCAGAGTTTCTTCGCATATTTCTGGAGTGAAAGCACAATGAAAACAGAAAGCCCAAAGAGAAATGCCCAAACCAAGATTCTGAACAAGGAGGTGCCTGCTTCCAAACTAGACGAATGAGAGCAGTTAACGGTCACAACTGGAAAAATTTGTTTGTTTTTTTTTAAAAAAAAAATAAATCTAATTCTTGGACCTCTTAAAAACACAATCACAAGTACTGATAACGAAGAGGTGGCTAGCTCAATGTTGTTCTTCTCTACTATGCAACCCTCCTTACCACTTACACCTTCCAAAAATAAAACATTAATTTTTCTTACATAGGGAAAGTCCATTTATCCTGAAGAATCTTTGTTTAAAGAGTGGTAGTCTCATTACTACATGGTGAAGATCTAACATTACAAGACCAACAGAATCTAAGAAGCAATAATATCTTATCAAACTAACTGACATAACTGCACTGGAAGATGAGGAGAAGATGCATCAGGCAACAAACTTTTCTCCTGGTACTCACAGGCCCCAAGGACTTTTTTTTTTTTTTTTTAAATAAAAGAAAATAAGACCAGTAAGAACCCAAATGTGCCTTCAGTTCTCTCACTATTTCATATTCTCCTTTCTGCTTTTTCTCAGTATCCACATCCTTCCAGAAGGAAGCAAAAGATTTATTTAACTGAAGTACATTTTCACTTCCACCTGTAACTTCCTCCATGTTTATTATACTCCACAGGAGAACAGTTCTGCCCCAACTTGTTTTTACTGCCAGCTTTAAAAATACTTAAGAGATCAATCAACTCACTCATATTTCCAAGTTGAATACAACACAAGAAAAGAAAATTTATGAAGGAACTATTTAGGACTGCCTCCACAGCTATAAAAGACAGTTCAAGGAGTAAAAATCAATTCCAGAAGACTCTTCAACAGTACCATGATAAAATGACAAAATTCTAAATCCTCCTGTATAATTTTGCAACCTTGTTGACAGCTCTTCTCCAAACACATTTAAATTAAAAGAAGACTAACAGTAGTGACCTAAATGCAAAAGTTGTCTGTGAGAAAAGGCATACGTGGCACTCAATGCAGAGTATTATTAAAATAAAAGGAAGGTATCAGAATCAGTCCTTCAGAAATCTTAGAAGTGGAATTGTTTAAATGCCAGCATCATCACATGTCACCTGGAAATCTTCCTTGCCCTCCTCTTTCTCCATAAAGAAGATCCCAGTTCTGGATATTCTACATTAATTCAGGTTTCATTTGATATTTCTATACACGCTACTTCTGTTCACATGCTAGTCCAGGATGCCTTACAAAGACTAGTTACAAATTGTGAACAAAATACCTGCAGGCAAATAACTTTGTCTCCAGGCTGCGCCGAGCTCTCTGGGGAATAATCTCCATCGAGCAGAGTCTGTTGCCTTCCTCGTGTCTTTCCCACGGCCACTGGATTGATTGCTTCTAAGTGTGAGGGGTTAGGTAGCAAGGTGACATGTACAGGCCTGTGGGAACCGAAGTCAAGATCTACAGAAGATGTCAGGTGGGAGAGAACATCCCCAATGGCTGCTGAATTCTCTGGAAACTCACTCAAACCACGCATCTTACGGAACATGAGCTGCATGGAAACAAATTTGGTTAAACCTCCTTTCTGATTCATTGACACAATGAAAGAAAAATATTTACATAACTGTATGCTCTCTTACTCCTGAAATTGCAAGGATGCTTCTGATAACAGCACACAAGCCCCTTCATTAGATCTCTTTTAACAGTCTCCTGTGGGTATTTGGCTGAAGTGCTGACAGGAGGGGAAAACACTCACACAGGTAACTTTTTTTATTGCTCCAGCATTTGCAGCATGACAAACTTCTGGGGTTTTACTTTACTGCAAATAAACCAGACACAGAGCAACTGCCAATGAGAACATAAATCACTCACCTCAGGTGGAAGTTGAAGTAAACCTGTGAGAAGATTAAGTCTTCCACGATGAGGCATTCCAAGAATGATATCTGTCACACCACTGTACGCGCACATCTTGAACAACTCATGGAAGAAACCCATCATACTCTCTGCTCCTTCACCACCATACCGCTTCACTGTGGCAAACTTTGTGGCTAAGAAGTGGTCAAACTCCTATTAAAACCAGGAGAACTTCAGTATTGGGCTATTTTAAGCAGCAGTCTTCTGTTTGTAAAATTGAAATATAATTTATGTTTGTACCTTTAAGACATATAAACCTAAGCATACCCCTTAAATGTCTCAGCTCATTCTCCACCCACACAAACGAAGACCAGAAGCTATGATGACTACAGTAAATCAGCTGTTATCTCCTCTTAAGCAGAAAAATGTTGAATTGAGGACCAAACTCTCTCCATCCAACATGGAAGGAGACACACAAAGAAACAATACCACAGCAATTTACAAATTCCTTGATCATTTAGCTATTTTAGGTGGAAATTAAGGAATGGTGCTTTTTTACAGTATAAACCTTAACTATTCTGAGATGCAAAGTGCTGGAGAAGCACACCCTTTCATTTTGATTACTACTGGACACAGTCCTTAGTGCATAGGTAGAAGAATGCTTGAGAAAAGGAAAATAAACGCATCTGTATTTACTTCATTTTCTTCTCACTTCATTCATCTACTCCTAGACAGCTCTCCCAAGTGACAAAGTTTTGGAAGCACTGGAAGTGTCTGTAGTGTTTTGCAAATGAAGACTGAAAACAAATCAAGTCTGTAACTGAGAAGGGAAGACTGAGCCACAGCCAAAGATCTGAGCCAGCTGCTGAACTCCTTCTAGTTCAGCAACACTTAGTTCTAAGGAATAATGTATACAAAACTAGCCACATCTAGAAGCAGTTTTTCCTGTCAGGGTTAGATTCTACACTTATACAAGCATATTTCTGGTCATACTGAAATCAAGATATAGTACATCAGGATCCCAGTTTCAACCTCCTGTGTCACTGTCAAATTCCTCTAACTGCCAAACAGGCAAGAAAAATACCAAATGTGCCATACATTTCTGTTTAGACATTGGTAAATATTACATTTAACACTCCTTCCACTTGAAAACTGGAAACAGACATTTTCATGGAACCTGCTCTTCCACCTTTCCATCCTTCTGGATAACATGGAGAAAAAAGGGGGAAGAAAAAAAAGCAATTTTTTCACAGTACAGAATTACTGCAATAAATTTTTGCTATACATTTTGCAAGTACATAAATCTTCCATTTCTGTACAGAATGCATGAAACAAAGGTTCCTTTGCCGAAAAGCAGCAAATGTACCACTGCTATATGGCTAACTCTCTGGTTGGACTCTTTGCTCTTCCAAAACCTGGAGAGACCTCATACTTTAAAAACTAGTAAACAGATCAGCATGAGGGTGAAAGCAAAACACAGAACAGCTACACCAGAACACACAATTTCACAGAGCTCTGCCCAACCTTGCATTCCCATCACTAACACTTAACATAAGCTGACAGATCATTAGCCTAAGAGAACCTCCCTCGTGTCTCCGAATGATAAACAATATACGTTACAAGAACATACATTACACACCGTGTATGTTCTAATTAATTCTAAAAGCCTTTTGAGTTTGGAACTGCTCAGAAATATTTTCCTAGAAATAATTTCCAAAATAATCAACACAAACCAAAAGGTATTGCTATTTGTTTCGATGACAGCTGCTAAGTAAACTCAGCAACAACTTCCAATGAGATTCCTGCATTTGTATATTGCACTTTCTCAGGCAAAACCTTGTACTTCTTCCTCTTACACACTGTCAAAGCCTTCCAGGAGAGCGACTGTTCTTTATCTGCATGAGTAATGTCTGGAGCAGTAAAGGGTTCTTGACAGACTCCACGATTCTATTAAAATCCACTAATAGTGAACAAGGTACCTGGGACTCCAACATCAGCTTGCACAAGTGCTTTTTCTCTTCAGGTGTAAATGCTTCTTGTTTTAGCTCTTCAAACCTTTTAGCAAACCATTCTCTCTCCTCCAAAGTTGAAAGCTGGCTTGTTTCTATGGAAATATGCCCGCAGTATATATGATTAAGATAAGCCAACACATCCTCTAAGGAAGCCTCTTCTTTTCCCATGTTCAGAAGCCCTGGTGGGAAATAAATATTGTTAGCCACTTTGGGGAAGGAGGGAGAAGCACTAAGACCTAAACTGTTGTCGTGCAATTACATTGACATTTTGAGCATACAAATTAATGACTTGTGTTCCTTTCCTCCATTTAAAAACAAAACTCAAGAAATCATTTCATAAGTGCACTTCAATGTAATTAGTACAAGGGTCTCTTCCTTATTTGTAAGGTGCTCAAAATGCCTTTCGGAAAGGGTTTACTGTGAATGACACAAAGTCACTAGTTTTGTGACTCAGTATAGCACTCAGTATCTTGCGGCTCAGAGAGATGAGCTCTGATCCCAGCTGCAGCACAAATAAATAAGCACTTGTTTTGCAGACAAAGAACATAAAGCATGGAGAGCCTCCTTTGTTCAAGGCCACAGCAAGAGTCTAACTGATCCAAGAAAGGACAAGTCTTGACTTCTGCCCCAATGCTCTGACAGCTTCACTACCATGTTACGTATTATGGTAAATCACAGAATATTACAGCAACACAAGAAATGAATGCACAATCTCAGTAGTTGTAAGAACAAGTAAAACTTTAATGATTTCCAAAGATGCTAGAAGGTAGTGCCTCATTACACAATTATTTATGCAACAAACATGTAAGTAGGCTGAAGTTAACAGTTTCCCATCCAACAGTTCATTACTGATTTAACCACCACTCAATATTTAGCTCATCTGCAGAGGCCACAGCCTCTCAGTAAATGACCCATGAAGAATTTGCTGTGATAAGACTGCAAACTTACCTGTAGTAATGAGAGGCCCTCGAAGAACTTCCACCAACTCTTGGATTTCAGGTACAATGTTCATAACAGCTTGGCCAGCAAACAATGGGTTTATTTTGGCTGCTTTGTGGCCATGTTCAGCATATGCAGTTATTAAACGAGCAAGAGCATGGTCAACTAAAACAAAAAAGAAAGTAGAACTGCATTGAACATGTGTTCATCTTTAATCCATTTACAGCACCCACACAGGGGCATTCTGTCCACTGATAATCAAGATTCTGGCTATAAAGACAGTTTTTCTAAGTAGCTGTTTTCACATACCACCCCACAACAGCTCCCATCATCAAACTGCTAAATCTGCTCACCCACCTAATTCTCAAGCAAGTACATTCCAGATTTCCCCCACCAGGCTCCTGTAAACATATGCAAAGCTACTTCACTTTACTTTGAATCTCTTTACAACAGGTTCGTTCAACTCAAGATCAGCACACTACAAGCATGCAAAGTCTTATTTCCTCAGCCAACTCAATCATAACACTTATGCTTCCCTGTTCCTT
This sequence comes from Microhierax caerulescens, assembly GCA_035590215.1. Lineage (NCBI taxonomy): Eukaryota > Metazoa > Chordata > Aves > Falconiformes > Falconidae > Microhierax > Microhierax caerulescens. Next base: position 68,835,331 of record JAVJGJ010000057.1, on the reverse strand, counting down.
GCTGGAATGGCAGGAGGATAGGGTCTTAACAACTCATGCATGTGCTGAGCCAGGCCAGACGCACTAAAAATTAAAGTAGGTTAACATGTTGTTGCAGGCATTTTGCACTGAGGTAAAAAAAATTACCAACATAAACAAAACTTGACCAGCTGAAAGGTCATGCCCACAACACTGCTGGCACTGAGCACATGCCACAGCCCAGGTTGAAAAACTGTAAAACAATACAATATATTGCAAGCAGAATCTGTTACAAATTCATGATATAAAACAGTTTATAATGGATAAACAATGGGGGCCAGGCAGAGGGGAGTGGGGGCGGTTGCCCTGATAAAGATGTGATGCTGATACCACTCAGGTCTGAAGACTTAGATTTTTCCAAAACAATGCCATTTCTGAGCCCATTTCACAGAGTTACTTCTCCGACATGCGTGTTTCCACTGCTGGCACTCTGCTCCAGCTATTACGTTCACACAGCTGGCGTGTCCAAATCCAGTCCTTTTCTCTAACAGGTTCTACAACAGAACACGACCCTAACATCTCCTACAGCACTCTCATCAAGAAAGCAGTTTGGAAAATGTAACGTAAAAATGTATTAACCCTTTCCTAGCTTAACAAGGAGGCTACTTAGTGATGGGACTTGGTGTCTAGGAGCTACAAGTACGGCTGCGCTCCCGGCTCCTCTGCGACGGGCTTACTACCAGCGTCTCCCGAGGGCCCCAGAGGGCTTTCTGGTTGAAATTACCTTTCCGCGCTAAAAGTACGTGCGCTACAAGCATCGCCGTTACTGCTAGAGGAGAGCGTTACCTGTACTTGGCTAGTTCAAGCAGCGTAACATACTGCCTACGAGCGGGGCACACGCCCGAGGCAGCGCCGGCAGCCCGCGGGGGTGGGCCGGCGGCTCCCCGGCAGCCAAAGCAAACGGCGCTGCGGCGCGGAGAGGGGCAGCGCTGCCGCAGGCCCCCGCCGGCCCCGCACGGCGCTCGTTCAGGCACCAGCAACCGAACACGAAGCGCCTGCGGCCGGCGCTTGGCGCCCTCGGACTTTGGGCCCCGCAGCGCTCGCCGGGCCGTCGACTTCCCTCAGGCGAGCGCGGGGCTGCCGAGCACAGCCCCGGCCGCCGCGACGGGACTCCTGCCGCCTCCCGAGCCGCGGCGGGACGCGCAGACCCC
>JAVJGJ010000057.1:68807433-68827745 GCA_035590215.1 Microhierax caerulescens | reverse complement strand
GCACGGGACGGGCGCGGCGGGCTCTGCCGGGACGGTGCTGTCGGTCAGGCAGCGCGCCGGGCGCCCCAGCAGGGAGCGAGGCGGGCGTCGTGAGGGGAGAAGAGCGAGGGGGCCTCGCGCGCCGGGAGGGGGCTGTGGCAGGCGGAGGAGTCGTCGCTCCGCGGGAGGCCGGGCCGAAGTCCGCACCGGGCGGAGGTAGCGGAGTGGCGGCGCCGGGCGGCTCGGAGGGCGGTGCCGTGCTGTGGTTGCGTGGGGAAGCGGGCCCGGGAGGGCGCGGGGGCCTGTCGGAGGCGGGGGCCGTGAGGCGGAGCGGGGTGAGGGTTCCTCAGGGCTGAGGCGTGCCGGGGCAGGGCGGGCCGTGAAGGTGAAGAGGAGGCAGGGCTGGGGGGGGGCAGGTGGCGGCTGTTCTCGGGCTGGCGGTGCGGGCGGGGGAGGCAGAGCCGGGGGGTGCTTGGCTCGCGGGAGGGCCTGCGCGCGCAGGTTGGCGTGTGAGGGGCGTCCTGGAGGAAGCGAGGGGGGAAGCTTGTTCGCTGAGGAGTTTTCTGCTCTGCGTGTGTTTGGTGGCGTGGCTGTAGGCCTCTTCCCAGTGAAAAGCGTGTTCCTGCAGATGTGACAGCAAAACACTTTCTCCGGGACGTAAATCGAAAGTAAAACTGCCCGGCTGCTTGTGCAGGGCTGCCTTCCCTGCCAGGGCACAGGGGGGGCTTCTTTGCACCGTGATTGCCTGGCTTGCTCTGGCTCTCACCTTTCAAAAGTTGTGGTTAAGTTTACTTTCTTCTGATTGACTATGCCATTTTTCTTATGTTCCTTTCCTCGCTTTAAGAGAGACCTTAATTGCGTTTCGATTCTTGAAACTTGAGGGGTGTGATTTGTAACAGTGGAGAAGTTTGTTCCTCCAAAGTTTTTTCAGATGGTCAGGACTGGGATGTCTTGCTTACATTCTTTTACCTCCATTATCTCTTTTGTGATAGAATAGCTGCATAAAGGAATTTTTATGTGATAAATTTCCAGCAGCAGTAAAAAAGTATGAAAAAATCGCTGTATGCTTTATTTAATAAAGCTGTATTCCTTCCCCCTCCTGACTCGTGTTTGCAAGGGTCTTGATTCTGGTTCATGGTACTGCAGTCTGTGACAGTAGGTTGGTCTTATGGATTTGAGAGGGTTTAAGCCTATCAGGCCAAGGTGTTGCTGTTCATCCATATATTCTGAACGTGTATAGTGATGCTGAATACCTTATATGAATCTTTGGTTTCCTTGAGAGTAAGTGCATAGATTCTTGTTCTTAAATGTTGTCTGTGTATTTCAAAACTTACTTAAGTTTCTGAGCCTAGAGTATCATGAACTCAGTCCCATCGCTTTTTCAAATAGTAGGATTGGTATTAAAAAAAAAAAAAGTAGAAATTCAGGTACGATAAAAGAAATCTTAATTAAGAATGAGTTAATTCTGCTATTATTTGATATACCTTAAGAGAAATAGTTTTCTCTAGAAAAAATTGCATTTGTAAATGATGAAACTAAGAAGATAGAGTATTAAAGCTTCTAAATGTAACTACAGAAACAGACTGCCAAGAGACCAGAAGCACATGGATCTTGTCTTGTATCTGTCTTCTCTGTCCTTTCTGATTTTCAGTTGTGAGTACTGGTTCTTCTGATTTATCTGCTTATGAAGTTCATGTCATTATTGTGCCTTTTCATCAGTATGTTCACATAAACATTAGGTATTAAATAGAAATTCTCTTCATGATTAACTTTTTCTTACTGTTTTCTTGCCATTCTCTTAATCTGGACCAAAGTGTTTATCTTCAGCCTTAGTTCCTGTGGAAATGAGAGCCAGGCTAGCCTGGTACCTGTCTCTTTCCATTTTGCTTCCTGCAACTTTTGAACCTTTCAGCCTGTGTCAGTCAAATGAGACAAAATTATTTTGAAGGTATAAACATTCTACAGGTCTTGAGAGAACAGGCAGCTGAGGAAAAGCAACAAGGGCTACATTACCATTCTTGCTGAGTGGCATACGCTCCGTGGACAGTTCTGTTCTGTCTGTGCTGTTGCTGACACTGCTGCTGACCGCTGAATCAGTCTGTGTGTAGCTCGGAGGCAGCAACCACACTGCCTGCCTCCTGCCATCAGCGGCTAGTAGACATAAATGAGCTGGCAGTATGATCAGAAAGAAGTGTGAGATAAGCAGCCATGTACATAGCAGGTAGTAAGGAGTATTGTAAGATACGTGATACAGGACAAAAATCTATTATAAAATAGATTGTTTGGATTATTTTGGTAGTCAGTGTTTGCAGGGAAAAGTGGATAATGCTGCCTTGTGGCCAAGATGACAATGTACCCTATTATGTTCCATCCCTTTTCTTTTTATCCCATCTTTGCTATTTGGCTTTTGTACAAGCCGAATGTCAGATATGTCTTTAAATTTAGGAACTCAGATTTATCTTTTAATAAAGGTTTGAGAACTGTAAGGATTTTTGTAAGTGACCGTGTTAAAAGTTACATGTGTAGCTGCATATCTTGTTTTGTGGTTTCTTTTTTTTTTTTTTTTTCCCAAATTGTAATTGAATTGCCCTACTAAAACCAGGTGGGGGACAAAGGTAAAAGCCAGAGTATTGAAATTGTGGCTTGCCTTTCCAGCATGTCTTTAATAAAAAATAAAAATTTTTTTCTCAATGTTTTCCTTTTAAACTTAGCTCTCAAGTTGTTATCTTTTGGAATCTATTTTTTTTTTTTAATGAATGTTTTACTCTGTTCTTTTTGTTTCGTAGGCTTCTTGGTGAAAAACATTTTAATACTTATTGGAGAGTCTTGTGCAATGTTCTAATGGACCTAATCTTAGTAGTAGGATATTATGGTGATGTTTAAATGCTAAAAGCTTCCCTTTCAAAACACTTTTGTTAAAAACGGTGGGAGAGATGCTTTAGCTGTCTTGAAGTGATGGAATTTCCGATATGCATTTGTAGTGAGAAAAGATTAATAAATAGTTATGTTGAAACAGGACTTGTAGAGGATTTGCATCTCCCAGATGGATGTGTGTGGAGCAGGTCCCACTTAACTGCCCTACAGGGCAGAAAAATTAGTTCAGACCTTTAATATGAAGGGGTTTGGGGGCAATGCTTAGTTGTTTGGGTTTTGTTGATTTCCCCCTCTTGATTAAGTACTCATTGCATAATAGTGCTGTTTTAAGATTATGTAGATCAGTGTTTTTGAAATTTAAGGAGTTCTGATATGTTGAACTGTGAAACCTTTTGGTTGTAGGCATGCATTAGGGAGCCACATTTGCTAGTACTTGCTTAAGCAATGCTGATGTGATTGGTCTCCCTTCCATAAGTTGGTGTCAGAACAAATATGTCCTCATTGGTGCTGTTGCCAATTGCTGCCAGAGAGGCCAAGCCCCAAATAGGTTCTCCATTGGGAAGTTGTCACTGCCCATTTCTGAATATACTGTGGACTTTTGTAAACAGTTTTTTCTTGAGAAGACCTGGACAAGCATAGAAAAAAAACGTAGTGCAGTGTTCCTTATGGAATAGTCAGTATACAAGTCATTTTATTGAGAGGTGGTAGTGGTGGTGGAATGTGGAATACTTAGAAACAGAGGTTTTCTTTAGCATGATGTCTTATTTATAAATATCTTTCAAAATAGTTAAAAATAATACTAGAAGCACTCTACATTGGAATGCAAGTCTCTCATTATCCATGTGAATCTAGCATATTTTCATTGTCCAGTCTGAGTAAAATGTGAGAAAGGCAAAATAGGGGTGGTAATTGGGAATCAAACTGGTGCTACTAATAAAAACTGTTTAGGAGGTATCACATGCAGTTGTGTCCCATCAGTCCCACCTGTGTATGTGCTTAAATGGAAGCACGTAAATATGTGAAAATTACTTTTTGTTTTAAGAAGTTAATTCAACCTGAAGTAAATAAGGCTTAGGTAATTCTAAGTGCCTCAGTCCTGTCCAGCCCTATCTCATCCTGGACATGAGTCAGCAGAATGCTTTGCACTGAGGCCAGCTGCATTCTAGACTGTAGTAACAAGTTACCCAGCAGGTTGAGGAAGGTGAGTCTTACCATCTGTTTAGTACTTAGCAAAGCACATTTGCACGCCACATCCAGCTGTGCAGTCTCAGTTCCAAGAACAGCATTGACATGCTGGAGCAAGTTCACTGGAGGGCCACCAAGGTCATTAGGGGCTGAAGGACATATCTGAAGAGGGTCTGAGAGAACTGGGTTTCTTAATCTGTAAGAAGAGAGAGGAAAGTCTCACTACTGCCTACAACAACCTAACGGGAGAGTAAAGAGAAGATGAAGCTGTGTTCTTCTCAAAGTTGTACAGGGATAAGATGAAAAGAAATGGACATAAAATGGGGCATAGCAAATTCCAGGGTGGCATTAGGAAAAGCTTTTTCACAGTGTGGTTATCCAGGTACTGGAACAGGGGCCCAGAGGGGACCGTTGCATCTTTGTCCTTGGAGATACTCAAAACTTCGCTGGCTAAGTCCCTGATCTGATTTGACCTTGTTTTGAGCAAGGGCTTGAACTAGTGGACCTCTAGTTTCCTTCCCATCCAAGCTATTCTGTGACTATACTCTTGTTCATTCACTATATGTTATCTTTTGTAACCTTAGTCAAATGAAACTAAAGCTTAGAGGGCTAGAAACCCCAAAGATGCTGAAGTTCCTCCGAGTCTCCAGAATAGCATTGGTTGAGTAGAAAGAAATACAAATTGGAGCCGTTGGTAATGCTTGCTAATTGTTGCTACTTTTCTGTTATTTCCATTTGTTCTGCTGGCAGGGAGGTTTGTGTTTACATCCTAGCACCGTGTGTTCTTCCATCTGGTACTTGTGCTGTAGGGAAGAGTGCTTGAGAAGACTGGGGAAATCTTCTCAAGCTGAGAAAGAGGGGGCAAGGTGATACCTGTTTGCAATGAGGACAGTCAGGCATTGGAGCAAGTTGGCTGGAGAGGTTGTGCAGTCTGAGTCCTTGGCAGTTCTAAAGACTGGAGCCTAGAACGATCTTGTCTGACCTCATAGCTGACCCTTCTTTGAGCAGGAGGTTGATGGAGGAGGTTGAGGTCCTATCTATCTAGTTATCCTGTGGCTGTAAGTAGAGGTTCTGGAGGGGGGAGTATTCTTAGAAGATGTGTGGAAAGGTCAGTGAGGTGCAGGTGCATGCTGATAAATCCAATATTTATTTTTAAATTGAGAATACTTTTGTCAGTCTTGGATTTTTTTTTTGCAGATGGGCTTCCGTTTGTTAGAAAAATCTTGTATTCCTCTGGTTGTTAAAACTTCAAATGCTTTTACTTCACAAGTCTTGTTGAAGACAATTTTGCAGTATAACACTATTAACAAAATCATTAGGTTTTTTACCTGTTAAGTCCATTCCTTAGTTCAATAAAACTTACTTTAAACCTATATTCTGGTGAGACATTTGTGAGATATCTCACTTAGTTAAGAACTAAGTGAGCATGGGTGGTCTGCGGAAGTGGCTAATACATCAACAAGTTAAAAGTATTTATTTTTCTGTGATTCTGCAGACTTCCCTGGGTAACACAATGCCAGCTGAGCGGAAAAAGCCAGCAAATATGGAAGAAAAAGAATCTACATTAAATAATAAAGAAAAAGAATTTAGTGAAAGGCGACCAGTAAGCACCAGGGAGAAGCCGAAAGAAGATGTCAAAGTTGGCATGAAGAGAGAGACTTTAAAGGTTCCTGAAGATAAAAAGAAAAAACTGGAAGAAGATAAAAGAAAAAAGGAAGATAAGGAGCGGAAGAAGAAAGAAGAGGATAAAGTAAAGGCAGAAGAAGAGCAAAAGAAGAAAGAAGAAGAAGAAAAAAAGAAACTTGAAGAAGAGGAGAAAAAGAAACAAGAGGAGGAAGAGAAAAAGAAACAAGAAGAAGCAGCGGCTCAACTGAAGTAAGTTATCTTTTAAGGGCTTAATTGTGCCAACTGCTGTAGTCCTGCTGTCAGGATTGTGGGCAGAATTATAAAAGGTTAACTGTTTGAGTTACTTATATTATGTAGTGTTATGTGTTTTACATGGCTAGCTGGGTATGCTTTATAACTCCTACGTAGTTTTGAGTTTTCACCTCTAACATCTGTTACTTTAGTCTGTAATATGGGGTTTTGATAGTATTTTCCATGTAATTACCATGTAACACACAATTATGCTTGAATAAATATTGTGGTTTAACCCAGCTGGCAACTAAGCATCACACAGCTGCTCGCTCACTCCCTTCACAGTGCAATGGGGGAGAGAATCAGAAGAGTAGAAGTGAGAAAGCTTGTGAGTTGAGGTAAAGACAGCTTAATAATTAAAGCAAAAGCCACATGTGCAAGCAAAGCAAGGAATTCATTCACCACTTCCCATGGACAGGCAGGTGTTCAGCCATCTCCAGGAGAGCAGGGCTTCACCATATGTGATGGTTACTGGGGAAGACAAGCACCATCACCCTTTCCCTTTCTAATTCTTCCTCCAGCTTTATATGCTGAGCATGATGTCATATGGTATGGGATATCCCTTTGGTCAGTTGAGGTCAGCTGTCCTGGCTATGTCCCCTCTCAAGTCCTTGTGCACCCCAGCCAACTTGCTGGTGGGATGGGGTGAGGAGCAGAAAAGGCCTTGATAAGTGTGTAAGTGCTGCCCAGCAATAAGGAAAACACCACTGTGTTATCAGCACTGTTTCCAACACAAATGTGAAACACAACTGCATACCAGCTCCTATAAAAAAATTAACTCTATCCCAGCCCAAACCAGCACATTCTCCTGCCCTTATTACATACTATTTACATCATGCTCAGGTCACTATCCATTAGAACATCATTAACCACCACAGCCTCTCCTATCCTTTGATGTAATACATAGATGTCATTCCCTTAGTCTTTATATAACCCCTATAAAATGTCTACAAAAGTCCACAAAATGGCCATCGAGCCCACTTAGTCCATGACTTTGTTTTCCAACTGTTGTGGTGGTCACTCAGGACAGGAGAGGTGGTGTGTTGCTTGGAGGTGTTGGGCACCAAAGCCAGCTCAGATCAGGTCACTGCTGCACTTGCACTGCTTCTTGTAAGGCTTGTCCTCCACTAGTTCAAGTGGGTTCTGGTATAGTCATTCTTGTAACATGCAACTGAAATAATGGGTGAAAACGGTTTAAAAGTATTCCCATTACAATTGCCACCCTTGATCCTTTTGGGCCAGTTTGTAGGATTTAACATTGCAGTAAGCTCCTCCCCATGCTGCTAGCCTGGCTAGCAACAAGTAGTTTCTGCTATAGTAATTCCTATAACGTGCATCCCAAATCCTGGGTTATAATGATTTAAAGCTACAGTCTCCATCCCAGGTCCTGTTGAACAAGACCGTTGGGTTTAACGTTGCAGTGAACTCAGTTTGGCCCTGCTGTGGTGTGGTCTTACCCACAGGGACTTCTGTCCCTTAGGGGTATACCTGCTCCAAGTGGAGCCTTATCTATGGGCTACAGTCTCTCCAGGGGTATGCCTGCTGCAGCATAGACTTACCCACATCCACAGATGCTTTGAGGTGCGCCTGTTCCAGTGTGACCTTCTCCACAGGCCACAGTCCCTTCAGAGGTGTACCAGCTGCACCAACATAACCATGGCTGCAGATGCTCTGAGATACATGTGCTCTGGTATGGACTTATCCATGACCACAGACGCTTCAGGGTGTCCTGCTCCTGTGTGGACTCATCCACAGGTCATAGTCCTTTTGACTTGAGTTCACACTGGAGTTCCAGTCTGTCCAGTACAGCAGCACAGAAACAGTAGTGATGCCCTGGCCATCTGCCAGCCCAGGTGCATTGCCATTGCTGTTACCATAATGTTCCCAGGCACAGGAGAGTGAGATGATAAGCAATACAGCACTACAACAAGCAGTGAAAGCAAAAATCAGCCACTAATGAGGACTAGACTAATATACAGTAAGGCAAGCAAGCACCAGGCGCTCTCATGTGAAATGGTTACTTAGGAAGACAAACACCTTCTCACCAAATATCTCCCTGCTTCCTCCTCCTTCCTTCAGCTTTATACTGCTGAGTGTGGCATTGTATGCTCTGCAATATCCTTTTGGTCAGTTGGGGTCAGCTGTCCCACCTGTGTCCCCTCCCAGCTTCTTGTGTACCCCCAACCTACTCACTGTTGAGGTTGTGTGAGAAGCAGAAAAGGCCTTGATTCTGTGTCAGTGCTGCTCAGTGGTAATGAAAACACCCCTGTTACCAACCCTGTTTCCAGCGCAAATCCCAAATGTGACCCCATACCAGCTTCTATGAAGAAAATTAATTCTACCCCGGTCAAAACAAGCACAATAGAGAAACACAGTTTCTTTTAAGATAGAGAAGTGTTAGTGTCATAAATTTGGAAAAACAGGCTCTAACAGACCACAGACCATAACAGGAGCAAATGTACTGTGAAGGATGGCTGTAGTGTCTTTTAATCAATCATAGATGATTGATACCTGGATGGCAAACACACCATGTAACCTGGTGGTTTAATGTGATATTACCAAGACAGTGTTTCTTAGCATGTTATCAAAAGGTACTACAGTGTTGAAGATAGCATCTTTAGACCAATAAAGCCAAGATTTCAGACATTCTTGTGTTTGAAATATGTCACTTCCTAAGACTCAGGCAATGTCATTGTCAAATTCTAGCTGGGACAGATGTGTTTAACCTATTTAAAATTTTCTGTGTAATTTCAGTAGTCTGGGAATAAAAGATTTCCCTTAACTGTGTAATACAGTAACCTATTGAAAGGTGGTTGTCCTCTTCTGTAAGAACATAATCTCTTCCTGGAGAGTAAATGGAGTTTTATGTTTATATTTTTGAAGTCTGTTGGAATTAATATGTTCTGCATAGAAATATTTGATAAATTTCATTTTGTTACAAGTAGCACTTGCCTTTTGCAGCAAAAAATTTGAACAGAGTTTATGAAGCAGATGCTTCAGCTTTCTATGATTAACTTGTTAGAACTACTGGAGGGTTTCCAACTATGATTTTTTTTTTTCTTTTGAACTGTTAACCTGGTTAAGGTTCTGTAAGAAAATGACTAATTTTTATTTCTCTTAGGGAAAAAGAGGAAGCACATCAGCTCCATCAGGAGGCTTGGGAGCGCCATCAGGCAAGGAAAGAGCTTCGCAGCAAAAACCAGAATGCACCAGACAATCGCCCTGAGGAAAACTTCTTCAGCAGACTGGATTCTAGTCTGAAGAAGAACACTGCTTTTGTTAAGAAGCTAAAAACCATTACAGAGCAACAAAGGGACTCCTTGTCCCATGACTTTAATAGCCTGAATTTAAGCAAATACATTGCAGAAGCAGTAGCTTCTATTGTGGAAGCCAAACTGAAAATATCAGATGTGAACTGTGCTGTGCACTTGTGTTCCCTCTTTCACCAGCGCTATGCTGATTTTGCTCCTTCGTTACTTCAGGCTTGGAAAAAACATTTTGAAGCAAGGAAGGAAGAGAAGACTCCCAACATTACCAAGTTAAGAACTGATTTGCGTTTCATTGCAGAATTGACAATAGTTGGGATTTTCACTGACAAGGAAGGTCTGTCTTTAATCTATGAGCAGCTTAAAAATATTATTAACGCTGATCGAGAATCCCACACTCATGTTTCTGTGGTTATCAGCTTTTGTCGGCACTGTGGAGACGACATTGCTGGTTTGGTACCAAGGAAAGTAAAAACTGTTGCAGAGAAGTTTAACCTGAGCTTTCCTCCTAGTGAGATCATTAGCCCAGAGAAACAACAGCCTTTCCAGAATTTGTTGAAGGAATACTTTACATCTTTGACCAAACACCTGAAAAGGGACCACAGGGAGCTACAAAATATTGAAAGACAAAACAGGTGACACTTGAATGTTGCTTTTTATTTATGGAGAAAAAAATAGTTTATTTATGAAATGCCTAGATTTGTTGCAGTATTTATAAACAAAGTCTGTTGGTGGTATGTAGGAGATAAGTATATTCTGCAATATATGAAAAAAAGTTTTAAATATTCTCTGAATACTTAAAAAGCAAAACAGACTCTGCATATCTTTAAAGAAAATGGAGGTTGACCTTTAGCTTTAATTCTCTTAAATGTATTAGTCTGGTGATACTCCCTTAGCAGCTTGAGAGTAATGCTGTTTTCCCAGCTGTTACTGTCCTTTTCAGTTTGGCACAATCTGATTTCTCCCTTTCCACCCACATGGACCTAATGGAGCATATACCACAATGGCTTTGGCGTGTTTACTTTTTTTTTTAGCCTATCGGTATGGAGGAAAAATTAGGTTAGGTTAACAAGGTATCCCTTACACTTCAATGTGGGCAAATTTTATGTATTAAAATATAGGAGGGTATAGACAATTTGATTCAAATCCTCTTAAATGTCTATATGAAGTACTAATATTGAAGGGTCTGGATATACACAGCATTGGAATCTGAATAATTTAATTTCTACCGTGATCACATTGTTTAGTAATTGTTTGCTTTTCTTCAGAGCATCCTGAATTGTCATTATTGGAGACAGCCTAAACCCAGCTTCTGGTCTTAAAATGTGGTCATTTTAAAACCTTTCGGAAGCACTTCAGGCAGAGAGAAATGAATGTGTTATTGTGTTTAGGCACAGGTTTCAACTAGGAGGCTGAACATCAGTCCAGAGCCAAACGTATGCTTAGAATACATTAAAATTGATGTTCCTAAATCAAGGCTTTCAACTTGGATCCATTGCGCTGCAGTCCCACCAGGTCTCGGTCAGCTAGGTGTTTGATTTCACAGGACTATAAGCTGACTTTTGAACTACTGTTATTTGCAGAAGTACCTTATTACTTTAAAATGTGTTATTAGTTGTTATTTTTTAAAAGTTGATGAATATAAACTTTTATACTTTCACAGTTATAATTGGTTCTGGGATTTCAATGAGTGAGTGTTACAAAGACTGTATGATAGGAAATAAAGTGAAAAAAATTCAGGAGATATGAAGAATGCTAAGAAGCTGTGGAGAAGAAAGAACATAAGTGATCTGGGAAAGGGAAACATGATTTAAATAAAAATGACTGGATAGAGCTCTGAGCAGCCTGGTCTGATCTCATCATTGAGCCTGCTTTGAGTAGATCAGACTAGAGACCTCTTTATGCACCTTATTATCTCAATTACACCTGTGAACTTGGATGCAAAGCTTTGTTTTGGGGAAGGAATATGAAGAACTATAATTTATCACTGGATTAAGATTATTATTTACCTGAACTTTAAAGTGTGTATTTTAACTGCTTAATAAAAATTGGGGAATAAGTTTTGTTAAAGAAACAAGACAACAAAAAACTTGCCAGCTTAATTTTATTTGCTTACAGCATGTCTGTAACAGAGAGGTGCTTGTCATTTGCGTGCTATGGAGGTGCAAGGCATGAAGTTAAAGGTAGAAACTCTCCTAGTAAGAAGTCTGTGAATACTCTAGATAGCTTCTTAAATTGTGGATTTTGGGAAAGGGGATTGTGTGGTTGGTTGGTTGCTTGATTTTGGGTTGTTTTTTCTTTGGGGTGGTGGGGTTGGGAGGGGCAGGGGGGTTGTAGTTTTGTGGTTTGTAGGGTTTTTTTTCTGTTTCTGTTTGTTTCGGCTTTATTGTTTTTAGAAAAGCAACAATCCTATCAGAAAAAAGCTGTCTGTATTTGAAACCTGATCCACTTTGTGGAGATCAACAGTTTTTATTCCCACTGTTATTCCAGAACCAATGAGGTGAACAGGCAGCAAACTGTTCCTCCTTGTACATCAACAGTGTCATGTTTAGGTTATGATAGTTTGTCAGGTAAATACCTCTTGAATTTGTCTATGTCAGGAGAGTGAGTGTGAAATAACTCAAGCTGTACAGATTGGTTGAGTTAGTTGGAAATTAATATATTAACCTTAACAGTGCTTTAATACTCTGTTACCTGCTGAATCATTTCGGTAAAATTAAAACATTATTAGACACAAGGTTTTCTGTAAGTGCATAATGAAGAAAACTACCTTAAATAGAAGGTTGTTTGGTTACCCAGCTAAGGGCACAGGAAAATCTATGTGGGCTGGGTCATTGGAAGGAAACAACTTGATTTCCAAATTCTAGTGTGAATTTTCAAAAACAGGAGTTAGATACAGAAGAAACTTCTTTTATCTAAATTAAGGATGTTCTTAAGAACTGCTGAACTTGCGCTGTGGCACTTCATGAAACTCTGAAGAGACATAAAGTAAGATAAGTGCTGTGTGCTGTACTTTTAATTGTATTCAAAAATTAATTGTGCTTTTAGAAGTTTGCTTAGTAGGATTTAGCTTGCCTGAATTTGTTAATACTTGTCTTTTGGGAACTGAAACTAAGAACTGAAACTACTGTACTGTTGTTACAGCACTTTGCTTTTTTGGTTTTTAATAATAGCATGGAGCTTCTGTGCTCGTGTTTGAGGCTGCTGGTATATTGTAAACTTTAAATAGGTACCTAATGGATAGCTGTCCCTATGGAAAGGCTATGAATTGGCACTTGTTTCCTGAATCCAAACTGAACCCCTGCACTTGAGAAATTTTCGTGATTATTTAAGTTGTTATTTTTTCTTGCTCTAATTTGCAGGGACAGGTAATACATGTTATATATGTGTGTTTTTGTAAAAGAGACAAGAAATAGAACTTCTGCTAGTGTTACTGCTTCTTGCCCTCCAGCAAGTCATCTATGTCAAGTTTTGGTTCTGAGCAGATACAAAGGATTTTGTTGCTCGCCCTGTGAATGTGTTGTGTACAAAGATGACTTTCATTTTACAATTAACCTGGAACTGAGAAGAACTAAGATTGATATCCTTAGACTGCTTTAGGATTTTTGTGCCATAAATTGTTAGGATATTTTAGCAAGAATATGATTGTATACTTACTGCTTAATGAAAGCCTATTAATTATGTAATGACACAACCTGCTTTAGGAATTATGACATTGCACCTTTTTTCAAACTTTATCTTCTGATGCTTTCATCTCATTGCAGGATGTGTTGTCAGTGGTCACAGCTAGTTAGTCTGATGTTACTAGCATTATCCAAGTTACTGTAAAACAAATTGGAAACTTGCTAGGCAAGCTCATTCTGTCAGCTTCCCTTTGAACGTCCATGTTTGATCTGAGCCCGTTTGTATCTTTGCCGTGGTAGGACCCCAGACAGCTCCGTTGGTCCAAAGTGTGTCCCTTACTGGTGAAGAACTGACTGTGCCTCATCCATATAAGAACGGTTCATGCAAAGTGGATCCTGCCACAGAGGGGAAAATGTACTTCTTGGGAGCCCTAGCTGAGGACAAACTAGAACATTGCTAATGAGCAATGAGCTTATTCTTAGTTAACTTAAAATCAAGGATGACAGTCTCTCATGAGTCTTCTGTGGCAAGCTTTGTACTAGCAGAGATTACTTTGCTCTGTATGTTTGGTTCAAACTACTGAAAGTTCTTGATTATTTTTTTTTGGTCTTGTCTAAAATCCAACATGGTCTTAATTTTAATTTGGTAAAGAACATTGAGTTATACTGTTTTGCATATCATCCTGAAACTGCTTTATTGTGTACTTGTAAGCAGTGATTTGATTACGTTCCTTCAAATGCAAGTTGTTTTTGACAACAGATTTCAATTTTACAAATGATAATTGAAGTATGGATAGTTTCATAAAAGAAAACAAAGAGCAAATGAAAAAATAAATGTAACTGCTCTTAATTTGGACTGATAGTCTTGACATAACTTGGTTTGTTAGAAAGTTAATGGACTGGTTTTAACTTGCAACTTTTTTTGAGCCTCCTGGCAATGATTGTCCACTTAATCGTTTGAACAATGTGGAAATATATTGTTACAAATGCAAAGCAACTTTTATCCAGCTTTCATGTAAGTTGAATGTTTTAATTTACTACAGAATTTAATTTACTGCGGAAGTCTTTTCATAGTGCCAGACTGTAACAGGATAATCATGGCAAAAAAAATAACTTAGCCTTTCTCTTTGGACTTAGAAATTAGAGCTTCTGTTGACTGTACTATCCTCAATGAAACCAAAATCAGTAGTTCTGTATGGTTGTTTGGAAAAAAACAGCATTGCTCAAATTTTTGCTATTGTGATCTAAACTAGAATTCTCACAGTGACCTTGAAGAGGAAAGGTTAACTTTGCTCAGAGAAACTGGTAGTGGTTCAGCATAGCTGAAATATATTTTAAGGAAAAAAAATGGTCTTACTGTAACTTTGATTTTTATAGGCGCATTCTTCATTCCAAGGGAGAGCTGAGTGAAGACAGACACAAACAATATGAGGAGTTTGCAATGTCATATCAGAAGCTGTTGGCAAATTCTCAATCTCTAGCTGATCTTTTGGATGAAAATATGCCTGACCTGCCCCAGGAGAAACCAACACCTGAGGGTAGGCCATCTTCTAAAGCAAGTAAACAGAATGCTGGACTTCACTTGGATGTGGTGGGAAAGCTAGCCAGGCTCTTCCTGATGTTTTCTTTCCACTGATTTATTTTTATTTAGGCTTTCTCCCTTAAGGAATATAACCAAATAATACACTTTTTAATTAAAGTAATTAGACCTCATGTAACCTTAACTATTGTATATGCCATGTAGTTATGGTAACTTACTATCTCTTTAGATTTGTTTCAGGTAACATAGGAATAAATGGAAAACTAAAAATGTTTTTAACCTAATCCATTCCATTTAATATAATGCATTTTTTAATATTTAAAGAACTTTGTGTTAGAGTTTTGAAATCTAATATTGTTCAACAATGGGTTTGAAGTGTGTTTTGGGTCATGATATTATGAGCTGGAACATTGTTAAACCAGGTGAGTCACTACGTGGCTCTCTGGCCTGCTGAGGAGAAATACAGCATTTAGCTGGCAGAGCTATTCAATGCCTTAATCTCAAATTTTTAGATTTGGAGATGTTGTTGAAATGATAACTGTACCTCTAGTCTTATCTCTTGATTTTGAGCTTAAAGTTGTATTTATTGAATGCCTCTAAATTTAAATTATTCTTTCTAAATTTCTGTTCTTAAACTATAATGGGGTACAGTTCATCATACTCAAAGCGATTACTTTTTATGCTAATGGAGTTAAAGTGTGTTACAGCTTTCCTTTTAAATTACCACATAATGTGCTGCTTGATTTGACTTTCACTCTGATGCTGCCTGTGTTTTCTATCAATGTCAAATTTACAATTTTAAGATAACTTACTAGTACTAAGATTGGGTTGTTAAAAGCACTTTATACAATGCAATATTTAAGTGAAAACAGTGGTAGTAATAAATGCATTAATGCGTTTCTAAAAGTATCTTTTTAATCTTTCAAGGGGCCTACCTTTAGGAAATCAGAAATGTGTGTAAATAACTTATGGTTTCACTCTTTTTGCAGAACATGGACCTGGTATTGATATTTTCACACCAGGAAAGCCTGGAGAATATGACCTGGAAGGGGGTATCTGGGAAGATGAAGATGCTAGAAACTTCTATGAGAATCTCATTGACTTAAAGGCTTTTGTGCCAGCAATTTTGTTTAAAGATAATGAAAAATGTTCCCAGAACAAGGATTCTGGCAAAGATGAATCAAGAGGTAGAATGCTTAGATGAGTATTTTTTTAACATATCTTGTCCAACGGGTATACAAATTTGATGGAAGTAATGAGTCTCATGAAATAATTTGTGGTGATCAGAAGAGTACACCAGTTTGGATGAATTTTTAGGGAAGAAACTGTAGGATAGAGGTTATATCTGGGTATGGTATTAAGGAAGAAAAAAAAGTAAATGTATTGTAATATTGATAGAATTTTAAATTTAAAATAATTGGAGAATAAGCAATGTGAGTAAACATTGGCTTTTCTGCAGGAAACCTGAAAGTTTACCTTCTTTGAAAGAACTGTCTCAGTACAAAATTCCGCTAGATTTAAAGGTCTGGGTGGTTCCTCATTTCTGACACAGCAGTAGGTTCACAGCCAGGCATTGGTAGGCTTTTAGTTGTAACAGGATAAAAATTACATTCACCATCACTGGCTCAAAGTGTAACAAGGTGCATGTTTGCATAAGAGCAGTGTTCTGGCACTGAGGAAATGCCAGCAAAGACACAGGCCACGTGGTTTTCTAATACACATGCAGTAGGTCAGGGCTGAGTATTAATGGAATTTCAACTTCATAGCCCATGGCCTTCTTTCTGATTTCTAATTTCGAACTTCCCTTGTGAGGATAATTAGGTGTTGGAGCAGCTTGTCCAGGGAAACTGGAATCTCTTTCTTAAGGGATTTTTCAAGACAACTGGAAAAAATACGAGAGAAATCTGATGTGAATAGAGTGCTCAGCCACTCTGAGCAGAAAGTTCAACTGGAGAGCTCACCAAGGTCCATTCCAGACTAATTTCATTTGTGATTCTAAACAGATTGCCTGCTTTGTGAATCTGCTGTTTCCATATGACATGTGCACTGTTCAGAAGTTGTCACATTTTTGTTTGAAGAATTTAAGTATTTTAATAAAGTTATTTGCCTTGAAAATTACTTTTTTTTATGATGCGTAGGCTGCAGGTGAGGTTTGAAGGAGGCCTGAAAGAATAGCAAAATATGTAGATAGCAATCTCTTGGAAAAATGCTGTATGCTGGACTGGTGGTGTTGTCCAAGAAAAATATTAGCAATTCCTTTCTGAATCTTCATCTAGGGATTCATAGATTATTTTTTTTCAAGGAAAAGATGATTTTTGACTTCTGCATAGCACGTTACTTCTTTAGTATCTTCCTGCTGTTCTGCTTTTTGCTTTTTTTTTTTTCCCTTGGTCTGTGTAAAACACTTCTGTTTGCTTTGTCCATTTTGTTATTGGTTGAGCTATGAAGAATATGCAGTGCAGACATTAGAATTTGTATCTTTGAAACTGGCTCTTTTTTAATACTGTTTGTGAATACTCAGTTACTAGGCTTTTGGATTATATGTTTTTCTACCTGACCTTCCCAGTATGCAAGTTTTGTTTGCTTGCACTTTCATGATGGCCTGGCAATCACATTTAAAGCGCTTTCGGACTTAGATTGCTACATTTCTGCAATCTTGTTCCATTTCAATGTATGCATGTCATCCAGTGAAGGTGTACCAGGTATAGTTCAAAACAAACCAAAGCACTAGAAACTATTGGCAGTCCTTAACAGACCCCAGTGTAGTTAATGTTTACAATTTTTAGGCATGTGGGTAATGCATGGAGGGTATCAAACCGCTGAGACCCAACCTATGAGACAGTGTAATCTCAAGAAGTGGATATTCTTTGTCCCATTTCCTTTTAACAAGGTAAAGACACTTAACAAGACAGATCTAGCAACATGAGCCTTCCTGTATTCTAATCATGACTGTGTAATAATTTAATATTTCTACTGAACTTTCAAATAGATTCAAAAGATGCCAGAGATAACAAGGAAGCATCTGGGAGTGAGGATTTGGAGTTGGAGCTGGAGAACCTGGATATTAATGATGATCCCCTGGAGTTAGACTGTGGAGATGAGGCAGAAGATCTTACAAAAAAGCTTCTTGATGAGCAAGGTAAAAATAATGGTTTTTAGGAATTCGTTGTTGTTCCCTGGTGGCATTTTATGAGCTCGATAATTTTTAGTCAGTATGTAGAGTGACTTCAGGGAGATTTATTTAGTTAGTTATGAAAGTAGTTGCTAGAAACTGTTAGGATTGTGGTCAGACATGCATTCAAAACAAGGCATTAGACTACAAGTGAAAAATATTGCATGGAGGTTTATGTAATGAAAGTTACTGTTGCCCTCAAACAGCTTTTAAAAATAATCAAATGTGGAGGCAGTTGTCTGAAAAGTGACTAGAAAGGAATATATAGACTTCAATGCATAAATTATTTTTTCATCAAATGTGCTTAGGGTACTAATAAATTGTTTTCTGTTTTAAACTTCACTTGAAATCTATGATTCATCTGCCTTTCTGTCTTGTTAATCATTAAAGACTTCTTTTGATGTTACAGCTTTACACAGCAGTATTTAAGAATTCTAACCTCTAATTATGCATAAAGGGCTGCAAATGGCATCTGTGAAAATCTAGCTGTGTTAATTTTACTAAGGGAAACAGCAGCAAAATGTTTCTTAAGAATTTTTCTTATGAATTACAAGTTTTTGTTTCAGTGGTACTAAATAGGGGTAAAGCAGGTATTGAGAGCCATATAGAGGAGCAAGTGAGGAGTTTTCTTTGAGCCCAGCTGGTAAGACCCATCAGTTTTGCTGCTTTGGATTTCCAAGGGCCAATGCAGATTCTTTTCATTTCTGAAGCAGGAAACTTGTTCTGTGTCTAGAATGTGTGTGTGTGTGAAAAATCATATTTAGAGTTGACTGGCTGGAAATTCTGTGGCTTAAAAGTGAAAATCCTACCTGATCTATTGAATTTATAATCTAATCATCCTCTTGCTTGAATCTGCATTGGTCTTTAAAAACTAGGAAGTTAAAGCCAGAACTTCAAGCCATGGGGTTCATAGTGAAAGCAGAGAAGTTTAGACCCTGGCAAAGACGTGTGTATCAGTGTTTAAAGCATGGGTTCATCTGATCAAGCTCATGAATGGATCTGTCAGTTTGGGCATTGAGTAGCTTGAACAACTCCTGAAAGTGCAAGTTTCTCTCAGGTGGCAATGTGGATGGGTTAGGGCATGTGGATCTTTAGGTACACGAGAGTCATCCAATTTAAAGTTAGATGAGCTGAAATTCATCTTGGGACTATGGTGGTCTGTGACACCTCACAGATTCAAAGAAGTTAGCTCCAGAGCCAGACCTTTTCAGACGACTCCTGAAAGAAAAACTGTCAGGATAATTGTATGTAATATTTCCTTAGGTTTTTCTTTACTTTACTCAGACATGTTGGAAAAAGTTATATCCTCTTTGGAATAAATTTTCCCTTCCATTTATAGTGTTCTCTGAGTAGTCATCAGCTCATTAAGCTCGTTAGAGATGTTAAGTTCTAGTTGCAGGATGTTCAACTTCAGTGAGTTGTTATCCTCTGGTCAGAGAACTCAAACAAAACAGTGAAAAGCTTGTTTCCAGCTGGCTGTAAGGGAGGTACCCATAGACATTCTCTTGGAATCAAAAGGAAAAAGAGCAGTTCCTTCTGGATTGATCATAGCCTGCAATAGGCCAAGAATACTTTTTCACGTGGGTATTTCCTTCTTGTCTTTAAGGGGATTGTTGACTTGATAGGAGGATGAGGATTATTCCAAAAAGACAAAGCCAAATAACGTGAGGATGGGATCCTGTAGAAGTGAGGAGGGAATACAGATGAGTTCAGAAATAGATGATGCAGTCTCTGTGTAGGTCTAACTCACTGCTGGGCAATGCCAGTTGGGAGTACGTACAGTAGCACAGAAGGGATTGATGATCATGCTTTTGATTGTACAAGGAAGGTGATGCATGTTTTGTGATAATATAGAATATTAATCATTAATACTAGCTTCTGTTTTTAAACTAGCTATTGACTGAGCATTAATTGTACTCCCATCTCAAGGGTTAATTGAAAATGTGTTAGAATGGGGTTTATTTTTTATCATGAAACAGCCAGCCTTTAAAGAAAGCTTTTTACTTTCTGCTTTGTGAAGGTAATGTCATTTAGCTCAGTGTAGGCTCTTCCATGGTGGAGAGCTATTGCTTCATGATTGTCTTCCCTCATTAGTCTATTTTTTGTGAAATGTGTGGAAACCTAGTGTCTTTGAATTCTATACTTTTATCAAATTTCTTTGATACTGACAAGTAGTTCATAAATTAATGATGGAAATTAAAATAGATATGATTGCCAAATCCTTGTTATGCTAGAAAACTAGGCTTCAAATTAGCAGCATGTAAGTGATAACTTCACTTGAAACATAGAGAAACACAATTGGGTTGTTTGGTGGGTATGTGTGGAATTCTGAACACCCCTGGTTGGAAGCACTAGATATACAGAACTAACAAAATTCTAAATTTCGATGATGTTTCAAGTTCTGTGATGGTGGGGGTTTTTCAGCCTTTTTCTTAAGTAAAAATCACTTAAGTTTGAAGTTAGGAAAATCAGGTGTCCTGCCGCTGCAAAATACAGCTTTAATAGTTCTTCATATGTACTGAATTTTTGTTCATCTGTACTTGAGGTAAGTTAGTGAGAGTATTTTTTGCAAAGAATGAAACCATTTTATTGTGACACTATTACAAATGTAAACCAGAGTCTTCCTAGGTTGAGGTACAAGCCTTTAGTATAAGAAATGGAGGATGGATGACGTATAGCGGGGTCTAAGATCATAGAATGGTTTGGGCTGTAAGGGACCTTTAAAGCTTGTCTAGTCTTGGGGGGGGGGGGGGCGC
>JAVJGJ010000057.1:68775297-68807333 GCA_035590215.1 Microhierax caerulescens | reverse complement strand
ACCCCCCCCCCCCCCCCCCGCAATAAGCAGGGACATCTTCAACTAGATCAGATTGCTCAAAGCCCTGACCAGCCTGTTGTAAGGTGATGAGTTGGGGTGTAGATTTCATTGGCAGAGGAAATAAGTAAATTACAGAGGGGAAAACAGGATAAATAGAGTAGACAGTCCAGTCAGACAGTGGGCACGGCATATCTTCCGTTACTTCTGCATCGCTTGTCACTTCAGTCTTTTCTCCCCCGTCCAAATGTGAGGCAGACAAGGGAGTTTTCCAAAGTGTATGTTTTTAAAGAAGGTCTGCCCCGGTTGGAGTCTATAGTTAGCTAAATTTAAGATATGACATGTAAAAGGAAAGTTGATGCAGTTAGTTGAAGAGATTTGCTTACCAGGAATTCAACTAATTTATTTTGTTTCTCTATTGTGTTAACTTCAAGTGAATCTTAATTTTCTTGTTTTCAATATGCTCAGGGAAGAGAAAGGGAGCAGATAGCACCGGAGCTGAAAATAGTGGCGGAAAACACGCTGCAAGAAGTGAGTTTTGAGGTTGTTTTTAAAAGAGAAGGTAAAATGGTAAAAATGAAGCTGTGTGAATGAAGACAAAGATGCTAAGTAAGGAACGGACAGGGTGAAAAGCTGTCAAGGGGACTGGGAGCTCGAAGAGTCTGATGTTAATACATATTGATCTAGCACCAGTTTTTGTAAGGTTGTTCAGCAGCAGAGAAGATGTGTAGAAGGAAGTATTAAAGTTACGGAATGGTTGGGGTTGGAAGGGACCTCTGGAGATCACCTAGTCCAACACCCCTGCTAAAGCACGTTCACCTAGAGCAGGTTGCACAGGAATCTCCAAGTCAACCCTTTTAATTTTGCTACACTGTTCAGAGAGCTAGCGAAGTTCTTATCAGAAAAGCGGGAATTGAAAAAAAATCTAAAAATAGTCGTTAAGAAATATTTTTTGGAGTTGTGAGATTGGCCTCTGAACACATTCCTCAGTGAGGCTTTGATTCAACAAGATCTTTAATATTATGCCTAAGTGTTGTGCAGAGCATGGGATCCAGCCAACAATTTGCTTATGGTGTTGGTTTATACCATCTGAATGTGAGGGCTCCTGCATCATCAAACTCATTACAGAAATTTGTCTTACAGAGGAATAGCTACTAGCATTACAGAAGCAATTCTATTTCCACTGTCTGGGTGATGCTATACAAAGTAGACCAAAGCTTTCAGGCAGAGTGGATTTTCTAGGAGAGAGCCTGCTCTAAGTTTATAGTTTTGCAAAAAGTAAAAAAAAGATGTTGCCAATAAGGGAGCCAGGGCTTTCTCAGAAAGTGTGTGTCTGTGTAGGGAGAGGGGAAGGCAAGTAACTATTGTTGCTGAAGTAGAAGATTGTTTGATATTGATCGTTGCAGGAGAATGACTTCAGTAAGTCCTTAGTGTCTTCTGATGCTTTCTCAGTTCTGCTCCCTGAAAATTGCAGGGTTGCATCCATTTTGGGGTAAATATAAAGGTGTTTAAAAAGAAAAGAAATTTACTTACAGCCTCTACAGTGATCACACTGCATGATTTGATCTGCACCCAGATAAACTATTACAAATGGTCTAACTGTAACTGTTACACATAACTACTTGTAGTAAATATTTAAAAAGAGGTAATGCAGTTTTAAAAATGTGGTGGTGATGAAAGGGTGGAACTCAAGAGGATCAAAGTGAAAATCAAGAAATGAATGAATTTTTTGCATGAATTACGTACCTAGAATTGTCGTTTGCCTTAGAGAAGGAAGCCATGACTGTTTCATTTCCTGCTTAATTTTCTGTCTTAAGTCCCAAACCTGATTCCGGTCCTATAAAAGAGCCTTTCCACTTCAAAAGGATCTGTGTACGATGATGAGAAACAAATACTTAGAAATACGGTTTAAGAATATCTGTGGCCCTCCAGTGAAGAAGAGGACCAATGAAAGAAAAGCTATATTTGGGAACTGTTGAAATCGAATGTGGTAGCAGGGCATCTTGAAAGATTGTCTTGGAAAGTGACTGAATTGTCACAACTTATTTTTAATTTATTTCAAGAGCATTGAGTCAGTTTGAGTAGAAGATTGAGGTGAGACAACTAATTGCTCTGAGGGGAAAAAAGGGGAAGATAAAAGAATGTTCTGAAGTGTGCCTATAAATATCAAGATGGAAAAATGCCTTAAAACAAGATTTACTGGTAAAAATTACTTGGCTTGAGCTGTTGCATGCATCCTAGTGAACTCCAGCTCTAATTAGATGGGTGATGAGAGATTCAGGGTTCCATTAAGCATTTAAAACTTTGTGGTCGTCTTTTGTCTGAGCCACCTGGAGCACCTTCCTTTTCTTCTTTTTTTCTGCCTTTCTTAATGAACCCTTCTTTCTTGTTCTTCCAACTTTTAGTTGCCTGTGCAGGAGAGGAGGAAATGTCATCTGCTTTAATGTCTAGTACCTTCAAGACTGGGAAGCTAGCAGTGTTCCTTGGAGCAATTCTTAGCATTTGTCTACCTAAGCTCAACCCTTGCCCCTAGCAGTTTACAAAAACAAGAAAAAAAAAAAAAAAAAAGTCCTACAGTGTAGCATCTTTGTTCTCTCTTTGCCTTTCAGTAACTTGAAAAAGGAATGGGTGTTCTCATGCTCATTTTTCTTACTGTGTAGTCTGTAAAGACATAGTGACTTTACCAGTTATTGGGTGTTTTGTAGTTTACTTGGGTGTGATTTCCACCACCACCACCATATTCTCCTGAAGTCTGTGCCTTTCACATACCTCCTAGGTATTCCTGTTACTACTGAACATCCTCAAACTGAAAGAAAACCAAGCTTCATGATGATCCTTGTTTCAGGAAGTAGTGTTCTTTAATGTTGTTTTGGCTAAGGAAGGGTTCTTTCTGAGTGTTTGTGTTATAATTCATTGTTTTGACCTGTGTTGTGCTATAGAGCAAACTAAACTCCTCTCTAGTAAAATCTGGACATTTTTTGAGGCATACCACAGTTTTCCAATTAGAGGGTAACCAGGGGGATTGGTTTGGTGAGATCTTTACAGTTAATGTCAGAAAATCTGGATTTCAGTGGTAGAGTTGTCCTGCAGTCTTCTACCCCAGTAGTGTTATTGACTCAGTCAGTAGATACAGGTCACTGTCACTGCTCCCGAGATCCTAATTACACAGAAGGATTTGCTTGAAAAACAAGTTGTCACTTGCCTTGCAATTACTACATGATCAACCCTCCCTTTTTGTTGCTTTATGGTTCTATACTTTTGTTTCTGTAAGCTGAAGGAATTAGGTTGGCCTCTAGCTTTTAGAGCCTCAAGTGAAAAGATGTCAAGACCATACCGGATGAAAGAATGGCCTGAGTGGGTATTTTTGATCAAAAATTCTATTCCTCCTGCAGAGCAAACACACATACATAAAGTAGAATCCTCAGTTGCATTAAGGTGTTGGGGGTTTTTCATTCCTGTATTATTTTCCTTCACGTTTGGGCCTTCTTGTGGTCCTCCTTTTATCACCTCAAGAAGTTACCATAGTTTTCTAGAATATATATTTGATGATGCTGCTGACAGTATAAATTAGGAGGGAAGGAACTTCATGAATACAGATACAAGTTTTAAATGTGATACTTCTGACTTTTGTCGGCATAGACAATCAATGGATTTTTTTTTTTGCATTAAAAAATGAAATTTTGTATTCATCTTTGTACCTTATTTTTTTGAATCTGTGAATAAATGGTTAACAACTGACGATTACAAATGCATTGTGTTTGGGGAATGTGATTGTAAATCGTTATATTTCATAGCTTAAAAATGTGTGCTGCTTGTTTATTTCACTCTGTTAGAACAAGAGGATGAAGAAGCCAGTACTGGATCTCATTTAAAACTTATAGTAGATGCTTTTCTTCAGCAGCTTCCAAACTGTGTCAACAGAGACCTCATAGACAAGGTATAGTCATAGTTATCATTTTTTCCACTCTTAAAAGCTATAATGCTAGATCAAATAGATCAGATTTGAAGTTTTGGAGTCTAGTGGTAGCTGAATTAATTTTTGACCTGGAGGAAATATTTTCTTTTTCTCACTTAGTCAGCCATTGCCCGAATGTCATGTGATACTGATTTTTTCTGGCCATGTTCTTATATGTGTGCGTGTTTTGGAAGTAGACTGGACTTTTTCCTTTTTTCCTCCCATTACTGCCTGACAAATTACTCTTGCATCTACCTACAGCTGCTTTCATCCTTGTGTTGATCCAAAGAATTAATCAGTATTCCTGTAACTGGACGTGTTTTCTGACTGTGTCAGTTCTAGACAAAACCAAAGATTTTTCTTTACCGTTATTTTTAAAGCAGCTGCATGTAACAGCAGTGGCTCTGTAAAAGATGCTTTTGAAAAGCATGCTATTTTGCTTTAAATAAAAAACCTACTCCATTAAAGGTGAAGTACTGTATTGACTATTCTCTTTATAGGCAGCAATGGATTTTTGCATGAATATGAATACAAAAGCCAACAGAAGAAAACTAGTACGAGCACTTTTCATAGTTCCTCGACAGAGGTAAGAACTGAATAGGAACAAGCTGGACCCACCCTTTGTTTCTTAACTTAACATATGATATATATGTGTATTTTTTTTAACTGCTTAAGTAACTGAAAAACAATGTATGTTCCAAGTAGCATTTATTTATTACTGATCTGCACTTCTGGAGCAATTTATGCTAGAGCCCCAAAGAAATATTTAGGATTCATGATAAGCAATTCACACAATATTTTGCCACAGCAGTGTAAATTATTTTAATAATTACTTCTATTTTCTGGTACTTGTGTGTTTATAGTGAATCTTTTCATTACTGTTTTTAACTGTGAAACCAACAAAACCTACCTTCTATCAAAAAAGGAGAATATATTTCGTTGAGGAGAACTTGCACCTCTTTATGTAAGAACCTGCAAATAGTTAGAGCACAATGTAGTTTAGGTGGGAGGATTTTCTGTGGTACATTAATTCTGATATAGTACATAGTTGTTTTAATAGCCTCATATCTTCTGCAGCAGGAGAGGGTTCCAAGCCATCCAGTTTAGAGAAAGCAGGTAGAATAGTTTGAGCCTGGCCTCTTCTGTCCATGTAGAGTGTTGCTGTTTTTACTTGTCTCTCTTTGTGTAAGCAAGGTCCCTGCACTTCCAGGAAGAGCCTTGCTTACCAAATAATTGCAAATATTAAAATAAAAATGTTAAATTCATTGGAAGAATAATATATTTCTCTGCTCTCTGGTAAAGTTATACCTTTAATAGGTGTAACTTGAATAGATGCAATTATGAAGGAGTCGCTCTTCCAGCTCCACCTTGCCCTGTTTCTCCTGGTTGTTTTGATCCTGCTTTTAATTTCAAGTGTTTCATCAACATTTTGGATTTCCTGTGAAGAGTTCACACCACTTTGATTCCATTCCCTTTTAACACTGGGAGAAGAAGTATGGTTTGAGTGTCCATTTTGTCTCAAGACTTGTGTAGGCTACTGCTTTGATTAAACAGACTTTGTTTTCTTTTTAATCACTTCTTGCACTGTGTTTTCAACCTTAATTCTAGCTTATTTCTACACTCCATCTGCAATAAGCATCTGTTGTGCTAATAACCCTACTCTTTTTAGCTGTATATAAAGCAATGGTTTGTTTGCTGACCGTATCCGTTAACCGATACTAAGTTTTGCAGTTAGATAGTGCACATCATCTTCCATGCTGTTAAGCATTCTTTTCTCTAAAAATAAAGGTTTTGACATCTCAGTCTTTGGAGGCTTTGATAGAGGCCTGATTGTGCCTGAAATATGACTGATAGAGGAGGCAGGCAGTTGAATATCTTCTGTGCTAGACATAACTAGGTGCTCTTCAGTCCGAATGACAGAGTAGAGGAAATAATGTTTCTGTTTATAAGCCTGCTGGTAATCATGAAATGCATCAGAACACAGTTTGAGAACAACTTTTTTTTTTCATGGTCTATGACATCTGCAGCAATATAAATCAGCAGGATGACTTAAATTACTGTCTTCAGCTCTACCATAATAGAGGAATTTCCATGTTTGCAAAATAAAAGTCGCTTGTTGGCTGGTCTGTGAACATACAGTAATATTTGTACTACTGCCCTGTATTTCTTCCTGGTGCTCTGGATTCCAGATGGGTTAAATTGATTATTAACTCTTAGAATCTCCTTGAAGATGCATTTTTTTTTTTTCATAATCTACTGCAGTGTGCTAGATGATAATGACCTGAAGGAACTTGCTGACATTGTCCCCAGTGGAAGAGGTTCTTTCAAAGAACAACATCTTGATGGCTTGTAAATTCAGCAGCGTGCTTTCATAGATACCATGAAAGCAAAAGTTAAATTCTTTGTGTATTGTAGTACTTAAAGATGTGTATTTGATCACGCTGTACTAGGAACACAGTAAGTTCCCAGAAACATATATAGTCTCCACATTGTTGCTGTCCTCCCAGTAGTTCCATTATCCCACAAATGTGTTTTAAAATGTATAATAATTTTAAAAAGATTAGTTTTTCTGTAGGAACTAGTAGACTAGTATAGATGGTGTGGTTGGCTCAAGAAGCTGCTATCTTCATGACAGTTCAGCTCTCTAATAGTTGGAACTAATACTGAAATGGCTCAGCTGATCTTCTCACTGTTGCTTTTTAATTATTAATATTAATTATTGTTAATATTAAGGAATACTAATATTCCACGTACAGTTCTTTTTTAATACCTTTTTCTGTTTTCTACTCAGACCTACTGGACTAATGAATGCTCTAGCTTCCAGCTGTAAGATCTGAAGTTCAGTTGTGTGTTTCTGCCTGTTCTTTTGCCTGCATTAGTGGTGCCTGTCCCTGGACTACTAAGCAGGAGAAACAGGATGTGGACTGAGCTGCTTGTTCTGAACCACAGACAGTTGCAACGAAAATACCTGCTGAATTGCCCATAGGTGTAGATGACTTTAAATGGCAATCTATCCTTATTATTTAGATTTGCTTTATTACTGCAGTTAGTAAAGGAGCAGTTCTGCTTTCTGTCTTGAAATCAACATTTATAATCCTTGTGGAATTGTGTATATGGCACACAGTATTAATGGCTGCTATAAAATGCTGCAAATTGATTTAGAAAATTATATAATACACTGCTTTGAAGGTTTGTATGCTATGCATTGGCAGTGGTTTTGCTTCATTTATCTCTTCATTGAGCCACAATGGTATGTCCTTACCTTCCATTATTGTTGCTGCACACTGGTTTTTACTAATTCCAGGAGTTTCTGCAATATCTTTCCAGGATACCATGGGAGAAGAAGGCTTGTGGTTATGTCCTGGAGGAAGGTTTTTTGTGGGGTTTTTGGTTTTGGGTTTTTTTGTGAAAGATTGAGGAACAGTGTCCTTTATAGGATGTAGATAAACCAGTATATTTTCCAAAAGCATTTAGTCTCCAAGCATATAAGATAATGCTGTCCGAGTCTAGCTATTATGTTGGCAGCCATAATAAGGTATTTCAATAACAGGTCAGTTCTATTTCTACTCTTGAGAAATCTTAAGAGTTCTAGGAAATGTGCAGGGACAACAGTTTTACCAAGTACAAACTGGTTTTGTGTAGGAGGAGTAAGGCAGACACCATAAAGTCGAAGTCATTATGCAGTGTTGCCAGGGAGCTTTCTTGCTCCTGCTAGGGTTGGATAGATTGGGACAAATGCAGGATTCTTCAAGACAGAAACCTGAACTTGACAAAAAAGGACATTTTTTTCCTGAACTAACTGTAGATTAGTGTTAGTATACAACATCATTGCACTGCTCTCTAAAATACTTGTGAATGGATAGCGTGTACATTTTCAGCTGCGATCTGAACCTCCAACCCAACAGAACAGAAAGCCTTTTAAAAAGATTTTTAAATGTTAGCATACAAGTGGCTTTCAGATTTGCATTGGAGGATTGATTTAAAACTAATTATTAGCCTTTTAGTTCAGGACTACATAGTTTGCACTAAAGTGATAATGCAGTGATTTAACCCATACTGCTTGCAGGTTTAGGGTATTTATATGTAATTTTTTGCTATCTAACTGAATTATCTTCCTGTACAGATACATGTAATTATTTATGTTTAACTGCATACTGCAATTCTGTCACATTTTTTCAGCTTCAATGTGCGAAGTTTAAAATCTCTTTTTATGCCTTAAATTCAGAACAGTTCTAGCCAAATGCTAAACAGTAAATAGGAGTTGTAGCTTCTAATTTTTTTTGCTGTTGCCATCTAGGGTGATCTATAAAGTTGTGAGTTTATTAAGGAAGGGATCTGTTGTTAATCATTTGAAGTTTTTAGCATTATCTTTCACTATTATTAATTCAGAAGTTAACTGCTTCTTGAGTGTTGAATATTTCTGAGCATTTTAACTGAAAATTTGTAATCCTGTAGCTCTGTATCCTGAGAATCCTCAATAACAAGGTTCTTTTTGTTCAGTTGAATGTGACTTAACAGTATTTCAGTGGCACGTCTCATTTAAGGATAAAACTGAGGGATGTTTGCTTGATGCTTGAGATCAAGGAGTTTATGCCATGGCTAAGAAAGAAAAGCAAAAAGTGTTTATCTGGCAGCATGCAAGGTCCACTGCATCATTCTCTTCCCACTGAAAGTGTGGGTGGCAGTTTGCACCTGTTCAGGCCCTGTGAATGCGCTGCATTAATCTGAATTATGATTATTTTTCTGAGGCAGGAGTTCTTGCTCTGTTACTTAATTCTTTAAGCTGTCTTTCTGGGAACATCCCAGATAATAAATGTAAAAAATGTCCCTTCAGTCTTTCTGGGTATAGGGTTTTATATATATATATATATATATATATATATATATTTATACTTTCTTGTATAGACTTTATGGATATACAATTTTCTAGAGAGATGGCAATTAGGACTTTAATTTTGAGTGAAGTTGGTTTATTTTTCTGAGTTCTTTTGTTTTATTTAACATTTGAAATTTACAGAAAAAGATGTGCTCTTAGATATTTCGCTGAAGTGCAGTCCAGTGATCCAGAGTTAACTAGATTTAAACCCAAAGTATGTGGTCAAAATAACAACGGTCAGTAGTGGTGAGTTTTTTACTGTGGTAGTTTATCTTTCGGATGCTTAACAGGGGCTTCAAAGAGTAACTGACTTATCCCTGATGCTGGGTCTCGCTTCATAATGTAGAAGAGTAGGAAGGGAAAGCAATCCTGTGGGATGTGTGTTATTTTTTTTTTTAATTTCTACCCGCATTCTCAAGAAAAAGAAATGCTTTTGGAGAAAAGGAAACCCAGTTTGATTAGCCTTTATGCAGGTACCAGTAGATGGTGCCACTGATACTGTGAGAGCTCCGCTTCTGAACATGACTTTGTGTCTCCCCTGTGAGAGAGGGAACAGATTCAATCTCAGATTGCCAATTTCACTGTAATTGACCTAAGGCTTTTACTTATTATATTTCACCTATTTCTAAATACTCAGTCTTGGTATTCTTCCCCATGAAGAAACCTTTTGTGTTCTGTAAGGGAATAACAACAATGTGCTCTAAGACTTTAATTTTCCCCCAGGTATGTTCACTTTACAGAGATTAAATTATTAGCTCTCAGCAGGCAGGCACTTGTTCAGACCAGAATGAAACTTTCAGCTGTTTGTCTTAAAAGAGATGCCATACAGAAATCCCATCAATTCAAATACACCTCCTCAATTCAGCCAAAGTCCTTTCTTAGTTGACCTTTTGTAGGTGTGTATGAAGTAATGAGACTTTCACTTCCATGAGAGTTAATGGCTAAATGCTTAATAACATCATAGTAATTTGCTGTGGCTAGTCGTCCTTGACTGTGCGTTCCAACAAGCTTGAAAAACGTAAATACTGCTTCAGTTATTGATTAACAAGAGAGAATAAACCCTGTTGAATAGGTAACTGGGCTACCTGCAATGTTTCACCAGGAGTTTTATGTGTTAGGCTGCTTAGCTATGCCACTTCCAGGTAGTATATGCTGATGCTTCTAATCCACAATTTAAATACATATTTATCCCTCTTTCTGTGATTGGATGTAAAAGATCTTGGAAATGTCTCCAGTGACACAGCAGTAGAAAGGAGAGGGGAGGTGGTCGAATATTCTTTGTTTTGGGGTTTTTGTATTTATGCTTTTCCAGTTTTACTTTGTACCCAGGGCAAGCTCAATGTATCAGCTATGCTTTTAGATTTTTTTCTCTCAGCCTTTTTTTTTTTTCTTTTCTTTTCCTTAGCAGTAGGGAAAACCTTAAAACTTCATAAAGTGTAAACTTGAGATCCATTTTTCCCTTACAGGACTTATAGGCAATTTCTCACTTGAGGCATGCAAATTTAAGGTGTTTCTCTACACTTAAAACAGTAGGCTCATTCTACAATTCATCTGTTTGCAGCTTTAACGTACATTCTGAAAATAAAAAGACTTCCTTCAGCTCGTTAAATAATATTACGAGGCCTCAGAGTGCAGTTGGTTTCTCTGCATCTAAAAGTGATACATGCACATTGACACAAAGCAGCAGTGTTACGTTTTGTGTCCTGTTACAGGATGATGCAAACCAGGTTTAAGAGCACTTACCCATTTCTACAGCCAGATAGTCTTTGATGGAAAGGAACAAAATACAAAATAAGGAAAACACAAATTGCCCTCCAGAATTCCCTAAGGGAAGCATGCAATACTTTGAAATGGGTATGAAGGCATATAATCCAGGAAAGAAAAAGAAAAGGAAAGTTCTATAGAAAATTTTGAAGTAATGTTGTTTGTGGGACTGCTAGCTGAGTTTTGAGGAAAAGGGTTGCCACATCACATCTGCTGAACTTTATTTTATGTAATAACTACTGCATTCATGTAGAAGTTAATAAAGATTTTTTTACCTTCCTAGTTATGTGTGCTGCTACTAAAAAAAAAAAGTGTTAACAAATGGAGTTGTGGAAGAGTTTTTCGTTTTGCATGTTGAAATGGGTTCTGAATTTTGTTTGTATGTGGCAATTTCTTAAAGGTCAAATTCCGTAGGTAAGGTGGTGTTTGACATTTCACCTAAGGCAGTAGTTTTGAAAGGAGATTAACTTTGAAGGATTCCGATAGGATGTAGAGGCATACCTTCTTGTATTGTTGTTTTTAAATGATGCTGCAGTCTGAAGTGTGAGCCCATAAAACTGCATGTACGTAGTTCTGTCAGTGTACATACATTCATTCTTGTCACAAATAAATTGGTACCCATATTTGTAGACAGAAATGCGTTTCTGTTTATAAATTAGTTGTTTATTTTATAATCTCCTTTGTTTGCAGGTTGGATTTGCTACCATTTTATGCAAGACTGGTTGCCACATTGCATCCGTGTATGTCTGATGTAGCAGAGGATCTTTGTTCCATGCTGAAAGGGGATTTCAGGTTTCATGTATGTTTTGTTGATTTAGTTTTTTGCATTGATTAACCAATCTGCTAATAGTCATCCCTTGGGGAATAAAATAATGTTTGTTGTAATGTTGATACTAATTCTTAAATTCAGTGAATGTTTCTGTCAGCCAAGATATGTTCTAGAATTACAATTTACCATGTATGCCTGCATATATATGTATTAAAATGAACTGTACAACAGTTAAAACAAAAGCTGCAAAAATTAGAAACTGCTTTAACAGTAAGTGTTGAGTCTTCTGTAAATTAATAAATTGCATTCAAAATGAGAACTGACCTACTCTAACAACACATTCCCTAACAACACAACAAGGTTACTGTTGTAATGTAGCTGTTACTATTGTAATGTAGTGCTTAATTCAAATTATTCTTTACAGTTTTCATCAACCAGAATTTTATATTCCTCACAAATGTATTTTGTGGTGTTGTTTCTTCCACATTCTTTAAGTTCTGTAATCAAATCAGTTATGGTGCACAGTGATGATTCCCTCACTGTTTTCTGAGAGTTATGGCACAGATTTCAAATTTTTTTCTAATACTGCTGTTAAAAATGTGTATGAATTGATCACACGTACTGAAGTCTTAACTATCTGAAGTCAAACTTTTTTAGCAAAAGCTATTTCTGTTGGGGAGAAATACAATTTTGTATTTTGTGGATTATGTTTAGAATCAGATATAAATTTGTGCTTTGTTAGTAAAATTATGCTGGATGTCAGTAATTTTAAAAGGAAAAAAAAAAAGTAGTCTTTATTAAACCTGACTTGAAAAAGCTACCAATGTTTTATATTTCCTTAGGGACTATACAAGCAGTCATGTCCATATAGAGACTGTTTGTTGATTTTTAAAATATAGAATCTAGAATACTTAACCACTACTTAAAGTGGAGGTGGCCAGGTGGATGCGTGTCTATAACAGTAAGTATGTCAGAGGACTCCAGTATTTTAGGGGGGGATGGGGAAAGAGAATGAAAAGCTTCTGAACAAACAAGTTTGTAGAAACTTTTAGGAAACTCAGTGATAGGTAAAAACAGAGCATAAGGAACCACACAAATACCAGACACTGCTGAATTCCCAAGCTTATTATACACATTCAGGTAAAATAATTTCTATGAGGTAGGTATTTTTGAGGGCCTGAAATAAAACTTTTTCTTTTTTTTCCCTAGGTAAGAAAAAAGGACCAGATCAACATTGAAACAAAGAATAAAACTGTGAGATTTATTGGTGAACTTACCAAGTTTAAGATGTTCTCCAAAAATGATACTCTCCATTGTTTAAAGGTTAGTGTTGTGACAGTCCTGTATTACTTACTGTGTGTGCTGATGTGTTGTCCTGTTCCCCTTTGTATCTCTGTTGCTGATGTTATCCGTTAATTCATTGCTTAAAATGTTCTAAACCTGATGTCTGTTACTACTGTATATGAGGACACTTTTTTTTATATTTGTTCTAGAAGTTAGAATGTTTTAATTTTTGTAATGGTAGGAATATAATCAATTTGCTAATAATTTTCTGTGTAAAGTGATGGTAGACATTGCTACTTACCTACTAGACATTGCAAAACTTTCATTGTGTTGATTTCAATTAATGTTTTTACAGAGAAAATAACAGTAAGGGGGAGAGGTTAAAGGCAGAAAGTTTTTCAGTGATGCAAGGAAAGGCTTACATGCCATTTTAGCAGGTGCTTCTGTTGAGGAACAAAAATCTTTGGAAAGCTTTAACCTCTAGGCTTATCATCTCAATTTGCATGCTGTTAAACATTCAAATTTATCCTTGATGTCAAATACCAAATTAAAAATTAAAAATGGGTTTTAAAAAAATAGAAGTCCCTTTCATGAAAGTTGGATGAAGACTCACTTGAACTAAGATGACTTCTGGTGGGAATAATTTCGTTTCATGGACTCATTAGGTATTGAAGCTGAATGCTTAAATAATTACTCATAATTTTTCTTCTCTCATCTATAAGATACTGTAAAATGCAAAGCTCTATTAATTTGTAGTTATTACTTAACTTAAAAAATGCAATTCAATTAGACGTGCTCTGAGGTTATTGTGTCCTTTTGCAGTATTATTTGGCGATTCTCCAGTCTAGCAGCAGGGAATTTTAAAGCAGATGTGCCTGAGTTGGAAGGGATATGGGAGAAATTACAGTGTTTGTTTTAGTATTGTAGTCTCTTTATGCTAGACTTGGGAACTCTCCCATGTTTCAGGTTTCTGGAGTCAGAATTTGAGGTCTAGACCGTTCTTATAGTACTTTTTTAATAAGATGAATATTTTGGGTTTTGTTGACATCTGATCAGTGAAATCAATTTGCATTTTTTTTCTTAAAGACTATGGAGCATCACAATAATGTAAAGTCTGGTAGATACAACTTACTGTTTTCTGCAGTTGAAAAAGATGCTTAACATGCTGTGTTTTTACATAAACCTATACCAGATGCTTCTGTCAGACTTTTCTCATCACCATATTGAAATGGCATGTACTCTGCTGGAAACCTGTGGACGATTCCTCTTTAGATCACCAGAATCTCACTTAAGAACCAGTGTTCTTTTGGTAAGAGAAGACTCGTTGTCTTATGGGGGAAGGTGTCATGCACTTAATTAAACCAATTCTTTTATTTTCTGGCTTTGTGATATGGTCTCACCGTAACAATGATTGTGACTAATACCTTAAATGTCAGTTACAATGTTGAAGCACTTGTAAGTGAAAACTTTCATTAAGTTTTATCTTGGGTGCTCAGGGAAGATAAGGTTCTTGATTCTTTAATAAAAAGACGACAAGTATGGGAGGACAGTGAATCAGTTTTCCTGAAATCTTGCCTTCTCATTGCGGAATGGGGTTGAGATGAGCTAGTATTATATATGTGCAAGTCCTGGGTTGCTTTGGCACTATCAGCCTTGGTTTGTAGTCCTATGGACTTGTCATCTTGTTATTTATAGCTTGTCCAGTGTTGTCTCAGCTCTGAGATTGCACCTCCTGTGAGAACAGTTTTCTGAAAGTATGCTGGAGAACTCCAGTTGACCTATAAATCTGTTCATGACTTAAAATTTAAATAAAGAATTTAGTTTCTGAAGCAAAAAATGGTTGGTTTTGAACTACAGATAATTCAGAGATAGGGGAAAACCAGAGGATGAGGTTGAAAGAACAGAGTAGCTGTACCTGAACATGCCTGAGATGCTATTTGAGGGGGAAAATGTTGGTAAATGGAACCAGAGATGGTAAGATATTTCAGCTGGAGGTGAAGATAGTCTTGAGAGTGTGCCTTTATGTGCCCTGCATAACAATCTGAGGTTTTGAATTTGAAGAAAAAGTTTATGAAGACACTAGAGGAAGGTGGGTTAGAAATAGAGAATGGTAATTAAGGTAAGAGTAGAAGTGGTATCTGTAAGTCTAGGTAAGTACTGGCAAAGATTTTAAAATAACGAGGATTAACTTTGGGTCTTTTTTAATGTATGAATTTGAGCCCTGAATAGTATGTTTACAGGCTTGAGACAATCCTAAAAGTCTGTATCCAAGCCAAGAGACTGAGTCAAACGTGTTTGAAGAAGTTCGTCGATGATAGATA
Source organism: Microhierax caerulescens (assembly GCA_035590215.1). Lineage (NCBI taxonomy): Eukaryota > Metazoa > Chordata > Aves > Falconiformes > Falconidae > Microhierax > Microhierax caerulescens. The sequence goes on along the minus strand of JAVJGJ010000057.1, from coordinate 68,792,367 downwards.
CTACCCATAGGAAACTGCATTAAATTAAAAGCAGCTTAAGCAGATGCAGACCTACTAATAGGCCATGTTGTTGTATTAGAAGTCTGACTAGATGTTTTAATGTTCCCTTCAAATCTGTGCACTGCAGGAATAATATAGACATGTGTATCTGCAGTAAAGAAAGTAGTCTTTGTGTTTGGGGGAGAAGGTGGACATTTTACTCTTCTGGAAGGGAGCAGCTGTAAGTGTTTGGAATCTCGTTCTGTAGAGACACAGCGCTTAAGCTGTGAAATATTGCTGGGTCTGCTCTCTCTCCTTTCATACCAAAGCACAGGCTTATACTTGACGTGTCATTTTCTTGACTCTATAGCCTCCCTTCTCATGCTGTAGAGTTAATGAAGATGCAGTTGTTGCATACTTGGGTATATCATACGATTTCTTTTCTACAAAATGCTATTTCCTTCTGAATGTCTTAGAATGTTGTAGTGTTGTTTCAGTGGTGTAGTCAGTCACAAGAGGATTGAGATGGGCAAATAAATTGCAAGTTCTGGGCTCGTGCTTTTTGTTGCAGTGTACTTTGTATCTTGAAAGGTTCAATCTCTCAGTTTTCCAAAGGTTTGCCAGCTAATGTGTTTTATTGTTAAATATATTCCTTTCTATAACGAAGTATTTTCCCCCTGAAAACACTAGCCCATTACCTTTAAAAGACACTTTACTCACTGCTACTGTTTTCTACTAGTTAATAAAAATTTTAGAGGTCAGGAAAAATCAAATACTTTTACCAGAGTTGTTTTTTGTAACAGACTGCTTTTAGTCTTATGCACTGCAAAAATGCTGTTTGTTAGCTGTATTGCTGAAATCTGCTGGATGAATGCTAAACATGACTTGACTGTGAAGTGTGAGACAAACCACAAATGCTTTTGTCAATAACGGAGGCTTAAAGCCTCACAAGCTTTGTCCTGGTGTGGAAGAAAGTCATAGTTAAGAATGGATTTTAAAAGTTATTAAGGGAAAATTAATTATTAGGAACGAAAGTGTTCTGTGAGAGTGCCACAAACTTAGTGGCACTAAGTGACTTCAGAGAAACATTTGATGGTCACATTCTGGGTTTGGAGAACTACTGTCAGGTTTTGCAAATTATTTAAAGATTCTTTATCAGGGCAATGTCTATTTCTGTTAATCATTCTTGGCAAGTCTTTCAAATTTAATATCCTTTATGTAATTTAAAATACTGATGTAAAACTATCTTGGCTTTAGGGTTAGTCTGTTGATAAATAGATTATTTCAATTGGATTATTTTAATTGGTGCTTTGGAAGGAAGATCAGCATTATCTCGATCTATGTTTCTTTAATGTAATCATGTTAAAATGTCAAATTCTTATGTTATGCTATTATGGTCTTAAAAGAATACCAAGTTTCCGTATTAAAAGACTTCTGATACATTTTTAATCCTTTAACTTAGACAATTGTCTTTTAAAGCTTTAGGGCAAGATCACTTGTATTCATAAACATATAGAACTTAAGCTACATGGTGGTTCGTTTCTTGGGGAGACTCTTTTCATAGAGGGAGTTGAAACTGTGGGAGAATGTGACAGTGTAATTGTAGAATTACAATTAGAATGAGACTGTTAATTCACTATAACAGTGCTGTTCTTCGAAGAAATTTAGAATTTTGATTTTGAACTGTTGAACAAGTAGCAGGGTAGTGTGGATAGTAAAGGGAAGGAGAAGCTGAACTGTTTCAGTATCTTATTACAATCTTTATTACAATCTGATAATGTAAGTGTTAGTCATGCTGAAAGGCTTTTCTGAAATGGGCTTTTCCTGCTCCTTAGGTTTTACTTGGTGACTTCTCTCTTTTTTCCTCTTCTCTCTCTTTTTGGGCTTTTTTTGGTCTGCTTTGCAAAAATTCTGTTTCTTGCAATATAGGTTGATGTTATCACCTTGTGGGGGGCAAGAGCAAGACTACTAACCAGGGGAGCATCTCCTATTTCTCCCCAGATTTTCTTTTGAAATGGATCTGCAGTATATGCTACATGCAGAGAGGTTTTGGTACCAAGAAAAAAACCAACCGCTAAACCCTTTTGCTGTTTTAACTTTTGGATATTTTAATGTTAATTGTGATATCTTTTTATTAAAGGAAAACGAGAAACCTAATCTTTAAATTGAATACTTTACCTTTTTGATTCTTCATTTTAGCCTAGGAAAATTAATTAGCTTAAAGTGCTTTAGACTGCAGGTCTTCCTTTTTTCTTCTGAATGTTCTGAATGAACAAGGTTTTTGTTATTGTAGGCAGTGTATTGTTACGGTTGCTCTTTGTTGCTTGTCCATCTGACTTTATGCCATAAGTGAAAAAGGATTGAAATACACATAGTTGGTTAAAATAGTGATGATTTTAAATAGAGATTAAGATTAATACCATCCACTTAGAGTTAGAATACATACTTGGGATTGCTCAAAAAGATTATAAATTACAGTGATTTTGAGACTTGGGGTAGTGCCTATTGTCTAATCTGGGAAGAAACGTTTTAATTATAACCTGTTATTTACAGTATAATGTACAACTTTTTATAACAGGAGGATAGAAAAAGTATGTAGTTTTAGTGAGTTTTTAATTTTATTTGCAAGCCCTTCTGCCATTTTCTCTGGTATGCTTTACTTTGTCCCACTTCATTTTTCAGTTTATAGTAAAGCATGATAAACGTCATTAAGGCAGTAAAGATGTATTTTCTCCTGATGCATCTAGATAAGGTGAAAAATTTACAAAGGTAACATTAACATATATGACACTGTTAGGTTTTGGAACTTTGTGCTGTAAGTGGGTTTTCCCCACCTAAACCGATTTATGTATGCATTTGTTAAGCACCTGTAGGTAAACTTGCTACTACTTGACAGAAATTTCCCATTTGGAAGTGAACAGTCTCAGGGAGCCAAAGGGGAGGCCATCTGTGTTATGGAAAAGCTTAAAAATGAAATGCCTTAGCATTGGTGTCAGATTAATCTTCCTAGGAATAGGGCATACAGTCTAGGAGGAAAATCACATTATTTGTTGAGTTACTGTGTTACACAAAGCTACTCTTCCTTATTGAATTAGCATCTGAAACTCAAGGTTAAAGAGCTGTTTGAGTATATTTACATTTCAGTTGAACTGAACCACTGCCTTGTAAAAGAAACTTTAAATTACTCAAGCTTAGTAGAAAGTCCACCACATGAAAAACTGTACTTCTTCACCAATGATCGAAAAAGGTTTAAACCCTTTTCATTAGGTTACTGGACTGCATGAATGTCTATACTAACATTTGCATGTAGTGATAGAAGAGTACTTACACCTTAGTTTTGTTTATCTGTTTGATGCTGTAAATTATTGTTTAGCCAACCTCTATTAAATAATAAAGTCTAAACTAGTGCAGTTTCTTTTCCTGTTGAACCACCTTAGTGATGTAGAATATATGAGATCATATGTTCTACATAAAAAATGCAATGCAACTTACAGAATTACACACATATGTACATAAATACACATATGTGTATAAAAATATTTTATAATGGAATTAAGCTCATCCTCATCTTTAACTGTAAAAATCAGCAGCTTAGAACAGCTACTTTACAGAATTTTTGGATACAAGAAACATTTAAAACCCGCAAAATAAATCTTAAAGTACATATTCAAGATGAAATATGGAGAGAAGATTGTGTTCAGTGAAGAAAATTAGGACAAACCTGACAGTTAAGCACAGTACTTAGTGTTGATGTAGTAACCTTTTACTTGTCTAATTTTTTTTCCCCGAAGTCGTACATTGTGGTAGACTGCAAGAAAAGCTACCTATTCTGCTTGGGTAAACAACAATGGAGCATGTAATAAGGAAAATGCCATTGCCTAAACCATTGAAAATCAATGTGAAACCATCAGTATAAACTTTCTGGAGTTGCATACTGATGTAGAAAATAATTGCCACTCTTACGATGATTCACTGTGCTTGTGTCAAGACATCAATATTTCAGTTACTTGAGTTAAATAAAATCATGTTTTGAATAGAATTGCTAATAATCTGTTAATAATTTATCTAAATCATAAAATTTAAATTTCAAGTTAAACTTTAAATACTGTCCTGAAACTTTTTTCACCATAGGTGAAACATTATAAAAAATATGGATTGTAAAGAAAAATGATCCTGGAAATAGCAACACAGAACTACATATATGCATTGTCCTTTCTTCTCTCTACCCAAGCTTTTAACTTACTTTTCTGCAACTTTTCATGTTTCCTTTGTCCCAAACATATATGTAAAAGCCTTTGACTTGAAAATGTAGTATGTCAATATCTTTAGTTGAACATTTGCATTTATTTCCAGGAACAAATGATGAGAAAAAAACAAGCAATGCATCTTGATGCACGCTATGTTACAATGGTAGAAAATGCATATTACTACTGTAATCCCCCTCCAGCTGAAAAAACTGTGAAGAAAAAACGTCCTCCTTTGCAGGAATATATTCGTAAGCTTCTTTACAAGGATCTCTCCAAAGTCACCACAGAGAAGGCAAGTCCTTTTAAAATCTTTAATACAGGTTTTACTGGAAGTGATATAGTGCCTTCAGGGTTTGGGGAGGGTTGTAATTTTTTAATTGCAAGCAAGAGGGATCATTTTTTTGTTCCTACTTGTTAAGATAGCTTAATTTCTTTTATTGTAATGCATAGAAGTTCCATTCATGGACCTGTGTTCTCCACAGCATTAAGTGCTGCACAAATATAGAATGAAATGAGAATCTTTGTGCTAAATACCTTGTGTTCAGAGTAAGAGATAAAAGACTACAGTTAAATACAGACTGTAAGAGCAAGGAAATTACAGAACAGATTTGGATGGCTTCATTAGTAGCTAGAGAACAGAAGTTGGGTTACATGTATGGAGTTTTCCATAGCTACTGCAGATCTGGAGGATGCTTGAAAAAGGGAATGAGGTTGCTTGCAGATGCCTACGGAGATTTCATCCCAACTGAGAGATGTGGGGATGACAGTGAGTAACCTGATATTTTGCCTGCTAAAATGTTGTTTGTCTTAAAATTTGGTTTAGGTCCTGAGACAGATGCGCAAGCTGCCTTGGCAGGATGCAGAAGTAAAAGACTATGTTATATGCTGTATGATCAACATCTGGAATGTGAAATATAATAGTATTCACTGTGTAGCCAACCTCTTAGCAGGGTTGGTCCTATACCAGGAAGATGTTGGAATTCATGTTGTGGATGGAGTACTAGAGGATATTCGACTAGGAATGGAGGTAAGCAACCGACATTCTTACTAAGATAATCATCTACGTATGTTGAAAGGAAAATAGTAAAATAATCTTGCTTAAAGAAAGGTATCCTTGGATTTTGGATTGTTGTTTGATGACTTCTTTACCTCAGTTGTTTGCTTTGTGTAGGTTTATTTAAATTAAAAAAAAACAACACCCCAAAATAAACCCCAGCAAACTGCAGACATTACTAGGATGGTTGCTTTGCTCCCCTTGTAGTAATGACATACAACTTGTTCTTTCACAGTTTAGTCAGATTCATGCACCTTAACTTTGGAGACTAGTCCATATTTTTATAGGTGAATTTACAAGAATTCTCTGGGCAAGATGGAGTGTGTGCTAAATGTATTTGAACTTTATAATAACTATTAGTTGGCCAGCTTTCATAACTAGTTTTTAATATTTCATTTTGTTAGCGTATGTAGCCAGAAGTAACTATCTTTCATTATAACAAATTCCTTCAAATTTTTTATACTGTGTTTTTTCTTTAAAAGAAAACAACAAGCAAACCAAAACCCCACCATACAACAAATCTTTTACAAAGATTCTGTTTTGTCTGCATGATAAAGTGATTTTTTTTTTGTTGTTCTTTTTTGATAAAGGTTAACCAGCCAAAGTTTAACCAACGGCGGATCAGCAGTGCCAAGTTTTTGGGGGAGCTTTACAATTATCGAATGGTGGAATCAGCTGTAATATTTCGAACTCTGTATTCTTTCACATCATTTGGTGTGAACCCTGATGGTAGTCCTAGTCCACTGGACCCTCCAGAGCATCTTTTCAGAATCAGACTAGTTTGTACTATCCTCGATACCTGTGGGCAGTATTTTGACAGAGGATCCAGCAAACGTAAACTTGATTGCTTCCTTGTATATTTTCAGGTATGCTAAACTAAATTCTATGTAGTTCTGGAGATTTCTGTAACAAGCTGAATGTGAGTCAGTCTGTTACTTACTTACATTGTTTTCTAGCAGTATAGTTCTTAGAATCCTGTCTGTCTGATAGCAGTTTTATTTTAAAGTGATGTGTATGTTCAGTTATATGTAGATGTTACTGTTCCAGCAAAGTTGCAGAACACTGGGGTAGCGGTAGGTTCACTGAAGGGTTTGGGTTCTCCCCCTTCAGGGGATCTTGGCAAGTGGGAAAATGGGCTGACAGAAACCTTGTGAATTCCAGCCAAGGTAAGTATCAGGTCTTCCAGTTGGGATGGAATAGCTCCATGCAGCAATACTGCCTGGTACTGACTACTTAGCAGCTTTGCAGGAAAAGGTGTGGGACTCCTGGACTGTATGAACATGACATAAAGCTTTGCACCATTAGGATGATGAAGGCCAACAGTGTACTATGTTGTGTTGGCAAGGGTGTAGCCAGAGGATTGAATGATTTTTGTTTTACTTTATTTTTCACTTTCCTTCTTGGCACTTGTGAGGCCACATCTGGAGCACTGTTTCCAGGTCAGGGCTTCCCGGCAGATGAGAGACATCCGCAAACTGAGCTGGGTCCAGTGGAGGGTCACCAAAATGATCAGGAGGCTGTCAGTGCTCACATTGTGGGTTTACTCAGCTTGGAGAAGAGAATGCTCATTAAGTTGCTGTCCTCAGCTAATAGCGTTTGTAGAGAAGGAGTCAGAACTTCCCAGGAGTGCATAGTGAAAGGATGAGAAGTAATGGTCACAAGGTGCAGCAAGGAAAGTTCTGACTCAATAGATGTAATGGAGGGGGGGAAGGATTTCATAATGGGGATGTTTAAACACTGGAATGAGTTCCTCAAAGTGGGGAATTCCAGTCCATGGAGTTCATGTTAAAACTCTTTGGCTTTAATTTCTTTGTCTTTCTGCTTCTCTCTTCAAATTGTACTAAAACAAGGGTGTGTATATATATATATATATAAATATATAAAAATAAGGTGATAATGACTTATTTCAGACCTCCAGAATGGATATCCTTCATCTGTATACAAGATGTAAAATGATGTTTTGAAGTACAGCATGGTCTTGTTTTTAAACCCAAAATAAACTTGTCAGTGAAAAAGTCAATGTATTTTTGTTACACCTTATGGTTTCAGACAAGCATTCCTTTTGACCATGTTACCTTTTAAATTAAAAAATCTGTTGCTCTTAACATTGTTTTCAGATGTTATTTTTGCTACACCTTTGTTCTTGGATTCTACTATTAGGTTCACCTAGGATCAGCATTTATTTCTTACAATTTTATTGTAAAGGGAATGTGCTAATTTATTATGAAGCAAACTCTATCAGTCACTTAATGCTAGCTGCAGTCTTAAAACTTCTTGTGATGTTTCCCCCCTTTTCCTCATAATATGCCTTTGGGGGAATTAATTTTCTTAAATACACATAGGAAGGGAGTTGAAAGCTGTCTGGTCAAGTGCTCATCTCTCAATGAAAGAATCTACCTTTAGAAGGCGCTTTCTTTTCAGTGCTTTTTTGCTCAGTCTTCATACTTCTGGCAATTGTTATGATAAAAGGAGCATGTTCTTAATGTTTGTGATACCCAGTGTTACCAAACAGTGTTTAGCGATATCAAAATATCTGACAGTTGTATGAAATAGGAGAGCAGTGATGTGAAATCTTTTGCGTTTTTTACTGTACAAACATAGCTAAGCATTACAAACATAATAAGTTGTGTAGTTTATAAATTTCACTGTGCATGTAATTTATTTGAATATTTTGCGTTCTAGCGGTATGTGTGGTGGAAAAAAAGTCTGGATGTTTGGACAAAAGACCACCCATTTCCTATAGACATAGACTATATGATCAGTGATACTTTGGAACTGCTAAGACCAAAGATAAAGCTCTGCAATTCTCTGGAAGAAGCCATCAGACAGGTGCAAGACTTGGAACGAGAATTCTTAATAAAATTAGGTAAGAAAGCGTACAAGCGAAATGAGTTGGTTTTGACAATTCCTGTATTTCTTTAAATTGTCTTTTGTATGGTGGTGATGATAGGTAACTTGTTATTTGCATGGTACAATCTTTTTAATCTCATGATAGGAATATTTGTGTAACTTCTTTACATTTTTCTCATCACCATAGAGATCATATAGAATCTCCATAACTCTGAAGTGATGGAAAAAAAAAGTCAATACCTATACTATTAATATAGTAGTATTTGGAGTGGGAGAGTGTGTCTGTGTGTAGATACATTATATTAGTATATTCAGTAGTATGGTGCAAATGATGAGGAAGAAAACTCAATATCATCAGAAGAATTTAGGAAGCATGCTCTACTATGAAGAGCAAGGAGTATCTGTGCACTCAGTTCCTGCAGCCTGTTGGTTGGTAAGCACTGACGAAAACCAGCTTGGTCATTTTGGTAGATTGGTTGCTTGCAACTCAGTGTTCCTTCCCCAGTTCTGGATTTCACCAAAGGTAATGTGTCAAAGTAAGCATTAGTGTAAGACTACAATAAAAGAGTAAAAAAACCAAAAAACCTTAAAAAACCCCACAGTCAGGTACCTTGAGCATTACACTTCCTTTGGAATAATTTTGAATGGACTTTGTTTCAGTAGAGGCCAGAGGATGATTTCCTTTTCATGAATTAGAGCTTTGTTTCAGTAGAGGCCAGAGGATGATTTCCTTTTCATGAATTAGAGCTTTGGTTGGATTATTAAAGTTTTTTTTTTTCTTCTTAATATGTACCTTTTGGCTAGGTTCCATGCTAGCTTGTAGTTCTTGCTGAGATTACAGTAATGTGTATTTATAAATCCTGCTGCGTTAAAAATCAGTAATTCCTGGAAAAAAAGGTTGGGCTTGCAGCACGGCTCAGTTGACAAAACACTGGTTAGTGCATATCTAAAACTATCATCTTCATATTAACCTTTAAAACTTTTGGACAAATCAGTTCTTATTAATTATTGGATAGTACTGTGCTCAATTCTCATTAAATGGAGATGTTTTCTAATCTTCTATTTTTATTTGAAGACAAGCTTGTTCATTAAAAGCTTTCATATGTAAATTTTACACTATGTAAGTGTTAATTAGAGCCTTAATAGCACTTCATCTAGTTAGACAAATAGAATTTTTAAGAATAAACCTTTAATCCAGTGGGATAATTATGTGTAAGAGCCAGGTAAAACATTGCAACTTCTGGTTTACATGGAATTTGTTTTTTTAATATGCTGTTTGTTTAATTGACATGCCTTAAAATTACCTACGTAGTAATGTAGATAAAAATTTCCTTATGGTATGATCTAAATACCAGCTTTTATGCTTTCAAAATGATAACCAAGAAGCAATTTACAAGTAGTGACACAAACTGTAATATTCTTTTGAAAGACACTTGGCACTTCTTTCCTAGAAATGCCTGATTTCTGATTTTTGAAGGTTATGATGATAGGTGCAAGCACATCTGAAGGAAATGAGGTTTTTAATACTTGAGCAAAAGCTCTAGTAAAACTGCAGTTCTTGATCAGTTTGTCCCCACAGTTTCCCAGCCCATGGACAGTAACACCAAGAAGGTACTGTGTGAAAGACCATGGTGTGCTTTGCATTTGTCAGTCCAAAGTGTAATTCTAGGCAGAACAGTGGGTGGCTTGTTGCCTGCAGGCTGTGCATTTGGGACTGACTGTTGGTTCCTGTGCTGCTCTGGTGGGTTTCTGCCAGTAAGAATATAGGGCGATTCAAAAGGAACTTGTGCATAATTGTGGAGCAGCACGTGCTTTGAAGAGCCCAGTATTAACAAGTGGAGGGAGGGGGGAGAATGCTTTGACATGTCTGGAACACGAAGGAGGAAGTGTGTGTGTGTGTTTACACAGAACTGAAATCCTCAGTAACTGCCATACAACCATATATACTAATAATTTTATTTCTGAGTTTTGTCTGATTTGAGCATGCCTCTGAAAATTCACCTCCTTCTAAAGCTGATCTTTGTGATCTTAGTCAAATTTTTGTAGAGACCTGGTTGTGTTTGTCTGCATATTGGATCTCTTAAAGGAGGAGAAGTGAAGAACAAACCAACAAAACCCCAATCAGATATGCCTTCAGAATCTAGACTTCTGCTTGGGAATTGTGTACTCTTGCATTTGTTCTTTGCATATGGAGAGAACAAACGAGGAGTGGCATGAACACAGAACCGACGTGTTCATTTGCTCTCCAAAAAACTTCACGCTAACAGCCAACCCCAAGTGTGGTCAGTATGATGTCAAAACGTGAATGACAAACTGCAGAGTAACTTGTATTAATTCCTTATTAAAATCTTTCAAAAATTGCTTGCTTAGTTCTGCTGTGTTGCAGAAGACTGGCATCAGCGTTGCTTTATGTTAGCTCAAACCATGATCCTCTGGAGGATTAAGTAGCTTTGTAAATTAATGAAACCGTAAAAGAATGTATGAGAACAACAGTGTATATGCTGGAACGTTGTTCTGTTTTGCATTGGATGACTAATTTTTTGCAGTGACCGTTCTTGAAAAACAGATTGATTTTATTTTTTTTTTTCCACCCCTGAATCAGTACCATGCTCAATTCTTAAATATTTTCTCTGAAAACGATTGATTGAAGTCTATATCTAAGACTAAACTGGACACTGAAAGAAGCTAAAGCTCATTGTTCGCTGCTGTGGGAATGGTATAGGTAAGGGTATTACATTGAAGGATACCTTATTAAAAGAAAACAGAGGTTTAGGGAGCTACGCTTGATAACTTGCACACAGAGCAAACCAAAAGGTCTTGAGAGACAGCAAGCAGGACAGTAAGGAAAACTACAAGGTGAAGTAAAACAGTGAAAGAACTATCAGTCCTGTCTGCAAGAAGGGTGAGCATACTAGATAATACTTTTGGAAGAGATTGATTTCTTAAAGACTTTATATAGGTGCCTACATCCTCATAGGTTCAAGTGCAGCCTCAGAGCATGAAAAGAGGGTCAGACAGTTTTATTACAGTCTGAGAATATAGTTGTTTCAAAACCTGTTAATTGGCAGTAGTGTGAAGTACTGTAACTAGGACTGCAGGGTCTTGATGTGTTCTGTGGCTCTGCTGGTTTTGTAGAGCATCTATAACTTAGTGCTCGTGTTTCAATAAGGTTGCACATTTCATTTGCAGATATTTTGAAGCAGTTTGCACAGTGCAGCTTCTTGATTGCTGTTCTGTGGGAGATTTTAAACATTCTTCATAACATTTTCCTCCTTTTCTGGCAGGGAAATTATTACCCTTTATAAATAAGGTAGCTATATAGAAAATATTTCATTCAAAAGTCAAGTATTACAACCCATTGGAAGTTTTAGTGTTCAGTAACAATGGGCTTTTGCAGTGATCATCCACATGTAACGGGTGGTTATATGTGTTCTACTACTTTCTCTTTTTCCACGTTTCAGGAATTGTGAATGACAAAGATTCCAAAGATTCCATTACGGAAGGAGAGAACCTGGAAGAGGATGAAGAGGAGGAAGAAGGTGGAGCAGAGACAGAGGAACAATCTGGAAATGAAAGTGAAGTAAATGAGCCAGAAGAAGAGGTGAACTTAATCATTTACTTCCCTCACATAAAAGAGTAATCGGTATTTTGATTACTCATTATTTTCTGAAGCCCTTCTATCTCGCAGAGTTAGCAGGTGAAATATGGGTGTGCACAACCCATTCAGTACTCTGAGGATATTTCCATCCCAGTTTTGTATATATGGAAAACTGAATGAAGTGTCTGAGGCTTATTCTAGAGAATTTATGGCGGTAATGTGAACCTGACAGCTTTATTCAGGGTATGTGCTGCTTCTGAACAAAAAGAGGCCTTTAGTTTTTGGCATGAAAACACTTTCAGATAATTATCTTTATCTGTTTTAGAAGCAAAAGTATTGACTAGATGTCTGAGCAGTTGTGTAGGAAAAATAACAGGTGTTCAGAGTATGCTTGTATAATGTGAATAAATAAGAGAGTTATGGAGCGTAACAACCTTCCTTGTTTACTCTGCCAATCATATTTTGAATCAAAAATGGTGGAGCCAATAAAAAAAGATGTGTACATAGAAATTCTAACTTGTCACTATGACACAGCAAAATTTATGTGGCAATGGTAGTGTTAGGAGAAAATGAGTTCATCGAGGTAATAGGAAATACTTTTCTCCTTATGCTTGCGTTTGTTGGTCTGCTAGTAAGCTTTCTTCCAGTCCATGCTTCTCAGTGTTAAAGTTCCTGAAGTTTGGGTAGGTTTGTGCCTTTACCCACACATTAATAGTATCGTTAGAATCAGAAGTCGTGATGGGGTAGGGAAAGGACCTCTGGAGATCTTCTTGTCCACCCTCCCTTGCTCAAAGCAGAGTCACCTACAGCAGGTTGCCTGAGGCAGTGTCCAATCAAGTTTTTAGTATCTCCAAGAATGGAGGCTGCACAACTTTTCTGGGCAATCTATTCCAGTGTTTAGGCACCATCACAGTAAAGAAGGCAGGTTTTCTTATATCTAAATGAAATTTTTGAACTTGTGTCTGAGTTAGGGCCCAACTGCTTCTGGGTCTGTCACAGGGCGCCACTGAGAAAAGTCCAACTCCTTCTTCTTTGTTCCCTCCCTTGAGGTATTACACACACTGAGGAGATCTCACCCCACCCTGAGCCTTCTCTTCCCCAGACTAAGCACCACCACCTGTCTCAGCCTTTCCTCCTATAACAGGTGCCCCAATCCCTTAATCATCTTTACAGCCTATTGTTGCATTCGCCTCATGTGTCCGTATCTGTTGTGTATTGGGGAACCCAGAGCCGGGCACAGCACTCCAGATGTGTCTTGCCAGTGCTGGGCAGGCAGGAAGGGTCACCTCATTTAACATGTCAAGAACGTGTTTTCCTAATGCAGCCCAGGATGCTGTCAGCTGCCTTTGCTGCAAGGGTGCATCGCTGGTTCTTGATCAGTTTGCTGTCCTCCGGGACCCCAGGTCCTTCTCTGCCGAGCTGCTTTCCAGCTGGGCAGCCTCCAGCCTGTACTGGTGGAACGGGGTTCTTGTTCCTCAGGCGCTGCACTTTGCATTTCCCTTCATTTAACTTCATGAGTTCCTGCTAATCCATTCCTCCAGTTTGTCGAGTTCCCTCTTGAGTGGCAGCACAACCATCTGGCGTATCAGCCATTGCTCCCAGTTTTCTGCTGTATGTTTGTGTGAAAATGTCAGATAGAGCTGAGCGAGTCCAGACTGAAATATTAAATGCAAAACATAACACATTTACTGAGGCTGAACTGAACAGGTTTGGCTGGGGAGCGGGTCGGAAAGGTACAGAAAAGGTGAATGAGGAACCAGATGCAAGTGGCCTTTTTCATTTTAAAATAGTCAGCAGTTATTCATTGAATATTTCAGGAGGGCTCTGACAATGAGGAAGAAGAAGGTGAAGAAGAAGAGGAAGAAAACACAGATTATCTTACAGACTCCAATAAGGAAAATGAAACTGATGAGGAGAATACAGTATGTATTGTAGCTTAAGATAAGTGAATGGATTTCTACATCTTTAGTTTTCTTTACTGAATGTTTTTTCCCGTGCTGCTCTTAACATGTCTGGGAAAATATGGCAAGAATGCTCCCTGCTATTCTTTCAAATACATTTTAGAGCTTATTTTTTATATTTGCAAATTTCATGATTACTTTCTGAAAATATTTATGCTGTCAACTTTACTACAACATGTTTTCACAGGACTGTGTGCTTTCACAGGTGGTAGCTAGACTGGAAAAGATTGCATAAATGATAGTTTTGCAATGCTAGCGATGGTAGCAAAGTGGTATTATACAACAAGGTAAAGTAGTTACACTCCACTAGATCTCAAAACTAAAAAGGAGAGAAACTACAAAGTGCAGAATTGCTAAAATACAAATTTGGGAAAAGGAGAGAAACTACAAAGTGCAGAATTGCTAAAATACAAATTTGGGATTGGTAAATTATAACACCTGTAGCAAAAGAACCCATTCGTTGAGCCTGAACTGTTACGTAGTAAGGAAAGTAATGAACATTACAGCCAGTACCCTAACACATTGTTCTAGAAACAATGTTATGCTTTCCAAATACTGAAGGATAGTATTTGTTTTGAAAAGACCATCTAACTTTATGGACTTACTGGGAAAATTAGTTAAATTAGGTGTGGTAAGGATAGAGACTTTTCTTTGTATTTTTGCCGTATCTAGAATGTGTACGTGCACATCTGTGCACATACACCAGTATGTCAGGATGTATGTATGGCCAGTATGACTGGCCAGCTTTCATAATAATTGATGCAATAAGGGTCAGAAAATATTTCTTCAAGAAAATAATTCAGGCTGAAAGCTTTTTTCTTTAATAATTCAGTTTTTTAAAGCTTTTGACTATGTATGATACGTAATAAGCAATAAGGATATTGTTCCACTTATTTCTAGACTGCATATTCATATTTCTGAAACTAACGTAGTAGAATGTTTATTCCCACTGCAATAGGAAGTAATGATTAAAGGAGGAGGACTTAAGCATGTCCCTTGTGCAGAAGATGAGGACTTCATTCAGGCATTGGATAAAATGATGCTGGAAAACCTTCAGGTATAGATATTTATTTTCTTGAATTGATATAATTTGCTGTACAGCAAACTGTATTCGATTGTTTTAATTTTTAATTTTTTAAAATTAAACTTTTAAATATAAATGATTTTATATTACATATATATAAATATTATTTTTTATTTTTTTTAAATAAGCTATTGAAATGCTTAGCTTCCTGTAGTAAAGAACATGAATTTTTTTTTCTTAGCTGTGGCCTCTTCTCTGCAGTTGACACATCTGGATAAGTAGGTTTTAGTAAAATAGATGTTAATGGTATTGTTTTTCTAGTGAATATATGACATGCTGACATATATAACAGCTGCATCAGACACTATATGATGCTTCTGACTTTATCCTAGAGCATCCATGCCTAGGTTTTAATATGTTTAAAATGTAGCTGCATTTATGTTTACATAACCTTTAAGTTCTTTTTTTTGTTCCAGTTGCATCTAATCAGTAGTTTTGAATATAGCAAGCCCTGTATGAGGAATACATTACTAAGAGGCTACAAAAAAATCTTGAATGTAGAATGTCCTTTCTCAAGTATGTCTAATTAAGTCTCTAGATTTCTTTCTTTAGAAGGTTGTTATTTAGAATTCTCTTTAAGATTTGAAGTACTCTGTCCCTTTAACTGTCTTCTTCACAAGCAAGGAAAATAAAGGGAAATATGTAATAAAGCCTAATACGTTTATTTCTATGTTGTTCCATTTTCCTGGGAGGTTAAATAGTTTCTCAGTCATGAAAATATGCATGTTGCCAGACTTAACTGACATTTTTAGTATCTGATCGTTTATATAATTTACCACTTTTTTTTTTTATAGCAACGGAGTGGTGAATCTGTTAAAGTACATCAGTTGGATGTTGCTATTCCTCTACATCTCAAAAGTCAACTGAAGAAGGGTCCTCCACTTGGTGGTGGGGAAGGAGAGTCAGAGTCTGGAGACACAATGCCATTTGTCATGCTAACACGAAAAGGCAACAAACAGCAGGTAGGAGTTTACATAAAGTATAGATACTGTTTAAATAACTAAAATCCTTTCACTTAGAAGTCACACAGGCTTTTTCATTCCTCACCCTTTTCTCAGAATGGGGTACAGATAACTTAATTTTGCTAAACAGAAAATACCATATGTAGGTTCTTGGAGTTCTTGGCTGTTAATAGAAATCACGTAGAAAAATTCTGCGGTTAAGTTATACCATTGCTAGTTACATTTGGTGATTACACCAGTAGGACAGTGGTATGTTTTAAATGTATTTGAAGTATAGTTGTGGACGATGAATGGATGCAGTTGATGTACTGCCACTGAATATTGAAAGGAGTAGCAAAAAATAAAAAGGAAAATTCCAGAATCTTCAAGATTCTACAGATTCTTCTGAAAACGCTTTCAGCTTCAAGTCAAGATATATGTCATTTGCTAAATTCCATTTCCTGAGTGACTGCCATTTGGCTGAATTTGTTCACCTTGCCAAAAAAGTCATTATCTCTGAAGACATTTATAGGGGACTATTCCAGAACACACTGAGTGAATCTGTTGGAGAAACTTAAATGGAAATAATGTCGATAAACCAAACAAACTCCTTGCTTCATGCAGCCAAGCTATATATCTGTATTGGCTTGTTTCTCCAGTATGTTTGAATTTTCTTAGGTCAGCAAATGCATAGTATACAAATTAAATACCTAACATGTTCCACATGCATTTGTCATCATGGTTTAGGTCTTGTAAAGACCCTTTTAATTTTTGTTGTGTAAATTGATGATGAAAATGAACGAGTTTATATGGAAAGGAAACCCAAGGCACTGTTTCATTCCATGCATCTCTACTATTTAAGTGTTTAGATCCCTGTAATTACTCTGTTTGGACTTTTGTTAACTGAATTGTGACAGTAGTGTAACAGTTGAGGTATATAAACCCAAAGTAGAGTCTGTCTTTTCTTTCATATGAAAGACACTTCAAAAATTCATGTAGTAAGTGACGCCTCTTATAAAACATTCAACTGCTGAGTGTGGAAGTGGCAGTACCTATTTGAGTGGGCACATACATGCTTGCATTTAGTAGTGGTGATTAACTGATTTCCTTACTATGTTTGTTTGGTTATTCTGTTTTCCTGGAACTTGAGTGTTGTATATAAATTTGTTGTGGCTTAACCCCAGCTGCCAACTGAGCCCTTCACAGCTGCTCGCTCACTCCCTTCACAGTGCAATGGGGGAGAGCATCAGAAGAGTAGAAGGGAGAAAGTTTGCGGGTTGAGGTGAAGTCAGCAAAAGCCCCATGTGCAAGCAAAGCAAGGAATTCATTCACCACTTCCCATGGACAGGCAGGTGT
>JAVJGJ010000057.1:68759321-68772682 GCA_035590215.1 Microhierax caerulescens | reverse complement strand
AAAACCCACAACTTTTGCCTGATCTGTCTCATCTAGTATCTATTTATATCTCATAAATAAATCTAGTTTATAGGGTTTCACTGTAACCAGGTTTTTGTCAAGTCTTTGCAAGGGTCTGTCTTAACTGTTTCAAACACAGTTTATTTTCAAATGCTGCATCTGAGTACTTGGTGTCTTCTTACGCACATCATTCATCTGCTGCTAGTGGGGCACTACTATCTAATAGATACCTTGAGATTTCTTAGTAATGATTGCATTAAATACTAACCATACATAGTGAGGATTTTGCTTTTACTATATACCTTCTCAACAGAGGTTTTGATAATGTATCTTTCTGTCTCTAGCTTTTGACAGCGTAGCAGAAAAGAACACTTAGAAATTTGCTCTGCTTCTGTTTCTGTGGAAATAGGTGACAAGAACAAGCAGCAGGATTCAGACTAGTACCAGTTTGTGACATATTGAGAGTGATTATCCTTAAATGTATTACCCTACATATAGCACAAAAATATTTCTTTCTAAGTATGTTCACAAATTTTAGCATTAAGAGGTTTCTGAAAACTATTATTTCAGTTGCAGTTAAGATTAAGAATCACTTTTCTATTCTGGAGCTTCTGTGGAAATAAAAACTTGGATTATCTGAGGCTGGGGAAAAAGAAAGCATCTTCCCTACGCCTCTGAAAATCTCAGCTGTATTTTTCAGAGAGAGGGTACTTCCATAGGAGTGGTACTAAGCTTACCTTTACCATAGCTTATAGCAAATCAGGTAATCGGTTGAATATCGGTAGCGGGGATGTTTGCATGTGGGGGAGGAGGAAAAGACTAAATTTGGCACCACAGTTGTCTCCGGACTAGTAAGAAGCCCTGTGGAGCTCAAATCATTCCTAAAAGGAAAAGTACCAGCCAAGGAATGAATGCCAGAGGATATCTGAAATGCTTGGAACCTTTCTTCTCTGTTATCACAAGGGATAGTAGAAATTCTGCTCAGGGACTTCATCTCTTTAGAAAATAGAGACCGTTGGAGGGAGATGCAGCTTTCTGAGCCAGCCGTGGTGCCTTTATCTCAAGATTAGTGTAATTCACTGTGAGGGTGTTGGCTTGTATGAAAATAAGAAATAAAGCATACAGCTATGTGTTTCTGTAGAAAGTTGATCGGTTTTGTTCCCCTTAAATACTGTGTGTAATAGTCTTTTGCCTTAGCAGCACATCAGTATTTTTTGTATGTTCTCAGTGTCTTTAGGAGATCTAAGTGTCTTGTATTTTCTAATGGTTCCTTATCTGAAATAAAAGTTTAAAAAAAAAAACACAAACAAAACCAAGAAACAACGCACTTTCAGTACTCGAAGTAGAAACTTCTGTAGAAAGTATCTCATCACAATAATGTAGAAATAACCATAACCCTGCTGCATTTTGGGTTGTTTTGGGATTGGTTTTTCTGTGATGAGCACTTAAAAATGTACTTTCATTTGCAGTTTAAGATCCTGAATGTACCAATGTCTTCCCAACTTGCTGCAAATCATTGGAACCAACAGCAAGCTGAACAGGAGGAGAGAATGAGGATGAAAAAGCTCACTTTGGATATCAATGAACGGCAAGAACAAGAGGACTACCAGGGTATGAAAATCACCAAGTATTTAATTTTAATTTTTATTTTCAGAGGAACTTTCATGGATCTAGAGAAAATATTGTTTGTGATGACTAGCTAGCAGTTCGAGTTCTGAATATTGGTTTGCAATACTTCATGGAACACCTGTATTTTAATTTGTCATTCATTATTTACTCTCTAGTTTCTGTGCTTGAAGAAGTTTTTACAGCTTTTGCATGAAACAGACTTTTCAGGTGGGCCTCAGATCTCAGCATTTCCATTTATTTTGGGAAAGGGGAAGAACTGAGACTTACCTTAAAAATAACACAAAATTAATCTGATGTTTGTGGCATTGCTCCGTTACTGCAAGGCAATTGAGTTGGATACAAGAGGAGTTAATTCTGTGCAACTTAAACTCTGCTTTTTAGATACTAATAGTTATTTTAGATATTCATAGTATTTACAGTCTTCATCAGTCTAGCTAAGACTTGCAAATACGAAAAGGTAGCCTTCACCTGAGAAATAAAAACTGTCACCTCAGCTTGTGTTGCTAAGGGTTCTAGAGTGCTACAAATATGGAGCATAAGAATATATTAACAGAATTAAAGTTTTGTACAAATTATATGATCTAATTTGGTTTTTTAGAGGAACGTAAGGCAGGCATTTTGGAACTTGGACAGATTGAAGCAAACAGTTAATACAACTGATCTGATAGCCCCTAAACTGATGTATTTGATGTGTTTGGTTGTTGGGTGGTTTGTTTTGTGGTTTGGTGTTTTCTTTTTTCAGACTCAACTTTCCTTGGCTTACAAAGATAGTAGATAAAACCAGACCAATAAAGCTGATCATAATCAGTTCTTACGTTAGTATTTCCATTTAACATCTCCAAAGTACTTGCCCTGTTTTTTTGTAAAGATGTTGAGTCTGGTGGTAATCACAGTATAAGTAGTTAATTAACAGGAAATCTCATTTGAGGTATTTAGTGAAAGGTCATCATTCATCAAGAAACGGGAAACTCGAATTAAAGCAGCTCTAATAAACAGTGTGGAATCTAACACTTCTTTCAGAACTTTGATATTGCAAGTTTAATTCTTGTACTCATAAAAGTGAGTATTTTTTCCAAAATGAGTGTCTACAGAGCTCTGAAATGGTAACACAGTATATTCTTAGTATTAAATATCCTAATCAACTTATTTTCTGAGACACTGCTCTCCTATATAGCCCACCTATGAAAAAAAGGGAGACACAGTATTAGAATTAGACATTTAGACTCTAGAATTAGACATTTAGGTGCTTTTCTCAGGCTTTTTGTGCGTTTTTCCTCATTAATGATATTTCTGGTGTTTTTACTGGTCAGGTCATTTGGGGGTTTATGCCTTGTCATATGACTTTGTTAGTATCTTTATAAATCAGTCTGTTTGATCGAAGCCTTTATTGTGAGAAATTGTGCTTTTTATCCAAAAAAGGATCACAATTGATTATGTCCAAAAAAAATGAATCAAACAACTGCTACTAATTGATAACCAGTAATTGTCAATTGGTTTCTACTTTCTCATAGATTTTCTAGGTGTCATGTATAAAGCATTAATAAAGGGGTAAACCAATGCAGAAGAGTGAGCTTTTTCCATAGCTGGTGTCCATTTTTAAAATGGGTATTGATTTTTTTATTAACTTGGGTAATATACACAGTAAAACCAAACTAAAAAGGACCTTTTAATCAGGTTAAAGAGGTCATATTAATTCCTCTTTGGAATTATATTTTATTTAGATATTGTGCAGTTAATTGTTACTTTTGAAGAGTCAGCTTGCCTGTAACAAGTTGGTACATACCCATTGAAAGAAAAAGATGGTTTTAAATTTCTGTTCCAAGCTTTGAAGTTACCAATGGAGGAAGAAGTCTCAGTTTCTGGAAAAATGCCTCAGGGTTGTCCTAACATTTGCACTTGTATTTGGATTTTTTTTATTTGCACAAGGTAGCTAATAGGTTAAAATTCACTAATGTACTTCAAAGTAGTATCAGATAATCATTTAATACTTCAGCAATGTTTATTAGTATTTTTTAAAATAACATTTTTTATTTAAAGAAATATTAGGAACTGGATGATTCTCTAATTTAGGCTAGTATTTTTCTGTGTAGATATTTTTTTTTTTCTTCACTAAAACCAAAGGTAGGTTGACATGCCTTCAGCCTAGCTAATACATTGTGCTCCCCTGCCATTTCTTCCTTCTGTTACCTTCTCCATTACTCAGTTTCTCAGTTACTGACTTTTCACAAACCCCAGTATTTTCTTGCACCTACACTGTGGAAAACAGAAGAGACAGGCATGTACATACTTGCTCATTCATTCCTTGCTTCTAGTGTCTGGCTGGCAATGTACCATAATCTCTTCCTTTTTTCTTCCCGAGTCTTGTCATTGCCAACAGAGAACTCTCGGCATACAGAATTGGTTTAAAGGATGTTATTTCATGATATTTACAAAAATGGACTGTCAGCGTGTTGGATGGCTTTCTTTGCCTTTTCCAGGTGTCAGTAGGGGAGTATGTGGAGCTTAAATACATGGTTTGTTAACTATTGACAGCAATATTGTCTATTAAAATTGTACATGATTTCCCAGTTTCTTAAAGATTGGGTGGATAACTTACTGAAAGCCTCATGTGCATTTTGTAAATGGCAAGAGAATCTTGTTAAAGTCTCTAGTTTTGCGCTGTGCAAGTTACTGTAAGAGTAGCAGGAGTTTGTTTCTAGCAGATGATGGCTATGTGACTCCAATGAGATTACCAGAGATTAGAGAACTAGACAGAGCAGACTTTCAAACATAATCTGTTTAAAAGCTTATTCGATTTTCTCCTTCGTTTATTCCGTCTGTCTGTTTGCTGAGTAATGTAGATTCTTGCACAGGTGGACTGTCAGAAATACTTTCCATTAGATGCACTAACATATGGACAGAGCTTATGTGGAGATTCCTATGATGTATTCATAATTATATTGGGTACTTAACCAGTAACTTAGCCTGGTAAAGAGCTATATTGTATCATTAAAAAATTACATTTTAGAAATTTTTAGCAAATGCCAAAGTAAAATACTTACCTAGGCTAAACTGCCTAAAATTTGGATGTCCGGGGCTAAACTGGGTAGTGCAGGCTGTTTTCTGCACTCGCCAATTTTTTCCCACTGATCATAAAGTGAAAAACTCCATCCATGGGACAGCTGGTGTAATGTAGGTCAGCTGAGTCACCCTCTTCAGGTGCCTGTCTTCTCTGTAAAAGGATCCTATTATGGCCAGCTTAGACTTCTCAGTGCCTAATTTTAGGACAGGTTTCTTGCTGAGTCTTTAATTGGCAGCAGCATTGTCTAGTTGTTACTATTTGAGGGTAGTTTCATGTTGTGGCTTCTCATATGGCTGTGAAGCTTTGTCCCCAATCATTGATAAAGGAAGTGGTGGCTGATATATTTACAAAGAAAAGGTCACAGGCTTTTTTTGTAAGCACCTATGATGAAAACCATTGCTGGCAGTTGCTTCTGAAAGAACATCTGGAAATGCAAATTCTTGTTACGGGGTAGCTTGGATTTGTCAAAGCTGTCTATGCAATTTAGTAACTTTTTTAAAATTAGATGTTGTGGAACAAATTGAGTGTTAACCCTGAAGTATTGCCAATTGTAAATAAGATGTCTTTTTTTACTACATGGTGGTGAAATATCCTTGTGTAAATTCCTCTTTAAAATGATGGATAGAAAATGTTTTTAACTTTCTTCTGCGTAAAATTACAGAGATGCTGCAGTCTCTGGCACAGCGTCCAGCTCCAGCAAATACTAATCGTGAACGGCGGCCTCGTTACCAGCATCCGAAGGGAGCACCTAACGCAGATCTAATCTTTAAAACTGGTGGGAGGTAGGACAATCTTCCTTTAAATGTGGTAATTCCGGTTCTAGGCAAGCAATTACCTTCATAATTGGAAGAGATAATGATCTGTGTACTTGCAAGTGCATTTGTTAGTAGTTTCCATTCTAAAGAACTCTGTTAAAATACTGAGCAGTGTTTTGTGCTTCTAACACGGTGTCTATTAACACCTCCTTGACAGAGGTTTGGAAACCAGAGGATTATTTTTCAGTTGTGAAACGACTGGGAGAATCTGAGCCTCTTTTTATAGGGGAAAGGATGCAAGTCTGCGTTCTCAGTGAGAGGGGAGAGGATGTTATTGAATATCTAGAGAAATTCTCATTGTACTTTTTCAGTTTGGTGAATGTGAATTTGAGCGCTCTATCTCTGTATTTGAAGCCATGAATGGAAAGTAAATATAGTAAAGGTGGGGAAGGGGGAGGAGAACCATTGATTTATTGTGTGTGAGAGCATACCAAAACCAGTATTAACATGAAAAGAATCATTCCAGGTTGCCTAATAGTAATTCTGAGACTTTAATGTATCTCAGTGTGTCCTTTCTCACTCAAAGTAAGCTTGCAAATAAACTATTAAATTAACCCTGCAGCACAAATTTGAATAGACAGTTTCAGGTGAAACACAGACTGCTTTCATGTTTTTCTTTTCTTTGCAAGTTAATTTTGGCAGTGGATGGATAGGAGTAACAACTGGGAAGGAAGAGTTTACCTACTAATGGGTCTGTCTTTGTAAACTACCAATAAGTTAACATAATGTACTAAACCTATGTTACAGTACCATTGCCAGATTCTTTCTGGTCCTTTTTTATAGTTATAACTGATGATCACTCACTCCACTGAGACCCTATACAGATATTGCTTGAACAAAACAATCACTCTTGTTTTTTGAAAACAGGCTGTGGTTTGAAAAAATATTTTTTTAAAATTAACCAAATATAACTCAATAAAATGATCAGTGTTGTCCTTTTAGCTTTTTCATATCACTGTGGCCTAATACATAGGAATAGAAACTATTCAGTTACACTGAATTGCCAAAATACCGGCAGGTGTTTCATAAATAACTGTGCAGCCTTCTCTTCTTTGGGTCATCTTTCCCAAATGCCTTGCAGCCTGTATGGGGAGCACGTTGCAGTTATTCTTTAAATATAGCAGCCAGACCAGTAGGTGCAGTATTTGCAGATTTTTTTTAAGTGAGTTCTTTTGAAAGCTTTTTATTTTCAAATGGTTTAGGGAAAATACAATATAGGACTTCACTGTAAACTAGGTCAGACCTTGTCCAGCGAACAGTTTAAGTAGCGTTTGCTTGTTCAAATAGCTGTGCCATGCACTTACAATTCTGTTGTAGTTTTATATTATGTAATTTACTCTTTGTTCCTTTTAATCGGTAAGCTCCTTAGAGCAGGGACCAGGAAATTTGTTTTAGCAGGCATATTTTATTTCTTGTGTCATGCAGTGCTCAGGCTTGTGGTCATGCATCAGTTGAGCCATCTTAGCCTGTAGTAAGGGAATTTTACTTTTCTTAACCCCAACTGAAAGATATTTAAGCAGAGATTTATCAGAGATGGTGGATCCACCTTCTGTGGCTTTTACCACTTCTGGTATAGATTGTCTGTCACCTACATTTTTAGAGCTTCTAATTTATAGGGAAATTAAAGATTGTCTTCTGACTTTGAAGGGTGAACTGCAGTTTCTGCCCAAATTACGTCATGTTTTAGTTAAGCAGTTACCCCATGGACTCTTGAGGACACCAGAGTGCCTTTTGATTTGCTGAGAGAACTGAGCTATTAATTTTAGTATCTGTTTAGGGAAGTTTTCACTTTCCTACATGATGCTGTTATCACTTATGTGATGAGTGAGCTGTGTTGCAGTGTTTCTTTGTATATACAGAAAACTAGTAAGTTATTTTCTTGCAATAGTAACTTGAATTTATTGGAAATAATAATGTATGTTACTTTCGTTAAGGTATGCAACTTTTTATTTTAAATTTCCTGAGGTTAGGGATAATCTGAGCAAATAAATCTCCTTGTTGATTCCACCGTAATGTACAATCTGATGGGTTCTGATAGCTGAAGTTGGGGTGAGGACTTTCTTGCGTTTCAAGTAGTGTCGAGTAGAGAAATGTGAAGGTAAAAACACCAAATCCTTTTGTGCTGCTGACATGTCCTAAGCACCATGTTTCAAACATCTTTTAGCAAGTAAAATCCAAATAGACCTGTCATAATGGATGATTCAGAAATCCATGAGGGCAGCACTGGGTTCCCTTGTATGTTTTCAGCCTTGAACAGCTGGATCTGGCTTTGCAGTTAGTCCTGCTGTCTGCACAAGATTTGGACTAGGTGACCTCCAGAGGGCCCTTGGAACCTAAATTTTTCTGTGCTTCTCTTCGGGTCTAGTGGGGTGCTAAACCAAAACAAACCCAAAAAACCCAAAATCACCCACAAATGTGATGCCTCCTTTGCCTGTGATAAACCCACAGTAAACAAAAGAATGAATTAGTGGCTGTGGCTATATAACGTGCACTTTGTTAAAAAACAAGAGAGGAATCTTTTGCAGTGTTTACTTTGTGATGTATGTAGGTTTTCTATATTGAATTAAATGAAGTGAGATTTACAGACTTTGTCAGATTTCTTCTTATTTAGCATGTGCAAAATCCTGGATCAAAAATTGGAGTTTATTGTTATTTACTTGTAATTGCCTGGTTTAGCCTCAGATTTTAAGACCTGCTAATCCTGCAAGGAGGAGATTCTTTTTGGGACTCATACATTCAAGACTGACTGGCCTTAAAGATAATTTACTGTGACTTCTTTGGAAGTAGGGTTCCTTGATTTGCTTCAGCAAACTGGGAAGGCAACACTTCATTTTTGCCTCCAGTTCTGTGGCATTTGTGTATTAAAAGAGGACTTTGGCCTCCCACTTAAAAATTTTTTTTTTCCTTTGTTTAAAGAGGATGAAGATCTGTTAAATGGCTTGCTTATAAAGTGAAATGAAAGCAACCACATTTTGTGAAATCTGTTTTAAAACATTGATTACCAAGAATTGCAGTGAGAAATTTGACTATAGAGAAAGTGGGCCTTACCAAGGAGGTTTTTTGTCTTGTTAAACCTCTCCTTATTAAAAGCAGTAACCTCAAAACTCACTGCTGTTCTGAAAGTATTATAAAGAAAGAGGACCTGTTTGTGTCAAAAGGTTCATTGGGATGCAGCACTAAGCTGTCAAACTAAACGATCCTCAGTTTAATTGGTAATTTTATGTCTCCTAGTTGCATCTGACTCTTACTTCTGTTTAACCCACTTAATAAGGAAAAATGAAGCATAACAGCAGTAACAGAATGTTAGGATTTTATTAGCTAAATATTCTCATAATAAATAGTACTGCATTAATGCTGAAAAGTCAAAGCATGGGATAATAAGGAAAAATGTGAATTTAACACAATTTCCTGTTTCAGCTACTGGACAAACAGACTTCATACATCACCTGCCATGTAGCTGATGTATTGACCAATATTTGTATTTTGAATTCGCTTCTTACTGACATACCACAAGTCTTGGGCAGCCTAAATCCAATTTCTCTGTTAGTCTTAGTCTGGCTGATTGTCCTATACTACCATTGTCATTTTCTAAAATGAGACAGACTCCTGGGTGTTGGTGTGGCACTGTCTTCAACTAACAAATGTGTTCCTTGGTTATTCATGCTGGTTTTGAAATTTTTAGTTGTCAATTTCAATGATCTCTTGTATTCTTTAAAAAAAAATCAAGAGGTCATCACTTTAGCAGTAGTATTTTGCTAGTTTCAGAGATTTTTATGATGGAGTGGCTCCCACCTTTACACTCTAGATGTAAGTACTAGATACAGATACTAAAGAATTCAGTCGTCTATTTAATTGTGTGGTAGCTCAGTTGACCTTACTCTTTGCCATCTTTTTCACTAGTAGTTTCATCTTGACCTTTTCTCAGATGTCATTCTCAATCCTGTACTACATCCATTTCCCTAATACATACACATGCTAGTGTAGCCTTCCATAAAAGCCATCCAAATTCAGCAGGGAAATTCCAGCCTCCCTCTTCAGCTGTTTTATGGGAGGAAAGCCCAGGGTAGGAATATGAAGGGGGTAGGGGGACATTCAAATCCTGCAGCATCTTTTGGTGGCCTGCACTGGAATTGAACCCAAAAAAAAAATAAGAAAAGGCAATTTCTCAGGTGTTTGTCTTGGCAAGGTGGTGCTTGTTGGGCTCTGCAAATGTAGGTGGGAGTCTAACCCATGTAGCAAAGGTGGAGAGACCCCTGATCACAATTAGAGGGAAAGGAAGGCAAGATTTTATTTATTTGCATACTCATTTATAATGATGCTTTGTTTAAAAGAGTTGTTTCAATAATAATCATACTAATAAAGCAGACAAAAACCTGCAGTTTTGTGGCCCTCAGGAAACTACCTTACAATCCTCAAAACACCTTCCTGGTAATAGCCCACCTGGCATACTATGACTTTGATTTTATTTTGTCAGGTTATTTAATTTTTGTTGAACAGAAGAATATAAAATAACTTGCACAACTTAAGATTCTCTTACATAGGTGAGTCTAGCTTTTGTGGATTGTTTGAATCTCTGCTGTTTACAGTATGGAAGTTGATAATCTAGATCTGTTAGGAAATGCCATGGACACCTTACTATTTTATTAGTCCAGAAACACATGGTCTGAAATATGATTATTCCAGATAATATATTCTTGCACTGCTAAATTGGTAACAGCTTTTTATAGTCCAGTGCTATTTCTTTGCAATACGAAATGGCTAGGGTCACGTTCTACGGAACGTAATTTTCAGTTTTGCTGTTGAGAGCTTAGTCACATGAGCAGTAGCAAAGTGTTTAGAATAAGTCTAAACACTTTACATTTGTTGATGTTTCTCTCCAGCCCATATTAAGGTACAGTAAGTCTGTAATCTCTGTTACTGCATTCATTTCTGTGGAATCAAATCACCTCGTGGTCTGAGATGTGAACATATTTGCATACTGCCATGGGGAAGACACATGATACTTTGTCCAATGCCGTAGATCTGTGAGACAGGAAAGCAGCAGGCTGTAGCTTGACAAGTACTGAATTTAAGTTTCCCAGGATTTACATTGCTGTCCATCAGTGTTTTTCTTCTCTTGCCAGTATACAGGAATGCATACATACTGTCAAAGGGCAGTTTTGTAGGAGGAGAGCTGAGAAAACAAAAATGAGTCTCTCAGTTACCTCTGCTGTTGGTGCAGGGAGCAGCTCAGAGCAGGAATCTGAACTCCAGATTGTTTTCCTGTCCCCTCTCAAGCTCATGCATCTGAAAGCAAGAAAGTGCATTCAGCAGAATAAAGCACACAAAGAAAAGAGCTGTTCGTGAAAGAGCATATGTTTAAAACAGAAAAATAAATTTCAGGTGTTCGTTGTGTTCCTGTTTGTGGTTAATGTCATTAGGGGGGAGAGATGACAGAGAGCACCGAAACTGAGCTTAGTCATGAAAAGCAAAGCATCAGGTGAGTTCTGAGAGGAGGTGTTCAGAGAAGGAAGGTGCCTGAAATTTGTGAAGAAATACAGTACTTCAGAAATGCGTAGGACATTATGGATTGATGGAGGACCTGAGGGGATTAGGCAGAAGTGTGCAGTTTAATTTCAAAGGTCTCACATGTTAAGAAATAATAAGATAATTTTTTTTTTACATAATCTTGACGCATCAGCGATGTGCAGAAATTACTTGATTTAATGGACTCTCCTGGGCACAATTCATTTTAAGCCATAACATTGTCTTGCTGACTTAGACTCTCCCAACTTCACAAGTACAATAGGTTTGTGATTATTTTGTAGCTTATACTACTGTGCAATGTTTCTGTGCATTTTCATGTGTTCCAGTTTTCTACTCTGGCCATGGTTACGTAAAAGCGTATCTATGTGTTTCTCCATCACATGGAGTATCTAGGCAGTATTAATACTTAGTTACGCAGTGGCACTGAGAAGCTCACTTTAAGATTTTTACATGGATTAATAACTGTGTTGGTAGCAGGAAGTAGGGGAAGGGAGTAGATTGCAGAAAAAAAGATACATTTTGCACATAGATTTCAGGATTTTTTTAAATTACAACTATGTACCAAGTTTGCCCTTGCCACAGATATAGGTTTGAATCAAGTTTACTGGTTTGGAGAGAGATGCCATGTGAAATACCTGTTTTAGGAAAAACTACAACTAAGATTTTTATGAGCAGCACCTTGCTGCCGTAATCCACTGAAACACTGCTTGCTCTGCCTTACCAGCCACCAACATGCTGGTTTGGATGAGAGTCATTTTTATGAAGTTAAATACATGTAGCTAGTCCTAGCCTTTCCCCTTCCCTCCCCATCAACAGCAGAATTACTTTTTTAAAGGGAGGTAGAGAGGTAAAAGCATGATTCTTCAATTCATTGATGGAAGTTTCTTCTCAGTTGTAACATTCTGCAAGTGAAATCTCATTCTACTAAATATATTAAAATTATAATTCCTCTCTTTTGCAAGCGTGTAGCCAGTGTTCCTGATATTGAGTGTGCTACAAAGAATTGGAGTATTATGTTTCACTAAAAGATGGTTAAAACCAAGTAATAGAAGCAATACTGCAGTAAGCTCTAGCAATGCATCATCAGCTCAGTACTTCCAGGCAAAAATATACAGTTTGTTTAAGTAAAATACACAAATGCTGGGTAACATAACAAAGCAATACGTAAGAATATAGAATCACTGTGAAAGCTTTATAGTTACTATGTCCAGTTAAGAAACTTGAAACATTTTTCTTGCAAGATTTTCAATAAAAACTAGGTTTAGATTAAATTACTATTCCACAAATGCTTGGGGTTTATGCACTAATGTAAAGAAATAGGAACTGTTTTGTTTACATGGTAAAAGACTTGGGTGTGTAGCCCTGGAGCTTTCTTATAATGGTGTCTAATTTTCACTTTGCTTTTTACTACTGGTTTTTAATTTGCAGTCTAGAAATAGCTGAAAAGCAGGCCAGGTCCAGTAACTGACAGTGGTGCTGAAGTTAGGGACACTGGATTAGCGTTACTGCTAGATTACTCTGGTCTTGTTGAATGACATGCCTGCAAATTGATGTAACTTTTCAATGGATATTTACATTCTTAAGAGTAATTAAATGTGACTTTTTCTGGGTTGGGACATGTGTTTTGTGAACAAGGGATGATTGAAAATTTTAATACAACTGTTGACTCTAGAAAGGTTCTAAATGTTTATTTGACTCTGGAAAGCCCTCTAACATTTCTGCAGTACTTATAAACATTAAGAAACTGCACAAAAAGATGAAAACGATTTAGTATAACTTGTATTTCAAAAAACTGACAAATCAACTGTGCACTTCGGTAGTTTATAATCTCATCTGGGGGAATAAGGCAGCTATTTCTGAACAATTTTAGATTTGTCTGCTGAGATTGTGTAGGGGACTTTTTCCTGAAACATGTTATCTACCTTCTTATATCTGATGTCATCTTTTGAAAAAAATTAGTGCAGGTAATAGAAATACTTAACTTTAATATGTAGAGGGTAAAAGTATATCAAAATCACTAGCAGTTGCTTTCAGTGGTTGCTAACCTGAATAGTACTGGATATAACTAAACTATTTCTTTTATCTTTCCTTTTCTTAGGAGACGTTGATCCAGCAGCAAGCGTCATTTCATTAGGTCCTGTATCTCTGATGTTGTGGATAGTGGAGTTCTCCAGTGATTAAATGAGAGCAGTGGACACATCTCAGCATGTCAGTCTAGAGCGTTCAGAATTGAAACCTGGGACAGGCTGGGGCCATGGGGCAGAGACAACAGCCTCCCCTCTTCCCCCCCGCAAATACACACAGAACAAGTGGAAGCTTCCAGTCATGGC